>CM067167.1:128913547-128963105 GCA_034093135.1 Erigeron breviscapus
TGTGTGGCCTTCGGTTCAGTATATTTATACTGCGACGCAGTGGTGGTGAACAAGTCCACTACGCCGCAGTCATCTCAAGGAAATGAGCATCGAGTCCAGTAATATTATACTGCGCCGCAGTGGGGGTGACCAAGGCCCACTGCGCCGCAGTCAGCTAGTGGAGAAAGGAGAACTCAACCAGTAACATTGGACTGCGCCGCAGTGGGGTTTGCAGGTGCCCACTGCGCCGCAGTCAGCCTTGACCAACGAGCACCAAAGGCAGTGTATAAGCACTGCGCCGCAGTGGGGGCATCACTCGCCCACTGCGCCGCAGTGAGAGTACGGGGCTGAAAGGTTTTGGGCAGCTTTTGCTTCAGATTAAAGGGAGGTATAAATAGAAAACATAACCTAATTCCCAAAGCATCAAGTTTTCTTTCTAGGAGCTGCACTACAAGGAACACCTTCAAGGATCAAATCAAGATTTCATCGTCTTCCGATTCATTGAAGATTCACGTGCACCCATCTAGATCGTATCTATTTTATTGTCTCGCAATTTCTATTTCTCAAACGATTAGTACATCATGTTCTTCCTTTATTTTGATTGTTATTTCAATTTAATCATGAGTGGCTAATCTTTTAATCACCCACCTTGATGAAACTAGACGAATGACGTGATTGCTATATGTTTTAATTCCAAGAGTTGATTTCATTTATCGTTGTGTCGAGATCTTGATGATTTAATTCCTTTATATTTATTATTATGATATTGGTGGCATGTGTGTCCTTCGTTAGTGGTACTAGTTGGATACAGATGTGATTTTCAAACGGTTGCTTGTCTATGAGCAATTATCACTAGTTCATGGTATGATAGTGAATGTCATTTTAATAAAAGGAATTATTTTGTCAACGTGTTTAGAAACGGTTGGTGGTACCACGTTTTAATTCACATAGGCACAATTGGTAATTTGTTGATCAAGCAAACTAATTGTTGGTAAGGTTGTCTAGGCATTGGTGGTACCGGCTTGGGTAATTAAACTAGCAACTTAGGTGATTGGGTGCCTTGTGAGCGGTTGGTGGTACCACGCGAGCATTTTATCCTTTCACGATTATCGTGTCAACTCTCATTGAATTTGGTCTTAATTGAATGCAATCATGTTTGAAGTCTAGCGAAGTCAAGGTGGATGATCTTTACTATTATTGTTTGAAGCTTTACCTTTACTTTTACGTGTTTAGTCTTTTAAATTTACTTTAATTTATTTGTCAAAGTGAGATTCAAAGTGTTCCACCCTGTTTTCCAAACTACTTTATTAGACAATTGATTCAAACCAATCTCCGTGAACGAACCTGGACTTACTTTGTAACTATATTGCATACGATCGGGTCCACTGCCCGATAGTGTGTAGTAGTGAGTTTCGAGGTACTTCTAGTTTTAAATTTTAAACTCGATTTAGCACATCAAGCCGGGTAACTTAACGATGAATTAGTAACACGAACTTTAGGTCATTAATGCTTAAACAATGAATATAACGAGAATTTGTTTATAGGGTAGTGTGAGTCTAGCGACAGCACTAGTTACTTAGGCAAAGTGAATCTAACGAGAATCTGAGCCGTGATTAAGTTTCCAACAGTCTAGCAAGTAGGTAGAATAGTATTTGGTCGTACCATGAGATCGGAGATGCCAAACAAGTATTTTAATTTTATTACTGTTATTTGCTTTTTCAAACTATTTTCAGACTAAGCCTCTCGCTGAATAAGCGGTTGCGGCTTCTATTTACTTTTCAGTATTTTAATTAGTTTAATAGGAAATCGTGACAACCCCACAACCGCTAGAATTACACATATTACTAGATTAGGTAAAGCAACGCGTCCCTGCGAACGATCCTGTTCTTATCACTAAACTATACTACATCTGATCGGGTCCCCTGTCCGTTAAGGTGTGTGTGTTTTTGAGATATAAACTTGTACAACATTTTTATAAATTTAAACACTAAAACGAAACCACCCATCACTGGGGAGGTAGATTCTGAAACCTGGGAGTTATATACGGATGGAGCGTCAAGATCGGAGGGTTGTGGAGCCGGAATCCGGCTAATAAGCCCAGATCAGAAAGAATACACATACGCCCTAAGATTCGAGTTCGACACAACAAACAACGAAGCAGAGTATGAGGCACTGATAGCCGGGCTAAACCTAGCTAAAGACATGAAGATCATAAGCATCAAAGCATTTGTGGATTCCCAGCTAGTAGCTAACCAGGTGAAGGGAGAATACGAAGCCAAAGGGGAAACGATAAAGCTATATTTAGAAACAACAAAAGAATTAATCGAACAATTTGGAAGTTTCAGCATCGAACACATACGAAGAAATCAAAATAAATAAGCCGACGCCCTAAGCAAATTGGCCTCATTAACATTCGATCACCTAGGGAAGAAAGTACTGATTGAAGTCCTAAGAGAAAGATCAATATATGAGAAGCAAGTGCACGATTTGGTCAAGGAAGAAGGCAAAAATTGGATGACCCCGATAACAGAATATTTGATAAGTGGAATACTCCCGGAGGATGAAAATGAAGCAAGAAAGATCAAAATTAAAGCCCCACAGTATAAGTTGATGGAAGGGAATCTTTACAAGAAGGCATTTCTAAATCCATGGCTACGCTGCGTAGGACCCAAGCAAGCGGAAACAATAATCTTTGAGATCCACGAAGGAATATGCGGATTACATGCGGGACCTAGGTCAGTCGCAACGAAGGCGTTACGCCTGGGGTATTTTTGGCCAACAATGCACCGAGACGCAGCCAAGCTCCTGCAAAACTGCGAGGCATGCCAGTTGCACGCAAATGTCCCCAGGTTACCAAAACACGACATGACGTCGGTAACTTCTGCATGGCCTTTCACAAAATGGGGAATCGATATAGTAGGGCCGTTACCAAAAGCACCGGGAAAGGTAAAATTCTTAATTGTGGCAATTGATTATTTCACAAAATGGGGAATCGATATAGTAGGGCCGTTACCAAAAGCACCGGGAAAGGTAAAATTCTTAATTGTGGCAATTGATTATTTCACAAAATGGGTGGAAGCCAAACCAGTGGCAACGATAAACGGAAAAGCAATCGAGAACTTCGTCTGGGAATACATAATATATCGGTTCGGGCTACCACAAATAATCGTCTCAGACAACGGAAAGCAATTCGCAGAAGGCACGTTCCTGGAGATGTGCAAAAGGCTAAATATAACACAATCTTTCACATCCGTGTACCACCCACAAGGTAATGGGCAAGTAGAGGCGATAAACAAGCAAATAGTAAAAGGAATGGAGAAAAGGTTAGGCCGCAGCCACAACGGTTGGGTAGATGAGTTGCCATTAGTACTCTGGGCACACCGTACAACACCTAAGCAGAGCAACGGAGAAACCCCATTCTCCCTAGCATTTGGGTCAGAAGTTGTCCTCCCGGCAGAAATTCAAGTATCCACCTGTCGGACGTCAAACATGAAAGAAGAAGGCAATGACACAGAAATGCGTATCAACTTAGACCTTCTGGAAGAAAGAAGAGAGGTCGCGTCAATTAGGGAGGCCACGTATAAGCAAAGAATTGAGAAGTATTATAACAAACGAGTTCACCCAGACAGCTTTAAGGTTGATGATTATGTCCTAAGACTCAATAATGCAAGTCAAGTTGACTACCTAGGAAAGATGGGGCCAACATGGGAAGGACCATACAAGATTGATACAGTCATCGGAAATGGCGCTTACAAGCTCTCCACAATGGACGATAAACCTTGTAAGCCGAACATGGAACGCAACCAACTTGCGTAAGTTTTATTGTTGAAAAAAAAAGAAGAATAAATATTCTATTATTTTTAATAAAAGTGCACTATTTACCCAAAGAAAAGGCCTAAATTATTAAACTGGTAGGGACGCCTGCCAAGATGGAAATACATAAAGATACAATACAAGGAAGGGGTAAAAACACCTCCAGCAAATACAAACAAAAATTAAGATATTTACATAAAACGGCCACAGTGGCCTAAATCATGACCCGGATGAAGAATCCGAGCACAATTTGTAAATGTCAAAGTCTTCACTAGCAGCTTCATCAACAAGAGACTTGCCAGCACGAGGATTCACAACAGTTAGATGATGAACAAAAGGGATCACATCAGTCAACACCTTTCTATATTTGGCCTGAAGAAGTCGTAGTTGATTTTCTCTCTCCAACATGCCATCTCGAGCGATCTGCAACTGGATATCCTTCATATCAAGAGAACGCTTTAGACTTTGAAGATCAGAAGGTCGGCCATCCACGACAGATTCAGCGACAGGACTTCTGTATGGTTCATATCTCCAAGGCGCTGCTTTAACGACTTCAGATCTGATTCCAATCGACGAATTTTTATCATATCGAAGTACGAACCAGAGCCAATTTTGAATTTTTTGCCGATAGTCTTTATCCGGCCATGTTTACAGAAGACGCTCCTCTTTTTATGATGACCCCATTTCATCGACATAGCTTGGAAAGTTTAAGGATGGAAATGGAAAGGCGGCTAGTATGAAAAAATGGGTACTCAACAACAGCCAGATCTGCCATTCAACTTATATCGAGATATGAGACGCACTACCATTAATTTGCAAAAAAAAACCATGGAGATTGCATTTTATCACAAAATTACCCCATTCTGCGACCTTCCAGAAGATTGTTGGCACCCAGGGATGTAAGGGATGATTTTTTGAGACTAACAAAATGAACCTGGCAGATCATATTATTAGTCTGGGGGGCTTGATGACGTACTCGCTACCACGCAGAACATTTCCAACCCAGGTTAACACTCAGGAAGGCTACGGATTAGGAAAATACCCAGGATATCACGGAGGTTATACGCAGCCTGGGTCAAAGAAGATAAGCACGAGAAAGATACCATCATATCGTTTCCTTAGATAGAGGGGATCGTTGCTACAAATAAGGAAGTCAAAACCGCGTCCACAGACTTACTCTCCAAGAAAGTCACTATAAAAGGCGAGGGAAGAGAAGAAGAAGATCATCATGAAAAAACCCTAAATAACCCAAAACACATCGACCGGCGTACAAGGGAGAAAACCTCCTACCAACAGGGAATCGCCACCAAACTGTTCGACATTTTCCCCTTCCCCATAACCTAATCGGCTATACAAACAATAATCGAAAACGTAGTCAATATCTAATCACCGTCTATACTCGCATCACTTACATGTACTAGATACTACGTTCAAATTTAGATGAGAGAGTTACCGTAGAAGCGATCCTAAGTCAAACTCGAATTAAAGCACTCGCCTCCACCAAACTCGAACAATCAGGACAACTCGATCGATCAGATCATACACATAACCGTCCGTATTTGTTTTCGAGAGACGTTAATTCGGATCATCGGCAACCTCCTCGGTTCTGGGATTTATATTGTCTCCTCAAGCTATCGTTTTTCTTTACATATATATATAATCGTAAGTATGTGTTTGGGGCTATGTTTATGCCTTCCAGATCGCATAGCAACATCAGAAGTCTCCTACTTACATATGGCGCCGTTAAGATATCTTATACGATTGTTTAACCCTAACAAGTTTGATATCTTTATGATTGGTATTTATATATATACTCTACAATTTTGATCGTATATCCACAGCCTCCTAAATCTCAAATTTGAGGCTATGAACAAATAATATACCTCAACTTCTTTTAATTATGAAAGTTAGCCCCTTACGTATAAACTATGATATTATATTAAAAAACTAATTAATTTTATATGCATTTTCCACCATACTATATATTTTTGTAAACGATTAACATAACTACATCATTATAAAAAAACATGACAATTAATTTAAACATTATTTTAGCTAATTAATCCTCATAAAAAAATAATTTAGGATGTTACATACAATTACCATTATTCGGAATTTGTCACATCGCATCCCGTTTGGGCTTTCAATTACGGGTTACTTATTGTTTTTTTTTCTTTTGGGTTTCCAAACAGTATCATGCAACTTTTTTTATGGTCATATATCGTAATGTTGTATACCCTTATTTGGTTTTTGTACACTTTCTTCTTTGTGGTTTCAACTAATATATTGAAACTTTCATACGACTTTTTTCTTTTTGCATATTAAATATATGTATTCGATACTATAAACTTTTAGATGCGTTTGTGGTATTGCTTTAAATAAATATATATTTCATATGGTAAAAGTTTTAAGCTAACATATATATAGCAACACAACATAAGTAACAAAATGTAATCACAATAATTCACACTCCACAACACTTATATGGTAGCTAATGTGGTTTTGTCATTAAATAAATATATATATTTGAAACAAACTTATCTATGACAGTGATTTTTAATTAGGCGGTTGAATGTTTACAAATACTCTATATATATATATTATATATATATATATATATTATATATATATATATTATATATATATATTATATATATATATTATATATATATATTATATATATATATATATATTATATATATATATTATATATATATATTATATATATATATATATATATATTATATATATATATATTATATATATATATATTATATATATATATATATTATATATATATATATTATATATATATATTATATATATATATATATATTAATTATATATTATATTAATTGACATATGATCGAATTTAGTTGTGATTTATATGTTCAAGGTGTATACATATATATAATTAATGATCGTTTTAATTAAATTGTGTTCGTGCACTAGTCGAGGTAATTGATCGGTTTAATTGAATGCTTGTGTAACATTTACGATATTTGACTAGATTTGACTTACAATTAAGCGTAATTCAATGTAAATGACTTTCGTGAATTAATGAGAATTCTCGAGCGTTTTGTCGAATTTTAACGTGACGTTAAGTTTATTTATGTTTACGGATTTGTTTTGGCGTTTAAATGATTAACGAATAGCTATTGGTCGGAATTAGCGGAGTGGGAGCCTCCTTTTTGGACATCAAGGCCGGCCCCTAGTCCCCCACCACACACCCTCACATTTTCTTTCCTTATCTCATTACTCTCTTATCTCTCTCTCTTTCTCTACTCTCTTCATCCCCCATTTTCATCTACTAAAAATCACCACCATAAATTCATGATAAATCCTTGCAAATCTTGTGTTGTTAATGTTAAATTAACTAAACTTCTTAGCAATAATAACCTACATCATCAAAATTCCAAGAATTTCAAGTATTCAAGTGTTCATCCTTTCTCAAAAGCTCCAAACCCGAATTTGAAGTCTTGAGGTGTTTGGGTAAGTGAAACCTAACTTAATTTCTCCATTTCATGTCATTAAACATGTTTCCTAGTCGAATCTAATGAGTTCTTGGTCGATTTCGGGTCAAAAATGAGTTTGAGATAAATTAGGGTTTCATTAGGTTTTGTTTTGGGTCAAGATCGAATTCAAGCTTGGTTTGAGGTTATGAATCGAATTTATGATAGGGTTTTGTTTATTCATGTTAAATGAAGTTTGTTTATGCTTCAAAATGTGTCTTGAACCTTCCTAGATCGATTCCTAAGTCAAAAATGAGGTTTTGTAGCATTTTGGATCGTGTTTGGCTTGTCTAGCTGCTGTCCTGAAGCCCCTCGCGCCGTGACCCCTTCCCCTCGCGCCGCAAGACCTGAATTTTGTGTCCAGGGACTTTTCTCGCGCCGCGAGCCCATTTCCTCGCGCCGCGAGCCCAGTTTCGCGCGTCAGTTTTCAAACGTTAATAACTTTTGATCCGTAAGACCATTTTAGGCGTATGATCTATTGTTGGAATCGTATGAGAGTCTATTTTCTCATGGTAACATCCATTTGGGGTGAATCCATCTCCATTTCCAAAAATGTTGTGTTAAAGTGTCCTTGTCTCTGTTCGGTTGAACCATAAAGACGTTTGAGTGTCGTGGCATGACCAGGTCGAGTCCCGATTGTCATTCATAGTTGATTTACCATTCTAAAGCTCCGATTAGGGTTTGACTTGTGATTGTAATATGTTTACTTAATAGGTGTGCCCGTGTGACGATCGTTGGACGATAATAACTTGTGGTAACTTCTCATTGCCGGTCAAGGTGAGTTCGTAACTCCTACTCAATTGATATTCGGGCTGAAAAGTGTACATACTTGTTTGATTGGTGATTAATTGATTGATTGATTGTTCGATTGACGTATTGACTTGTTGCTTGATTAATTATGCTTTCGGTTATGAATATTTATTGTGATTAGGATAGTTGTACATACATGGAAGACGATGATGCATTCAAATAGTTATAGATGTGGTGGGAAGGCTGCGGGTGACCCTATATATAAGCATCTATGGTTCTTTGAATGCAGAGTCGTACGAAGTGTAGGTACATTGTGTTTCTTCGGTTGTTTGATCGTTATATGTTCGTATCAAGGTTAAATGATCAATTATTGATCAAATCATGGTTATGGGATCGTTTATCGATCCAATCAAGGATATATGATTGTATTATGTTCGTATCATGGTTATGAGGCTCATTAAATGATCCAATCAAGGTTTCAAGGTTTTGTGATCGTTTATCGGTCCAAATTATGAGATCATTTAACAACCGAAATCAAGGTTTCAAGGTTGTATGTTAGTTATGATCGTTGTGTTCGTTGTATGTTCGTTATGATCGTTGTGTTCGTTGTATGTTCGTTATGATCGTTGTGTTCGTTGTATGTTCGTTATGATCGTTGTGTTCGTTGTATGTTCGTTATGATCGTTGTGTTCGTTGTATGTTCGTTATGATCGTTGTGTTCGTTGCATGATCGTTATGACCTAATAAGGTTATATGTTTCGTTATATGGTCGATATGTTCGTTATGTGGTCGTGTATTGATCGACTCAAGGTTAAACGGTTGTTATCCCGACACTTGGTTTCTAATACTTACCCTACGAACTCACCAACTTTATGTTGACGCGTTTAGTACACTTTTCAGGTGAACAGGTGGATTAAAGACGTGTTCGATGTTTCATTGCATGCTAGGATTGGTCTTGGACTTATTCTTGGATCCGTGATCCATTGTTTTCCCACTTAAGGGTTATGCTTATGTGAGATCCGGTACTTGCATTCTTGAATGGTTAGTATGTATTATTGAATCCTATTTATGCATTTATTTTACTCTACATAATTTCCATGTCGTGATGTGCTATTTATGTAACCCTCATGATTCCGCCTTGTTGGGGTGTTACAGAATGGTATCAGAGCCAGGTTGTAGAGAGTTAGGTGGATTGACCTAGCCTATAGCCATTGCACCCACATTTCATATTAACATGCATGATAGGAAGTTTTGTGTGAAACGTGAATTGTATGAGACATAAGACTTGTTTAAGCAGAGTTCGTAGGGTTTGCATGACTTGATGACTTGATTGTTACGTGATGGCTTGATTGACGTGTATGATAGTGTCTGGATACACCGTGAATTATTGAATCGTTGTGATGGATGTTGATGTGTGGAATGTTGGAACCATTTAATGTTTGTTCCTAGCAAAGTGAAATGATGGCATTAACGGAGTATGACACTCGGTAACCCTAGAGGCGCCTGATCAACAAATCTATGGTTACCCTATGTCATATAAAGTTAATGACCTCGTGGATTGCGCATTGTGGATGAAGTATAGTAGGTAACCCGATATGTTTAATGAGTGTTGGTTGGGTGGAGGGTTAGCCGCTGGTGCACCCTGTATACATACCCGACCAATACTTAGAGGGCATAACGGAACCAAGTCCCGACATCCATTCAATATATTAACAGTGTGGAGGGTTAGCCGCTGGTACACCCTGTATACATACACCTTTAATGTATTGAATGTTGAAGTTAAGATTCGGACTATGCTTTACCCGCCTTGTTAGTGACTTGACCCCTTTATATTTGTATGAATTGGTTTGAAATTGTGGAAATTGATTGGGAATTTAATGAAACGATGATGCTTTGCCTTATTATATTTGAATTGGTACGTTGATTTGAATGATTTGGTTATGGTTGAATTGGAGTTGTGTAATTAGTTAGAATGTAAATGAAATGATGATGACATAGTTATTGCCATGATAATACCCCCGTAGAAATACGTGTCCTTGTAATGGCTTAGGATAGTCTAATTTTGGGTTGTTCGTTATGTGGCGGTTAATTGCGAATGTTCGTGTTTGAATTGTGAGGATTAACTTGGTAATCTAACACGTGTGTTCGAGGAAAGATGGATAGACCATGGAGAGCTAACATGAACTATAGGCGCCAAGACGAGTAAGAGAAACTGGTTGATCAAGGAAATCAAAGAAGTAGAGGTGGTCGTGGAGGTCGTGGTAATCGTGAAGGACGTGAGAGAATCGAGTGGGTTAAACATCAAAATGTGTACCATCAATTGTCGTGCCTTTCTTTGAATTCTATTCCGATCAATGCTCGAAATCCCCCGATGGCCCGAGGTACTTGTTATGAGTGTGGTAGTCGTGAGCACCACCGAAATAAGTGCCCCAATCTTATCGGCCAACAACAACTTGATCCTCATGGACGAGCTTTTACAGTGATTGCGGCCGAGACTCGTGTTGATCCTAAACGTCGTTGTAAATACTTTTCTTCTCAACGGTCAATATACCACCGTATTATTTGACTCTGGTGCCGATTTTAGCCTTGTTTCCAACGATTTCGTGCCTTTGATTGACACTAACCTTAGCCCGTTGTCGTATTACTTTGAACTTGAAATGGTAAATGGCGGGTTAACGAAAATTGACCATGTAGTTCGTGAATGTACTTTAGAATTATGTGACTATCCGTTTCTCAAAAATCTTGTCCCTTTCGATACCTGTAGTTTTGATGTAGTTGCGGGGATGGATTGGATGTCGGCAATGAACGCGGTTATAGATTGTGGTAGTCGAGTAGTGAGAATTCCGTTAGAAAATGGTGAAGAGTTGATAGTTCAAGGCGAAACGACCGAGCCGTGGGATATGAAGTATATAATGTCAATGTCACAAAAGTCGAATTAAAAGCCGTATCCGTGGTTAATGGATTCATGGACGCATTTCCGGATGACCTACCGGGTTTGCCTCCATCTCGTCAACCCGATTCCGTATTGATCTTATTTTCCCTCGTGGCCAAGCGCCCTATCGCGTAGCCATTACTGAAATGCAAGAGTTGGCTACACAACTCAAAGAACCTCAAGAAAAGGGTTTCATACGCCTTAGTCAATCATCGTGGAGCGCACCGGTTTTATTTGTCAAGAAGAAAGATGGCTCATTTCGAATGCGTATCGATTAGGGAGAACTAAATAAACTCGCGTTATCCTCTTCCAAGATTCGTTTGATCAACTTCAAGGTGCTCGTTTATTTTCTAAGATTGATTTGCGGTCAGGTTACCACCAATGGCGTGTACACGAAAAAGATATTCCCATGATGGCCTTTCGAACACGTTATGGACGCTTGAAATTATGGTTATGCCTTTTGGGTTGACCAATGCACCGGCGGTGTTCATGATTCTAATGAACCGGGTGTGTCGGCCCTAATTATATAAATTTGCCATTTATTTTCATCGATGACATCCTTATTTATTTCAAGAACGAATGAAGATCATTCAGAACACTTGAGGAAAGTTTTAGAGTTACTCCGGGAAGAGGATTTGTATGCAAGTTCTCCCAAATGTGAATTTTGGCTCGAAGAGGTCCACTTTCTTGGTCGCGTGGTGAACAAGGAAGGAATTCATGTGAACCTAATTGAAATGAAAGTGGTGAAGATTTAGAGACGACCTGAGACGCCAACCGACATCTGCCAAATTTCTTGGTTTGGCAGGTTGTTATAGACGTGTCATTGAGGGCTCTTCCAAGATTGCCTAACCCTTGACTTTATTGAACGATTGTGGATTCCCATTCTTGGCGGATAGCGGTTGAGATTGACGAACGAAGCTCACAAGTCGGCATACTCGGTTTACCCGGGGTCTGACAAGATGTATTTTGATTTGAGAGACTTGAATTGGTGGCCGGGAATGAAGAAAGACATTACGAGATACGTTATTGAATGCATCACGTGTTTACAAGTAAAAGCCGACCACAAGAGACTTCAACACATTTTTGACGAAAGTGAATTGAACATGAGACAACGAAGATGGTTGGAACTTTTTAGCGATTATGATTGTGTTATCTGTTGTCATCCGAGTAAAGCCAACGTTGTAGCCGACGCATCGAGTCGAAAGGAACGTGTAAAACCAAGACGAATTAGGGCCATGCGTCTTACCGTGCAAAGGAGTGTTTGCGACTCCATCATTGAAGCATTACACGACTTAGAATAACAATTTGATAGATAGAATGATGACGGTTTATACTTTGTTGAACGATTGTGGATTCCCATTCTTGGCGGATAGCGGTTGAGATTGACGAACGAAGCTCACAAGTCGGCATACTCGGTTTACCCGGGGTCTGACAAGATGTATTTTGATTTGAGAGACTTGAATTGGTGGCCGGGAATGAAGAAAGACATTACGAGATACGTTATTGAATGCATCACGTGTTTACAAGTAAAAGCCGACCACAAGGAACCACCCGGTTTGCTAGTTCAACCGGTAACGCCACAGTGGAAATGGGAGCGAATTGATATGAACTTCATCACGAAGTTACCTAGAACGAGTAGTGGTCGGAACACCATTTTGGGTGACGGTTGACCGGTTGACTAAGTCGGTTCACTTCTTAGCCACCCGGGAATATGATAAATTTGACACCATGGCACGTTGTACCTCAAAGAAGTAGTATCCAAACTTGGAGTGCCGATTTCCGTCATAACCAATCGGGATACCCGATTTACTTCAAAGTTTTGGAAGGCGTTCCAAAAAGCGATGGGTACTCAACTCGATGTGAGAACGGCGTTCCATCCACAAACCGACGGTCAAAGTGAAAGAACGATTTAAACGCTAGAAGATATGTTGAGAGCTTGTGCCATCGAGTTTGGTGGCAATTGGGATGTGCATCTCCCTTTAGTCGAGTTCTTCTACAATAATAGCTATCGTGCTAGCATTCAAAGGGCGCCGTTTAGAGTCTAATATGGGAGAGTGTGTAGGTCACCGTTAGCTTGGGCGGAGTTTGGTGAAAGCCAACTCATTGGGCCCGAAATTGTTATTGAAACGACCAAGGTGGCCTCACAAATCAAAGAAAAGTTGAGAATGGCCCGGAAACGATAATTGTGGTATGTAAATATTAGAAGACGACCTCTAGAATTTGAAGTCGATGATTTTGTGTTGTTAAAGTGTCCCCGTGGAAAGGCCTGGTTCGATTTGTGAAATGTGGTAAATTCGGGACAAGATATATTGGTCCATTTAAAATATTTGAACGTGTTGGTCCGGTAGCGTATCGATTGGAGCTCCCTCAAGACTTGAGTGAAGTTCATAATGTGTTTCATGTTTGTAATCTTAGGAAGTGTTTGGAGGACCCAACACTCCATGTGCCTCTTGAAAAAATCCGGGTAGATAAAACGTTAAAGTTTGTAGAAGAACCGATGGAGATACTTGATCGTCAAAGTTAGATGGCAAACTAGACGTGAGCCCGAGTTCACTTGGGAACGCGAAGAGTCTATGAAAGCCAAATACCCTCATTTATTTTAGTGACTAGGGTTTTGATCGAATTTCGGGACGAAATTCCTTTAACGGGGGAATAATGTAACATTTGTGAAATTTGACTTAGGTTGACCCGTTAATTTTGTGTACGTTCGATTAATTTATATTAATTAATTGACATATGATCGAATTTAGTTGTGATTTAATCGTGTTCAAGGTGTATATATATAATTAATGATCGTTTTAATTAAATTGTGTTCGTGCACTAGTCAGAGGTAATTGATCGGTTTAATTGAATGCTTGTGTAACATTTACGATATTTGACTAGATTTGACTTACAATTAAGCGTAATTCAATGTAAATGACTTTCGTGAATTAATGAGAATTCTCGAGCGTTTTGTCGAATTTTAACGTGACGTTAAGTTTATTTATGTTTACGGATTTGTTTTGGCGTTTAAATGATTGACGAATAGCTATTGGTCGGAATTAGCGAAGCGGGAGCCTCCTTTTTGGACATCAAGGCCGGCCCCCTAGTCCCCCACCACACACCCTCACATTTTCTTTCCTTATCTCATTACTCTCTTATCTCTCTCTCTTTCTCTACTCTCTTCATCCCCCATTTTCATCTACTAAAAATCACCACCATAAATTCATGCTAAATCCTTGCAAATCTTGTGTTGTTAATGTTAAATTAACTAAACTTCTTAGCAATAATAACCTACATCATCAAAAGTCCAAGAATTTCAAGTATTCAAGTGTTCATCCTTTCTCAAAAGCTCCAAACCCGAATTTGAAGTCTTGAGGTGTTTGGTAAGTGAAACCTAACTTAATTTCTCCATTTCATGTCATTAAACATGTTTCCTAGTCGAATCTTATGAGTTCTTGGTCGATTTCGGGTCAAAAGCAGGTTTGAGATAAATTAGGGTTTCATTAGGTTTTGTTTTGGGTCAAGATCGAATTCAAGCTTGGTTTGAGGTTATGAATCGAATTTATGATAGGGGTTTTGTTTATTCATGTCAAATGATGTTTGTTTATGCTTCAAAATGTGTCTTGAACCTTCCTAAATCGATTCCTAAGTCAAAAATGAGGTTTTGTAGCATTTTGGATCGTCTTTGTCTTGTCTAGCTGCTGTCCTGAAGCCCCTCGCACCGCGACCCCTTCCCCTCGCGCCGCAAGACCTGAATTTTGTGTCCAGGGACTTTTCTCGCGCCGCGAGCCCATTTCCTCGCGCCGCGAGCCCAGTTTCGCGCGTCAGTTTTCAAACGTTAATAACTTTTGATCCGTAAGACCGTTTTAGGCGTATGACCTATCGTTGGAATCTTATGAGAGTCTATTTTCTCTTGGTAACATCCATTTGGGGTGAATCCATCTCCATTTCCAAAAATGTTGTGTTAAAGTGTCCTTGTCTTTGTTCGATTGAACCATAAAGACGTTTGAGTGTCGTGGCATGACCAGGTCGAGTCCTGATTGTCATTCATAGTTGATTTACCCTTATAAAGCTCTGATTAGGGTTTGACTTGTGATTTTAATATGTGTACTTAATAGGTGTGCCCGTGTGACGATCGTTGGACGATAATAACTTGTGGTAACTTCTCATTGCCGGTCAAGGTGAGTTCGTAACTCCCTACTCAATTGAGATTCGGGCTGAAAAGTGTACATACTTGTTTGATTGGTGATTAATTGATTGATTGATTGTTCGATTGACGTATTGACTTGTTGCTTGATTAATTATGCTTTCGGTTATGAATATTTATTGTGATTAGGATAGTTGTACATACATGGAAGACGATGATGCATTCAAATAGTTATAGATGTGATGGGAAGGCTGCGGGTGACTCTATATATATATGCATCTATGGTTCTTTGAATGCAGAGTCGTACGAAGTGTAGGTACATTGTGTTTCTTCGGTTGTTTGATCGTTATATGTTCGTATCAAGGTTAAATGATCAATTATTGATCAAATCATGGTTATGGGATCGTTTATCGATCCAATCAAGGATATATGATTGTATTATGTTCGTATCAAGGTTATGAGGCTCATTAAATGATCCAATCAAGGTTTCAAGGTTTTGTGATCGTTTATCGATCCAAATTATGAGATCATTTAATGACCCAAATCAAGGTTTCAAGGTTTCAAGGTTGTATGTTCGTTATGATCGTTGTGTTCGTTGTATGTTCGTTATGATCGTTGTGTTCGTTGCATGATCGTTATGACCTAATAAGGTTATATGTTTCGTTATATGGTCGATATGTTCGTTATGTGGTCGTGTATTGATCGACTCAAGGTTAAACGGTTGTTATCCCGACACTTGGTTTCTAATACTTACCCCTACGAACTCACCAACTTTATGTTGACGCGTTTAGTACACTTTTCAGGTGAACAGGTGGATTAAAGACGTGTTGGATGTTTCATTGCATGCTAGGATTGGTCTTGGACTTATTCTTGGATCCGTGATCCATTGTTTTCCCACTTAAGGGTTATGCTTATGTGAGATCCGGTACTTGCATTCTTGAATGGTTAGTATGGATTATTGAATCCTATTTATGCATTTAGTTTACTCTACATAATTTTCATGTCGTGTTGTGCTATTTATGTAACCCTCATGATTCCGCCTTGTTGGGGTGTTACAAATACATATTTTACTTTGATTTAATTTAACTATTTTATAAAGCATTTGACCCTTCTATTCTTTTAAAAAAGAACTTGATCTACCCAAACTACCCATCTCATTTATTCACTAATTTAAATATCTCCACCTAATATACCTATAATACCCTTAATAGAATTATTTATAACAGACATCCCTTAACCCTTAAAATAACTATATTACCTTCTTTTATATCAATTACTTTTAAATTAATAACCATCACTACGCCGCCACCCCGTCGCCACCACCACCACTCGTTCCCGCAACCATCACCATCGCACCGTCGCATCGCGCGAGCATATGACTATACATAATATACATATAGCGTATCCTCTTTCCTTCATTGGTCTGTTGATATTGTAGTACTATTATCTCACGAATCAGAATCAAAATCATTAAGGTCTCACATGCATTGTTGTCGACTCGTAACTTTAATTTGACTCGACTCGAAAACATGATTTTTGGACTCGTGACTCGGAACGTGACTCGACTCGTAAGAGTCAGAACATTTTTATATATTACATAATATTGTATAATTATATATATGTAACGTCTTTAAAAAAATATAAGTTGATTATATAATACATTTACTATTATATATTCGAGATAATAAACTTACGTTATCTCCAAATTCGAACTAAAAGAATCAAAAATACATATATAACATACAAAATAATGTAACCATAAAATAATATATATAATATATAACCATAATATAAAATTACAATAATCATAAATTTACGACTCGTATTGACTCGGTCCAAGTTCACACCCTGACTCGTAAGAGTCATGAGAAAAACGAGTCACCTAACGAGTCGCCTCATTTTTTATATAAATCGACTCGACTCGTTAAAGTTTAACAATTATGCTCACATGTACTTTATTTTGAGACTTAGTGTAACTCGTTTAATGGTTTGTCTTACATTGGTTGATAACTAGTACATGAAATTTATGTAGATGGAAATAAAGATTTGCCTTGACAAGATATTAATTTATGTAAAATTTATAGACGTGAAGAAGATATAGTTAACGGTGGATCCAGACTTTTTAAAAAATGGGGTATAAAAAGAAAATTCATTGTTGGGTGATCTCTTTTATGTAGAGTTAATTAGGGTTTTTTTTTATTTGGACAAGATCAAGTATAAAATATATCAAAGTTTCTTTATATAACTAAGAGAGGATATGAAATAGCTTGTGGCATCTTCATTTAGCTTACAAGTAGGATTTTTGCTTACTTGTCATTCTTAGATAAATAATCTTTATTTACATTTAAATTAATCTTACATGGCATTCTTAGTTGGCAAACTTAAATATATATAAATAAAAATATAAAAATATTTGTTTTTATGGGTATAATAATAATAACAATTTTAATCCTATCCAAATACTAAATATTATATTTCCAAAAGAAAATGTACGTAAGTTTATTTAAATTTTATATCAACCTTTAAAATCCAACAAATCGTTTTTGAAATTGGATTATCATACCTAAATTTGATACAGTTACGTGCTCTTTTTTCTTTATCATTATTTACATTACTTAATTTTAAAAAGATCTGATCATATCAATTTTATTCATTTAAACCTCTTTCAATATTAATTTTAGTAACTATCCTTAAAAACTATTATCATTATAAACATATTGTTTAATTGTATCTTTTCAATTTGTTATGCTTTTAGATTATTATTTTTTAATGATTTCTAATCATATTATTATTTGTCTATTGTCAATTCGTTAATTTGGTTTTCTATGACATCCTCTTCTACTAACGATTTGATCTAATCTTGATTACATACCGTTTAATCGTTTCTTTTCACTTTGTTATGTTTTTAGATTTTATTTTCTTATGTCTTTTAATTATATCATTATTTGTGTATTGTCTATTTATTAATTCAGGTTTGTTATGACACCTGCTTCTACTAACGACTACTTTTTTCCTTTTCCCATGTTTGATTCTTCAACTTCTTTTTATATTAACTTTGTTTATTTTTATTTCTCCAACTACTTGAATGTTATGAGTGTAATGAATGATATATTATTGGTTCATAGTTAATCAACGTTTTAAGTCATTCCCATTTAGGTCCGATTCGGATCCCTCCGTTGTCTCCTTTTCCTTCCGCACCTTTTCCTCGAAATAAGAAAGAAGATGGTACACTTGAATTGTATTATTATTTTATTCTTTTTTATATTAACTTTGTTTATTTTTATTTCTCCAACTACTTGAATGTTATGAGTGTAATGAATGATATATTATTGGTTCATAGTTAATCAACGTTTTAAGTCATTCCCATTTAGGTCCGATTCGGATCCCTCCGTTGTCTCCTTTTCCTTCCGCACCTTTTCCTCGAAATGAGAAAGAAGATGGTACACTTGAATTGTATTATTTAAGTGCTTATTGCTTGCCAAAAATCCTACTTCTACAATTGGTAGGTCACCGGGTTATTCAAATAAGTCGTGTTTTCCGTAGTTTTCCCATGTAATTATTTGTGTTATTATAGGTGTTTGTTGAAATGCATAATGTGTTTTTTCTAAAATATTTGGTAAGTTTTGAATTTTCATTTAGATTTTAAACAACCCTATGTGTGAAAATCTTTGGATGTGTAATTATGCAACAAAAAACACGTATATATTGTTTTCTTATATGTTAGATTTCCAATTTTTATATTAACTTTGTTTATTTTTATTTCTCCAACTACTTGAATGTTATGAGTGTAATGAATGATATATTATTGGTTCATAGTTAATCAACGTTTTAAGTCATTCCCATTTAGGTCCGATTCGGATCCCTCCGTTGTCTCCTTTTCCTTCCGCACCTTTTCCTCGAAATGAGAAAGAAGATGGTACACTTGAATTGTATTATTTAAGTGCTTATTGCTTGCCAAAAATCCTACTTCTACAATTGGTAGGTCACCGGGTTATTCAAATAAGTCGTGTTTTCCGTGGTTTTCCCATGTAATTATTTGTGTTATTATAGGTGTTTGTTGAAATGCATAATGTGTTTTTTCTAAAATATCTGGTAAGTTTTGAATTTTCATTTAGATTTTAAACAACCCTATGTGTAAAAATCTTTGGATGTATAATTATGCAAGAAAAAACACGTATATATTGTTTTATTATATGTTAGATTTCCAATTGTACATTGAATTATTTTTATTTTTATTTCTCCAACTACTTGAATGTTATGAGTGTAATGAATGATATATTATTGGTTCATAGTTAATCAACGTTTTAAGTCATTCCCATTTAGGTCCGATTCGGATCCCTCCGTTGTCTCCTTTTCCTTCCGCACCTTTTCCTCGAAATAAGAAAGAAGATGGTACACTTGAATTGTATTATTTAAGTGCTTATTGCTTGCCAAAAATCCTACTTCTACAATTGGTAGGTCACCGGGTTATTCAAATAAGTCGTGTTTTCCGTGGTTTTCCCATGTAATTATTTGTGTTATTATAGGTGTTTGTTGAAATGCATAATGTGTTTTTTCTAAAATATCTGGTAAGTTTTGAATTTTCATTTAGATTTTAAACAACCCTATGTGTAAAAATCTTTGGATGTATAATTATGCAAGAAAAAACACGTATATATTGTTTTATTATATGTTAGATTTCCAATTGTATTAATTTTTTTTATTTTTATTTCTCCAACTACTTGAATGTTATGAGTGTAATGAATGATATATTATTGGTTCATAGTTAATCAACGTTTTAAGTCATTCCCATTTAGGTCCGATTCAGATCCCTCCGTTGTCTCCTTTTCCTTCCGCACCTTTTCCTCGAAATAAGAAAGAAGATGGTACACTTGAATTGTATTATTTAAGTGCTTATTGCTTGCCAAAAATCCTACTTCTACAATTGGTAGGTCACCGGGTTATTCAAATAAGTCGTGTTTTCCGTAGTTTTCCCATGTAATTATTTGTGTTATTATAGGTGTTTGTTGAAATGCATAATGTGTTTTTTCTAAAATATCTGGTAAGTTTTGAATTTTCATTTAGATTTTAAACAACCCTATGTGTAAAAATCTTTGGATGTATAATTATGCAAGAAAAAACACGTATATATTGTTTTATTATATGTTAGATTTCCAATTGTACATTGAATTATTTTTATTTTTATTTTTATTTTTATTTTTATTTTTATTTTATTTTTATTTTTATTTTTTTTTATTGTTTTTGAACATGTTGTGTGCTAAAATAATTGGTTAAAAACTACAAGTTATACACTTAGTACAATATCTTATAACAATCATTTCTATTAAGAATATAAGTCTAACATTCTAAAATTATCATCACTATGTATAATATTGTCTAAACCGTCCATCGGACGGACGGGTTTAATCTAATTATTAATGAACGAAAAGTCGGTGGGTTTTGTCAGCTCCCCCTCTCTAATGCTTATTGGATCCGCCAATGGATACAGTTTGCTTTGGTTACCTCTATAATGTTTACAAAGAAGGCACGTGAGAAAACTATTAATCACGAAAGTGTCTCTAATATTTACAGTAGTCAAATCAGACAGACTTGTATAGTAGTTATTTGATACGTTGCGTAATTGTGTCGCATTTGTTATTAATTTGAACGATACTACTACCTAGCTCATCCGATGCTTGGAGGTTATAATTCTGTATTGATGGAGGTTGCGTTAGAAGCGATATCGTCAATTAAATGAAGTCGATTGGTTTTTGTTTGAAAAATGACTGATGTATGACAAAAAAAATATTTTGGATAATATTTTATTTAATCAGAAGCATTAGAGACTTAACTAGTTAAAATAAATATATTAAATTTTGAATTAACCCAACAAAATATGCCACATATTTAAATTTCTCTCGTTAAATGAACAACACAAATATCGGCCAATTCCTTCAATCCCCGACGCCCAATGAAACTTGATTATAAAAAGTCCGTACTTCGCACAAATATAATAATGTAAACGTGAAAAAGACTTCGAGATTTTGTCCTAAAGATAAATAAAAAAAATGTTATTGTTAGTTTTATCATGATTTAATTAATTTGAATGATAACTTTTATTATTCATAATAAAAACATATTTTATAGTACGCTTGCTGGACGGCTAAACGTTGTTAGAGTAGATTTGTTATTAATGATGAGTAAACGTTTTTCACTACCCTTTAATTAAAAATGGATTTATCACTATCTTTAATTAATCGTTATAGTTTTACTTACCTAACAATATAGAAAAACAAAAGAAACGTGCGCTTTTCGAGCTTCTAAAATTCCATGACATAAATGTTAAACAAATCATGATAATGAAATAGTTTTAAATTAAATTAATAATGTTTGATATGAATAGCATAATGAAAAGGTCCATATTAGGTAGTAAAATAAAAAGTTATTTTTTATTTTTTTTATTTTTTTTTTTTTTTAGAACAGCATTATAAAATTTATTAAAAAAGCTAGTAAGAAACTAGCAAGTACAAAACACGATCCAACGAACAAAAGAAAGTAGAAACAGAATAAGATCTAACAATAAACGACAAACACGCAACATAGCAACGACTACTAATATCAGAAGGGAGATCCCAACGCGCCGCAAAAAGAATGGCCTCCCATGAACGAAACCGAACACCCGTTGCATCAAACCACAAATGCAAAGAGATCTAACCGACATCTTTTTTTCGTCTCTTCAAAACACTATGCACGAGAACAGTTTCCTTTACACTACCATAATATCTCCAAATTGTTTTATCGCTAGGAAAATAATCTTTCCACGTGTCTAATTGTGCTAGAGAGAAAGGGCCTTGAACATTCCCATCAGGGTCTTTATAGCTCCAACATTTTACGGAATCTAGATTATCGTTACCTGGTGGACCAATATAATCAAGCCATGTATAACAAGACTCTGCATCAAGATTTAGATCAGAAGCCGGGGGTGTAGATGGAGACACAAAGCTAGAATTGAATTGCTGGTCGACTTGAATCTCCTTTCCAGCGTCGATAACTGCGTTGGCAGGATCTTGATTTGATGATGACTTGCTTGAAATCTTTAATTTCTCGTCAGTAGCAACTTTATCCGCCCTTTTCCGACCTTCATCTTGATGTAATAACCTATTGAGCAAAAAAACATCGTAATCATCTAAACCCTTATTATGATGTGCTGATGTAGGATTAGTCATAGACGTGGCCGTCGGTGGAAGTATAACTTTGCCATCCTTATGCATATCATGAGCCATCTCATCCCCAGAAGATTCCTTGCAAGTATTCTGATCAATCGGCTCACTTATATGAGACGACCCATCATCAGAGACAAAGTGCTCCTTATTGTCATTCGAGTTGACTGATTCTTTCACACTAGACTTAGCCTCAGTAGATAACGACGTTGTATTGAGTGATAGTTTGTCGTTTTCTTTTCTTTTCTTTTTTTTCATTCCTATTCCTATTTGACTTGACAATATAACGAAATTGCACCTATGAACAACATACTCGGTTAAGTTTCTAGTCTTGAAACCTTTAAATGTACGTGATTTAGTTGATTCGTACAAGTCTTTTCCATCTTCTTCTTATGAAATTGCACCTATATATGAACAAGCCCTTCCAAGTTGATAGAAGGAAAGAAATTTAAACAAGCCCTTGAGTGGCTATCTACAGTTATGGTTGTAAATTTGTAATTATCTTTCTCTTATGGTAACCACAAGGGTGGTGGCATCGTGGTAAAAAACTTTGATCTTTAAAAATGAGCAGATAATATACTACCTTATAGCCACAAAGGTTCACCCATGATGACTCTAAGCTAACCACAAACGGGTATTTACACTGAGATTAGTGGGCTTGCAAATCGGGTCAGATATCTAAGCTAACCAAAAAAAGGCTTCTCTTGTTAGCTCATTGCTTTACGCGACGTTGTTGTGGGGTACCACATGTTATGTTCTAAATTTGTGAGTGTATCGATTTTACTAAACGTTAGGGTGGGGTAAATGGTTTGTGAAAATAACGCCACAACACCACGACCTCCTCTCTCCACCCTTATATAATGAAATTAATAGTTAATGATTAATTTGATCGGCGCAACTTGTTGGCCGATTACCTGTAATTTATTGTAATGCCTTTTTGAAATATATGATGGTTTGATCGGATCAAAGAACCAATCATATTTGTATGCATAATAGTATATTGGTTATATAAGATGGCTCGAGTATAATTTATCTTAATAATTAGTTGGAGTTTGATGATTGTTTTGATGTTTATAATTTCACAAATAAAGTTACTACACTTATTTCATTATGAACTCTTATTTATTATGAAGTGGTATTAATATCGGGAGTTTCAGAAGATTGTGCTGGAATCGTTAATGTAACTAACTAACTATAATCTATATCTATACTATCTAATAAAACAAACCTCCTTAAACTTTCTACCTTTGAAAAATCAAAAATACTCTTCTCCTTTATTCACTAATTTAAACATCTCCATCTAATATACCTATAATACCCTTAATGAAATAATTTACAGTATACATCCCCCAACACTTAAAATAATTACAATACCACATTTAACATCAATTACTTTTACATTCACCACCATCGCCGCCCTCATCACCGTCCCCATTGCCACCCCTACCACCGTCACCACCACCACCTCCGCCATCACTACTCCCACCACCGCCGCATTACGCGGGCATAAGTCTAGTAAGTTGTAAAGTACTACTCATTAGGGATGAACTCGAGTCAAAACAAGGACCAGACCAAACAGGATCGATCAAACCTGAAGATCAAACCCAGGACATAACATTAGAAGAAACAATTATATATTTAAAATGAGCTTTAAGGATCCTCATACTTTACAATGAATATTGACTTGACTACTTAATTTGTAGAATTATAAAAGGGGAATGAGAATTTCTTGTTGCGAACAACTGATCCACATCTTTCAAAAAAAAAAGTAATAGATTGTGTTTGGTTTGATAAAAGTGGATGATATCCAAATATATCAGAATCACCCACACCCAAGAAAGAAATGGATTCGAGTCTAATTCCTATTCAAATCCCAGCCTACCATGGATTCATCAAACGTATACGCTTCAGTAATTCTAGACTGCAAACCAAACACCACTATCATTCAAATTACCATATTGCAACCTCCATTAACCCATCTTCGGTAGCACAAGCTCTAAACATCCCTGTCGTGTTAAAAGGCATGGCAACTTCACCTTTTGGAGACACTGCAATTAAACCAGTTGTTCCCTTTGGTGAAACTTCATGTACAATATATTCAGCTGCTTCTTTTAGACTTAGTCCTTTGTATTCCATAACTGCAGCCACATCTCTAGCCACGGTCTCACGGATTATAGCTTCACCTCTGCCAGTTGCAGAGACGGCACAAAACTTATTGGCGTAGGTGCCTGCACCAATGATGGGCGTATCTCCAATTCTTCCCACCATCTTGTTGACCAGACCACCAGTGGAAGTTGCAGCTGCTAGGTTCCCAAAACTGTCGACAGCTACACATCCAACAGTTCCAAGTTTGCTGTCCCCATCAGGAAGTGGCGTCTCTTTTTCACCTTCTTTTTTAATAGGCTGAGTGTAATCTTGCTACAAGTAAAACAATAGATCCATTAAACCAATACTAGAGGTTAAAAATGGGCGGCTCGTATGGATGGGTGATAGGTGAATATGGATAAATTTTACGGGTCCAAACATGTCAGGTTGGATTGATCCGAAACACTATTTTTCAGTAATATGTAGTGTGTCAAAGATGATTACAATGATTATATCATTTCAGTAATAGTGTAATCTCTTTGAAAAAATAATATATAGTAGGATTTATGCAAAAATACACTTTGGGCGACTTTTGGCCCGCATCCTTGTCAGCTACTTTTTTAGTTACATTGATCTGAATCATCCTTTTTATACGTATATGCGTTGAAATTGACACATTTAAGCAAGATAAAACTATACAAGTTAAACAATATCATGTTTGCGTCTTGTACCATAAAATTTGTAACAATATTCATTTTCAGATGTCTCATTTGGTTATGTAGTGTGACGAAGAAAAATAATCACCAATGATAACTAGTAAAAGTATCTGATGTTTGATAGATACTTCAATTATATTTGAACCAACTATAACGAAATGAGAATACCTGAACTCTGTTTGCTTCTTTTGCTTGCTTTAGTCTCTCAATATTTTCAGGAGTAATAAAATGACTCTTATCAACAGTTTCGAGCCCCTAGAAAATATAGATTCAGAAGTATTCACAACAGGAATTGCATTGGCAGCATATTAACAATAAAAGGGACACAAAGATATATTAAAAGAATGCAGAAAACATATGAAATTTCCCCTGTTCAAATGAAATTGCAACATGTCCATTCACTACAAGTCTTTAAGTTCCAAGGATCCAATCACTCTTTCGCCCAATCATTATTAAAATATCGCAGATGCAGCAAACAAGAATTTGTCATTTACCTGTTCTCGTGCAAAGGCCTCTGCGCCATCAAATGCAAGATAAATATGTGGAGTTTTTTCCATTATCTGTCTGGCCAAAGAGATGGGATTGACAACTGTTGTGACACCAGAAACTGCACCACATCTCTTTGAATTTCCATCCATGATGCAAGCTTCCATTTCAACAGTTCCATCGGTGGTCAGAACAGACCCTTTACCCGCATTAAAATGAGGCGAGTTTTCTAGTTCACGTACCTATATTACAAAGGTTTACATATTATTAGTCATAAATAAACAGAAGGCCATCAACTGTTCTATGGTCATTCCATCTTTTTTCTAGCAAAGGCATTAAATTATGAACCATGGTAAAAGTTCCTCACAATCAAACAGTATATGTGACTCACATATACTTCTAGATGTGTCACCATTTTTTTTGGTGCAAGAAAAGTTACATTCTTACTAGTTACTCAGCCATAGATACTAACTAGCACACGTAAACCTTTAAAGGGGCAGATACTATTCACTCTAAGTCTCTAACTAAGGCCACTATACTCCCAACAAGAAGAACACATGAATGAAACTGTCATGGTTACTGATCCTATGGATTAACTTGAAGAAAACCAAAATTATATCTACAAAAATATCAATTGGTTTACGGAGGGTCAAAGTTTAAATTGCAGTATATATCTTTTTTCTTATCACATCACTAGCTTGGATCATCACTTACTTTTTAAAGGTCCTGTACCAAATTTATATAACTGCTAAGCGTAAAGCCAGAAATCTAGAGTCTCTTAACAAACGATTATCTATATAATGTAACTCGAATCAAACCAAACACTACTAGCAATTAATCTGATCACCAAATTAAGTATTTAGCCATTATATATATTATCTGTTTGAAGTTACACACAGCAACAACAACAACAACAATAGGACCCAATCCCTGTATGCGGGGTATGGGGGAGGTGAGATGTAGACAGTCTTGCCTCTACCCAGAGGTAGAGAGACTGCTTCCATAAGGACTTCCGGCCAAACGAGACAATAGTATGAGAGTGTAAAGAGTTTAGTAACCATACCTGTCGGCCGAGTATCACCTGGCCATTTAGAGTGAAGAGGAATAGCAAACATAAAACATAAAACACTTTAGCGCAAACCCAACAATACATAGTAAATAGGCCGTTTGAACATATGAATCATCAACATAAAACATAATAAACATAACCGCCTGTATAAAACCTAGCATGTGAGATGACAGATGAGAGCAACAATTACGAGTGGCATGTGTAAGAACTCCCCTTAACTCCCCTTAAGAATGGTATCAACCAGGCATACATACATATAAGTAGAAATTAACTAGGAAGTCCTGAGACCCGATGGGCCCAAGTATAATATCTGGTGCTAATCAACAAATGAAACAGACTAGCTTAGGCCGCCTAGCTAGCAGAAACACTACGCCTAAAACCCCTAAAAGGCACAAATAAGTCATTGGAGCATATAATAACCGTTTGAAGTTACAATTGCAGTAAATTTTTTGAGACCCAAATGCACTTCTCGCACACTCTCTGACTAGCAAATCTAGTATTGTATCTCCAAATATATAGCCATTTTTCGAGTAAATTTTGAAACCCAAAATCTAGTATTGCTCTAATCATATATGTTCAAAATAATTTAAGTGATCATAACAACAAAGCTCTAATCATATATGTTCAAAATATTCCCCTTAACTTCCTCCCAACAAGTCATAAAAGTAAATAAGAATGGTATCAACCAGGCATTCATACATATAAGTAGAAATTAACTAGGAAGTCCTGAGACCCGATGGGCCCAAGTATAATATCTGGTGCTAATCAACAAATGAAACAGACTAGCTTAGGCCGCCTAGCTAGCAAGAAACACTACGCCTAAAACCCCTAAAAGGCGCAAATAAGTCATTGGAGCATATAATAACCGTTTGAAGTTACAATTGCAGTAAATTTTTTGAGACCCAAATGCACTTCTCGCACACTCTCTGACTAGCAAATCTAGTATTGTATCTCCAAATATATAGCCATTTTTCGAGTAAATTTTGAAACCCAAAATCTAGTATTGCTCTAATCATATATGTTCAAAATAATTTAAGTGATCATAACAACAAAAAGGAAAACAGTTAATGATAGAATTCACAAATACGAAATGATGAACATAAGAAATTAATTACCACAAGTTCAACAATATCTAAGGGAGAGCATTTGGCGTTACTAAAAGCCGAGACACCCATCTCGAGAATACGCCGAAGGGCCGCTTCACGGGGGAGTCGCCGTTCCGGCGGTATATCCACAGGAATATCGCCGGCTCCGCCGTGCAAAGCTATCGCCCATCCCATGCTATGCTTTCCTTATTAAATGGAGTCGTCGTATCACGTATGTATTAAGTATTTTTTTTTTTGAACGGCACGTATGTATTAAGTATTAACCAACCAACCACCTCTTTTCAAAGACAAAGCCAGCTTTGCCTTTTATAGTGTTTCTTTATCTATATTTTTTGGTGCATTGTATTATTATTTAACGTTATCACGACATACGTATTATAACACTCGATGTTGTCATTTTTCCAAATTATATATATCTTTTTAAAGAGATAAAAAGTCCCTAAAAGAATATGTTTACTCCTTTATGTAAAAAAAATGTTTGAAAAAAATTAAATCAAAAGTTAAAAGAAAAATAAAATGTTACAAAAAATGCAATATTAAATAGCAAAAAGTAACAAAAGAAATATAAAATAAATGTTAAAATAAATAAAAACAAAAACAAAACAGATTTTTATATTAAAACAAAAAAAGAAGGTCATAAAAAAAAATTATCAAAAAAAAGGATGATGCAAGTTTCATCTCAGACTTGCATGGTTCAAGTTCCGCATATTACCCAATTGAATTTTAGTGTGGTATCTCAAATGCTAATTGTTAACTACTACGAGTAATTACTAATTCGCTGTAAAAAAAAAAGGTAGAGGCATGAGTTTTGAACCCATTAATGTTGGGTTTTGAAATAACGACACCACTCTTTTTAAAAAATCGTTTGTGTTTATATTTGTTATATCTTGGGGTTAATAAGTATTAATAAAAATAGGATAAGCTTTTGGTTGTTAAATGTTGATAAAATTAATTGTTAAATGTTGATAAAATTAAGAGAAATGATTAAACATTCTAATTTTTATGCCTAACAATCATCCTACTTATATGGAAATGACATTTGGCAATATTTTTTCATTTATTTTCAATGTAAATTTTTATTCCTAATTTGCCCTTTTAAAGATAACTACAATAGTTAATAACTGGCTGTTTTACTTTGCGTTCGTCAACAAAAAAAATAGTCATCATGATCGATGAAGGACTTCGTGCGATTCCTGCTAAAAGGTCTTCTAGTTGATCAATCCAATCAGTATTTTTTTTTTCTTTTTTAATTCTTGTCCGCTCATCATCATGGCTTCTCATATGAATATGAGTTATTAATATAATTAAGATCTCGTAGGTATGTTATTAACTTTCTTTTTGTATCATAGGTAAATAATTTTTTGGTATAACCTAATCTACCAATAAACTAAAACAGGATTGAAGTATTCATTGATTGACATGTGGCGCTATATTAATACGACACGTGTCTTTTTAGTCATATATTAAAATTATTTTAATTCTAATTCTAATATAATATATGTAAATGTAAATTCAAGATCTATATCGAATTCCTTATTTTTGTAATTTACTATCTATGAAATTCAATACTCCGTATGACGTTAAGTAATCCTGTCCTATATATCCGTGTATGAAATATAAACAACTAAGTTAAAGTTATCCATTAAATAAATATGATAATGAATATTAATTTAAATAGTATCCGTTTTATAGTCAAATTTAGGATATGATTAGTTAATAGCTGAATAGATATTATATATTACGTGCAACGAAACATATTTGTTTGTTCCGTGGAACATATATGAGATTTAAGACCTTCTTCGAATTTACCGACTGTAGTTACTGGTATGTCGTCCTTTACTCCTTTTAATGTTTAATTCATGATGATAATTTGCTATTTAAAATAGGGTAATTAATGGTAAAAACATTATTTACTCTTGACATTAACACATATAATACAGTAGATGTTTTTGGTCATATTCAAACAATTATATATATTCCACCAACTCAAAAAAAAATGGCAACTAAAGATGGGTATTCGTCTTGAATATATATTTGAGGTGTATTCTACAACTAAAGATACATTCATATACTTAGGGGTATACATTCATATACGATATGCTATTATTATGTTTGATTTTAACGTCACTTTCATATAACTAATAACGGTAGCATAGAGAATCCTTCATATTGTTATGATCATGTAGTTCAAGAAAACTAAATCATATAGAGGTTTCAATCTTATTAAAGACGAAATATAAACAGTCATACTTTTACTCAAGCAAGGCTAAAATTATCGTTTTTACATATGTCTTCGACAAATATGATGTGTTATAGAGAAAATAAGCATGCAAGTGTGCGTAAGAAAATATATTAGTATATGAAACAAAGGAGAGATACCATATATACAACATTCATTATACGGGTATCTTTTATTCTAGACGTATAAAATCAAATACTTTAAACGAACCCGTGCATCACGCACGGGTATTAAGACTAGTAATATATAAAACACGTATTTAATTGGGGTCCTGGTCCATTTATAAAAGTACACAGATTTTAATGATGAGAATGAATAATAATTTAGATATTAGTGATGAGGATGAATAATTTTCTTAATCTTTGTGTACTGTAAATTATTAGGTAAACCGTAATATTCAGTTTTATTAAATTTAAAAAACATTGGTATTTATATATATGGTGTTTAATTGGAGTTAGATTGTAAATTGTAACTGTAACCAGAGGAAACCAAATGGAATACAAACAATTGAAGGTACATGTGAAAGTTAGACGATTAGGATAAATTTTAGAAGTAATTAGGGGCAAATTAGGAATAAAAAATTAGATGAAAGGTAAATGAAAAAATATTGTCAAATGTCATTTTCATATAAGTAGGATGATTATTAGGCATAAAAATTAGGATGTTTAATCATTTCTCAACACAAAAATAGTAGAATATATTTCATTTGTCCCATTAAACTTGTTCACTTTTAAATTGTCAAAGTCAAACTTTACGAACTTTGACTATAAATATTTTTGTTTTTGTTATATAATATTTGATGAAAGTTATATGAATTGAATGTGTTTTAGATGTGTGTTTCATTGGTATAACTTTCATCAACAATTATATAACACAAATAGAAATATTTATGTTGGTAAAATTTGACTTTGAAATTTTAAAAGTAGACAAGTTTAGTGGAACGGAGTGAGTAATAATTATTTATTTATTTTGTTTTAATATTTGTTTATAATAACTAACACGAAAAACAAAAGTAATATTAATCTTTTTAATGGATATTAATAAACAAAGTAATGGTTGGTTAAAGTTTTTTAAGTTGAAATGGATGCGGATTCCAATAGTAGTTCATAATTCTGGTTGCAGACAATAATCGATCGTCGTCATCTGGTTGAATCTTTAGTAGGAATCTTAGAGGGATTCCACTCATGATTTTGTGTATATATTAGGCAGCCTCATAAAAAATCTTTACAAAAATCTTATTGTTTTTCTAAAGGTGATGATGTTTACACCATTTAATTTTGGAAAATGATTAATCAACTTAACTCATATGCCTAAAAATCAACCTAAAACCTTAAAAATTTGACATCTGGATTCCACCAATTCTCTTTCCTAATCTTGCCCTCTGATTTTTTCACATGTCATCATCTTACTATTAGGCATATCTTTAGGCACACCAATTAGGTTGATTTATCATTATCCTTTAATTTTAGCTATACTACAAATGTGATTTAAGATGTTGTACAATACAATACTATGAAACATGTTTGGTACTTTATGACGAAAACTAAATAATATGCAGATCACCATCCTTTTTCAAAGGTTAGTTGAGAATTGACGTAAAAAAACACTTCATCATAAAAAGGTAATATCGTGTAATTTCACTTCTTCTCATATTCAAAAGTTAGTAACAAACATTTATAAAAAAATAAACTTACAGAATTGTCAGTCTTACAAATCAAACTCAAAACACCAATGAGTAAAAACCAAAGATGCATAATCCATATATTTGATATCATTTGTAAAATCTTACAATATTGATTACTATCAAGAAATTTATAAATTAAATTAATGCAATGAGAAAAGTAAAAGAAAAGCGGATTTCATGTATCAAAATGTAGGAGAAAAAAATTTAGAAGAAAATTTTAAGATACATAACTCATTGCTCAATTCTTTTACTTAATTGTTCTATTAACTAGGGGGAAAAGCCCGTCCGATGGACGGCCATGTATAAACGTACACTCTTCTTCATGTTCTTGTTTTGTATGGCGAAACTGTCTGCAATGTTGAAAGTTGTTGCAATATATATTTTTCGCTTGTCATGTATATTACTCTTTCAACAAAACAAATCAACTGGGATGATAAATAGATGAAAAAACAAAAGATACAAAGAATACCTTTTTAAACTTGTGTGGCTTGGGCTATGGATCGGACATCGATCATGGAAAGAAAGGAAGAGAAAATAAAAGATTTTTTTCTTTTTTAATTAGACGACATGTTTTATAGATATAAAATGGATGGGTATTGTTTGGGGTTGGGTAATGGGTTTATTAGTTGGGCTTTTGTTTGGTCTTTGGTCGGTTTGTAATTAACCCATATGGAGTAAACTTGAATTATAAATTAACTAAATACTTAAACAATTAATTACCCTATTAAATAGTTTCAAATTTGTTTTCATATCACTCAATTTTTAATTGAATAATACTTCAGCATTATAACTAAAATATATACTTTTCCATACTATGAATAAAATATATTTTTATATTCTTTTTATTATTGTTGTCTTCTTTGTTGCTCTATTTTTATACTCCCCCGTCCCACTAAAGTGTCATGTTTTTAATTTTCAAAGTCTAACATTTGCAACTTTGACCTTAAATAATTTTATTTGTGTTAGATAATACTTAATAAAAGTTATATGAATTGATAGTGTTTTAGACGTGTTTTTTAATGGTATAACTTTTATCAAATTTTATATAACACAAAAAATATATTTAAGGTCAAAGTTTAAAAATAAAGACTTTGAATATTCAAAGTAGGAGGACAGAGGGAGTATTTTACAACGCTTTGAAAATCAAACTACAAATCTATAAAGGCGAATTGTGTTTAGCAAAATCAAGTTTGAACCAGGAAAAAATATTATTATCATAAGGTTACACAACACTTAATTAATCCACAATGAGGTGGAAGTGGAATTACGTCTTCCTTCTCATCTTAGGGCGGTGCTTATAAGCGTCTGCACGTTGCGTCTTGGAGGTAATAGGACGCTGGACGTTATTGGAATTGAACGTCCATATGGCTGCGTCTTGTGTCATAGTCCTAGAGAAGAAGTGTAACACCCTTCATTTAAAAATACGGGTTTCAAAAATTTTCGCCGAACGGCGTCAAAATAAAGCGGAAGAAACATTAAAAGTCCAAACCAATTAAAATCTGTTTGGTTTACTTATTCAATGGTGTTACTAATCGCACCATCAAAACAAGTTTAATAGAAACCCGTCGGCTGCCCAACACAAAACAACCGACTACATAGTAATCCAACTCCATTAAAGACAAACATAAACAAATGTCTATAAAAGTTCGGCATCTATGGGTAGCTAAGGACTTCATCAAGCTATCTACCCATTCCTCGCTCTTCTTCATCAACTACCTCAGCTACGCTAAACCTGAGGGAGCAACACATTTCAAAAGACAAGTGTTAGCTAACGAATTAGCTAAGTAAGATAACACTCAAGTTATAAAACAATTGTCCATTTCAAACATTATGGATTTAAACACTTCATTAAGGCACAACACATATCAAACACACAATACTTCATAATAGGATGAACCATCCTATATGTGCCTATCCTGCTTTACTTCATTACACACGTGACCACATAACTGCTTTTACCTTAACTGCTTTACTACGTTTTAACTGCTTTACTACATTTTAACTGCGTCAATGTGCAACATAAGTTAAACCCGACTAGATGACAACCATTCAGTTGCACATCAAGCGTCGTTAAGGAATGGCAAGCCAATCCCCGAGTAATCCGTATGTACAAGACAAATGAGGGCGGGTCAGACCCCTCGTATTACTCAACTGCATCTCAATGACCATGTTACAGGGAGCCACCCAAGCAACCTACGTCAACGCACTTAGCCGGGCTAGGGCAAGTACGGGTTAAGCTTAACACTTTCCTGCATCAAAGTTTTACGAGCTCGAAACTGCATCATTTAGTTTAGGTGACTACATTACCTAAACATTTACTACGTTAACTGCTTTTACGTTTTGGGCCCTTAAAACGTGCACGTGACATGGCAACTTAGCAAGTATAGTGAACTAGATGAGCAAGCCATACAAACATGCACAACATCAATCAATAACAACATATACTGCATCCCATAACATCACAAGTAACTGTATATCATAACACTACATTATACTTCATACATAACACTACATCCTACGTCATATCATAACATGCACTACAATACATATCATGAGGGACTGCATTTCAGGTCTCAAAGGTCAACTACATAACCCATATTACTTCCCGTGTAACCCCATATACCAGTAAACAACATAAGTTACCAATTGGGAAGTTATAATTATGAAACCATCGTTTGTTGAACCCTCGGCGTGTCAAAAGTAGTGTATCTTACCTCAAAGAAGCGCACGACAAATGATAACTACGTTACCGTGCCAAGCAATTATTCCTGACCTCCTATAATCATTAAGCGATCATTAGACAAGCTAATACCCACATCATTAAGGTCATAACTCAGACCTAAACACCTATAAACATGACCCATGACAATGCTTTATGCATTGGAGGTTTGATTAAAACATTAGGACTCATAGAATCCGACGAAACTCGACCTTCACTCACTAATTCAACCTTTCAGGAAACTTGAAATCAAGATCATATTTTAAAAGCATTACCATTAGAAAATAGACTCTCTCACGATTCCGTGGATAGCTTATTTGTCAAAAACGGAGTTACGGTTCAAAAGTTATGGCCATTTAAAAATTCAGTCGCTGTTGCGCCGCAATGACTCATTGAGCCGCAACTTATCTCTCTGAAATCCAATTGCCCCGCAACTGGCCCCGATTCAGCATAACAATCATCTTTTAACCTCCAAAACTTAACCAAACTCAACCCAAACGACCCCAAACCTTATGAACAACCTTTGAACCTTAAAATCCACCATATTAAGACCATAATGATGCAATAAAATCTTTGATTAATCCATACATGATTTGCATCATAAAAACAATTGTTTTTTGACATCAATTGATCCTCTAATGACCTAGATCTAATTTCAAATGACTTATATGATCAAAAGACATAAAATCAAAATCAATATACCTCTATTACCTGAAGATCACAATGGGGATGCAAAATACTCGATCAATCACTCCTAAATCACACGTTTGAAGGATTTCCGGCTTAGAATTTTGATAGGGGATCAAAGGGGTGGCTAGGGCTTGAGAGAAAAGTTATATTTCCGCAAATGATGAACTAATGGCTCCCTCCAAGACCCTAAACCCGTTTTTGACTTTCTCACCATGTCAAAATTGTTCCATAAGCTTCATAAAGTCATATTTCTTGCCCAAAACACCTCTATGGACTATATACAACTCATTAAACACTTCAAGCACCTCAAAAGGCATATAACTACACCTTAAACACATTACTACATCAATCATTAAGACATTCAAGCCTCACACATATAACACATTAACCACGTCTAAGCATTAAATCTACCATAGACTTAACGGACACGTTATGTTGACTTAACGACTCAAGTCAACCGTTAATTAAAAAGTTTGGGATGTTACAATTACCTCCCCCTTGAGAGGATTCCGTCCTCGGAATCACTTCAGCATAAAATAGGTGAGGATAATTTCCGAATCTACTTTCACCATAAATATGATTCCATCCCACTTGCACAAGCTCAATTAACTTCCTATGAAGCTTCTTTTACTTTTGGCCAAGGATCTCAACCAGGCCAACTACAAACACTCTTTGACATCAATACTCATATCTCTCCACGGATTCCCATTGGTTTCATATCAACATATACATCATATCATCGTATACTCACATTTTAACCCATGTCTTATATCACATCAACATAGACTTACCACTTAAACGTAACTTCATAACATATCTTTGCATATCACACATAAACTTGTCACACGTATTCATATTAGCACCTGTAGAGTATTTACTCCTAATTGTGCCTATCAACGATTATATCACACATATCTACATATCTTACTTAGATCTCACGTCACATCGTAATCCCACATCTTAAATTACATGTACATCTTTCTCACATATTCTTACATCTTTAATCAACTTACATATTAAGCATTAGCTTTACAACAAGCACGATTTCCCACATCTTACGCACTAGCATTACATCTAGCACGATTTCCCTCACTTCACATATTACTTTAACATTAGATACATTCATTACCTAATTAATCCCACATCTACTTTAACGTTTAATCCCACTAACGTGCACAACTCATAGTGATTCATACGTGTATCTAGTGAACTAGACATACCATACTTAAGTGCCACATATAAGTTATCACATAACAACATTAAGCCATAACATCGACATTATCAACAGCACATATCTTAAACATATCATAGCACCGTCATTATAAGAATCATACTTCATATGCACATATATACTTCTACTTTAAACATCATCATATCAACATAAGTCATTTCAACATACATATATTCCCATAATACATTTAGCGAATACTATTTATTTGGCGGTTAAGCCTTCCAAGCACGTATCCTTACTAACTTGCTGTCACAACTCACATAATTCATTTGAACAAAGGGTCGACTCGCCATACTTTCGATGCATAACATATCCCTCCATAGAGACTTATGGTTAGACCATATTACCCACTTTGCTCATAATAAGCTTCCTTTGGTCACCACAAAACCTTTAGACAATTTTGAGCTAATCAAAACACTTCTTTAACAATTCCAACTTTATGAACTATTGTTCTTATGATCTTTGGCTCTGCACTTTTCCTTTCAATAACTTGTCGTATCATGAAATGACATCCAACACTTATGGCATAATCATTGTTGCATATGAACACAACAATAAATTCTGAGGCACCATCACACAATCATATGGTTTTTACCAAGTTTCTAACTCATTCATTCTCTTTCCCATCAACCTAAGAGTGATAGGCATCACTTGAGTTCACCATTTTCCTCATACTTTGACAAACATCTTTAAAAATTTTCACATAACGGTCGTCTCGATTCAAAACATTTAGCCATTTACTTTCACACTTTAAGGGCACTTCTTGATCATACATCCTTTCTTTCATGTCCAAGGTAATGGTGCAATAGTTCACCATGAAATAAGCATTTTTGGACAACTTGCCTACTAATTGCTCATGTCATATCATTACCTTTAACTTCCCACACAACTTTGTCTCTTATTCCAAGGAGACGTGACCACTCACTTCCGTCAGAGGACCATTAAACTCTTTGTATTGCCACCAAACTTTCGGTGTCTAGCCTTGGCTTTTAACCCAATCACACGTCAACATATAAAATTTACTACACCTCGTATCATAATAGGTCGTATCACACTTCAGGCGGCATCCAAATGAGTCATGTCACCACGGTTCATAAACTTCCTCAAGTACAAATTTTGGTCATTTCGTTCTCGGATACCGAAATCTTAATTTTAGACTTATAGCTCCACGCTGGTTATTTATGAATTTTCAGAATCCATTCACATAATACCAACATCTTCGTCTCTAGAAACATCACCTTTGACTGGCTCATTGTAGACAAATGCTTACCATAACCTTATAGTCATGGAATTAAACATTAAATGGAACCTTGTTCCTTTCAATTCTACGCGTCAGCTTCCACTTTAACTTTTACTCACTTTGGGCGAATTTAAAATTAGGCCTCTACTTGTAGAAAATCGTAGTAACGTTCCTTACACAACATGATGTTCTTCATCATACTTAGAATAGGTAAGATTGTCATCACTAAACGTAATGACAGAACGATCTAGAGAAAACTTTAAACTTTATCCCTTAAGTTCATGACATGGTAAGGACCCTTCATTTACATGCAGGTACTTCGAGAAACTCAATAGGGTCGTAATGAGGGTAGTAATAACTTTAGCGGGATTTTCATCATCAACAAATGGTAGCAACAATCGTAAATCTATCTTATAGAAAGACATACATCCCACAATCGAAAACATTAACTTCTTCCTATAAGTGAGAACAAAACGAAAGGTGTCTTTAAATAAAAGTAGCACTCGTCACACATCAATAGAAGGTTCGACCTCACGATCGCAACGAAACCGAGAACATTAATAGAACATCTCGAAACTACAGGTGGCCTCGACTTTAGAAGTATAATCTTTGCCTTTCCTAAGTAGATCACATAGGCGAGAAAAATGATCAATTCGGAACCGAATGCTCCTGAAAACTTCTACTTTTTGTGATTTAAGTATCCATAGTTAACTCTGTCATCCAACCTCTTAACTTTTCATGCGTTTGCACTTGCCCCGCATAAACTTAAAAACTCAGAATATGCGCTGCATACCATCTATGACCAGGAAAGATAATTTCAAACAAAATCTAAGCGTCTTCTTTACACCCAAGCACAACCTTAAGACTTCGCAGCTCGAAGGTAACCTCACATCATAACATGGTGTTCATAGAATGGAAGAGCTTCATGGTTAAAAGGTTCAATCATCCATAGCGTTATCTTTTTGACTTGCTTCAGCTTCATCATTCTTTAACCCATAGATACACGTCTACTCTTCACGTGGTTTATTATGCCACCAACCAGTGATTCCATCATTCCCATCTTCACTTCAGTCGGATCAACACAGACACAGTTTCACAAACACACACATGTCGTGATACATTTACAATTACGTTCGCGACCGGAATTATAACTGTATCCTTCCATACATGTTCCCGGTAACCCTTCTATGCGTCACCTACTTATAACCTTCAAAAATCCAGCATCAACTCTACTCGTCAATTTCAAGTCCATGTCCTTTAAACTAGTAGACTTAACAACATTGACTACTAATCATTTCACTCCTCACTTATCTCAAAACTTCATTTAACTTCATGTACAACATAATCCTCATAAACATTTAATACGGCTATCACTTTCCATCGATCTTCTCACATTTCAACACACTTGAGGCATCAACATCATTATAGTTGTAACACGGTGTTTTCCATTGCCAAATTAGAGTACAATACATAAAAATCTCCTCAACTTCATTACTTTGTACACCGGTCAACACAAGCATGGCCATACAAACACGCTCGCGTCGTGATACACTTGCAATTATGTTCCGGACCATAATTGTAGTTGTATCCTTTCACATGCGTGTTCGTTACCACCATTGTGTATCTATCACCTTCTCTTTTTTTTCCATCAATTCCAATTCACATGATTTTCAGCACACATACAACATCTCATATCCTTTGTGGTCCTTGTCACTAACCCCAGGGGCTAGACAACGTTGATGGAATGCCATTTCACCTAACTCTCCACTTCCATTCACCTCAGCTACTTCACACATCAGTTATGTCACACGTTTATTAAATTCAGTTAGGGAAACGGTACATTACCTCGGGGACCGTTTATGGTAGCAATAGAACAACTTAGCGACGGAGAAGCGAGAAACGAAAGAATAAAGGCTAAAACACATATTCACATATCAATAAACAATCATCATATAGCCTTATTCCTACACTCTCACTCATCCCAACCCGTCCTAAGGCATTTCATCTCAAAGGCTAAGCATATCTACTTAAGCCTAACCTGATCTCTATCGGTTTCAGTCCAATTTCTATGGCAAACCTATAGTCCTGGGTTCACTTAAACCATTTCTCTGATACCAACTTGTAACACCCTTCATTTAAAAATAAGGGTTTCCAAAAATTTTCGCCGAACGACGTCAAAATAAAGCGGAAGAAACATTAAAAGTCCAAACCAATTAAAATCTGTTTGGTTTACTTATTCAATGGTGTTACTAATCGCATCATCAAAAAAAGTTTAATAGAAACCCATCGGCTGCCCAACACAAAACAACCGACTACATATTAATCCAACTCCATTAAAGAAAAACATAAACAATGTCTATAAAAGTTCGGCATCTATGGGTAGCTAAGGACTTCATCAAGCTATCTACCCATTCCTCGCTCTTCTTCATCAACTACCTCAGCTACGCTAAACCTGAGGGAGCAACACATTTCAAAAGACAAGTGTTAGCTAATGAATTAGCTAAGTAAGATAACACTCAAGTTATAAAACAATTGTCCATTTCAAACATTATGGATTTAAACACTTCATTAAGGCACAACACATATCAAACACACAATACTTCATAATAGGATGAACCATCCTATATGTGCCTATCCTGCTTTACTTCATTACACACGTGACCACATAACTGCTTTTACCTTAACTGCTTTACTACGTTTTAACTGCTTTACTACATTTTAACTGCGTCAATGTGCAACATAAGTTAAACCCGACTAGATGACAACCATTCAGTTGCACATCAAACGTCGTTAAGGAATGGCAAGCCAATCCCCGAGTAATCCGTATGTACAAGATAAATGAGGGCGGGTCAGACCCTCGTATTACTCAACTGCATCTCAATGACCATGTTGCAAGGAGCCACCCAAGCAACCTACGTCAACGCACTTAGCCGGGCTAGGGCAAGTACGGGTTAAGCTTAACACTTTCCTGCATCAAAGTTTTACGAGCTCGAAACTGCATTATTTAGTTTAGGTGACTACATTACCTAAACATTTACTACGTTAACTGCTTTTACGTTTTGGGCCCTTAACGTGCACGTGACATGGCAACTTAGCAAGTCTAGTGAACTAGATGAGCAAGCCATACAAACATGCACAACATCAATCAATAACAACATATACTGCATCCCATAACATCACAAGTAACTGCATATCATAACACTACATTATACTTCATACATAACACTACATCCTACGTCATATCATAACATGCACTACAATACATATCATGAGGGACTGCATTTCAGGTCTCAAAGGTCAACTACATAACCCATATTACCTCCCGTGTAACCCCATATACCCATAAACAACATAAGTTACCAATTGGGAAGTTATAATTATGAAACCATCATTTGTTGAACCCTCAGCGTGTCAAAAGTAGTGTATCTTACCTCAAAGAAGCGCACGATAAATGATAACTACGTTACCGTGCCAAGCAATTATTCCTGACCTCCTATAATCATTAAGCGATCATTAGACAAGCTAATACCCACATCATTAAGGTCATAACTCAGACCTAAACACCTATAAACATGACCCATGACATTGCTTTATGCATTGGAGGTTTGATTAAAACATTAGGACTCATAGAATCCGACGAAACTCGACCTTCACTCACTAATTCAACCTTTCAGGAAACTTGACATCAAGATCATATTTTAAAAGCATTACCATTAGAAAATAGACTCTCTCATGATTCCGTGGATAACTTATTTGTCAAAAACGGAGTTACGGTTCAAAAGTTATGGCCATTTAAAAATTCAGTCGCTGTTGCGCCGCAATGACTCATTGAGCCGCAACTTATCTCTCTGAAATCCAATTGCGCCGCAACTGGCCCCGATTCAGCACAACAATCATCTTTTAACCTCCAAAACTTAACCAAACTCAACCCAAAAGACCCCAAACCTTTTGAACAACCTTTGAACCTTCAAATCCACCATATTAAGACCATAATGATGCAATAAAATCTTTGATTAATCCATACATGATTTGCATCATAAAAACAATTGTTTTTTGACATCAATTGATCCTCTAATGACCTAGATCTAATTTCAAATGACTTATATGATCAAAAGACATAAAATCAAAATCAATATACCTCTATTACCTGAAGATCACAATGGGGATGCAAGATACTCGATCAATCACTCCTAAATCACACGTTTGAAGGATTTTCGGCTTAAAATTTTGATAGGGGATCAAAGGGGTGGCTAGGGCTTGAGAGAAAAGTTATATTTCTGCAAATGATGAACTAATGGCTCCCTCCAAGACCCTAAACCCGTTTTTGACTTTCACACCATGTCAAAATTGGTCCCTAAGCTTCATAAAGTCATATTTCTTGCCCAAAACACCTCTATGGACTATATACAACTCATTAAACACTTCAAGCACCTCAAAAGGCATATAACTACACCTTAAACACATTACTACATCAATCATTAAGACATTCAAGCCTCACACATATAACACATTAACCACGTCTAAGCATTAAATCTACCATAGACTTAACAGACACGTTATGTTGACTTAACGACTCAAGTCAACCGTTAATTAAAAAGTTTGGGATGTTACAAGAAGACGAGAGACGCTCTAGTGGGGTCCAACAACGGCCGACTTGGAGTAAATTATAAAAAAAAATTGTTTTCTTCTCAATTCAAACATAACGGCTACATCTCCTTCTTCTTTAAACCAACCGAAGCCACCTCTGTTTTTTTTTTCTTTACCAACCGAACCACATTCTCAATTCAAACCACATTCTCTACATACAATCAAACCATGTCTAAGAAAAACACCCAAAATCAACACAAGAAAAACAATGTTGGCGATGACATGCTTCAAAACCTTCTCGACTTTCCTCCACCACCATCACCGGCAATGTCGAGCTCGAACCCACAAGGTCAATCTACCAACTCCCAATTCCCACTCAACTACGGTTCACCATCGCCGATGCCGTATAATATCAACTCGTATTCTACTTCGTTTTTCAAATTAATGTTGTGTGTTTTAATGTTAAATAAATATGTTGGTTAAATATATATAGTTATAAAAAAAATGTTAAAAAAATTGATTATTTGGCGAAGAAGTTCCAAGAAGTTTGTCTTATAGCAGGGAGAGTCCTGAGGGGAGTCCTGAGTGATGTGATGCTGATGCGGCAGACAAGAAGCTAGAGGACTCTCCTCCTTATAAGCACCGGCCTTAAAACTATGCATAATGATGGCATGAAATCGCACGGATGTGTGTGTGATCAAATGAGAACCGCCACGTGTCTGTGTTCACAACAACTATATTATCTCATTCTTAGCACATGTCAACACATACATCATCTTAGAAATCAGATAATGGGTTACTCAAAAAACCATTATTTGTTAGGGGGTGCCTTATACCGTTCGTCCCTCATTCGTTCTCCTCCCAGGGACGAGTCAACACCGTGGGGTTGGACTCGTCCCTCACTCGTCCGACCCCCATTCGTTCCTCCACGCACGAGTGCCAACCGAATTTCTTTTTTTTTAATTGCAACAGATATATTTTTGTTTAAATGTTTCATTTACACATTGGCCCCTAAAACGGTTACTAAGTTCAAATTTGAACTTTCAGAAGTTGGCAGATTTGGTCCCTAACGGATCTTTTACTTCAACAACAATATATACACCACCATTTACCTACATTTCTTCAACAACAACACATATATTACTCTATAATCAATCATAAAACATTTCCAAATCAACCATGTCAAACTTTAACAACCAACGAGCCGACGACTTCTTCAACGCGGCTCTAAACTATGCACCCGCAAACTCATCCTCGGCACCACAAATATCGAACAACTCACCGCCAACACCACAATATCCAACGTTTTCATCACCGGTGCCTCCAATGCAACCGATGATGCCACTTCCGAATGACCCCCGCTTTCATCAATTTATGCAAAGTTACTTCAATCAATTCTCGCAACCACAACAAGAACCGATGTTTTGCCATGGCGGTTCATCGTCTTCCAACCCTGTAGCCGACCCCACTGCCACAGCCGCTCCAACTCCAGTCCCCGACCCCACAGCCGACCCCATACCCGAACCATCCTGCCGCACCCGATGAGGAAAAACAAAGACGATGGCTAGGCGCAAGAAGAATAAGGAACCAATGGAAACCACCACTCAAGACAAGGCGAATTTGTAACAACTCGCAAAAATCTGAGTAAATATAAAATTTGATAAAAGACGACTAATGAAGAATATAAAAATCATAAGGTATTATGTCTAAAGCCTTAATAAGATCAAATTTAAAGTTTGACAAAATAACGTCAACTATTTAGATTAAATCACGGATTAAACATTTAGCAAAACAATGATTATCACTCGAATAACAAAATTATGTCGGCATAAAAAGTTAAGATGGACAATCTGTCCGTAATATTCTTTCTCGTGATGCACTAGAATAAACAATTAATCCCTTTTTCTTTTCTTTTGCTCCCACGACCCCCACCACCAGTATACTACAAATATATATATAGATATAGATGGAACAATTGTATTACAACACATCACCACCTTTCTTCTTTCTTTAATCTCTCCCTCTCTTTGCTGCTAATCGGAACACAACCCCCACCACAAGCAACTGCTACTACTGCTGCCTGCAAGAACCACGGCTGCTGCTAGTTTCATTGCCAAGTAAACCCACCATGGCTGTTTCCTTTCCCACTCGGCACACACATACAAACATATATAAATATATACACATATATAGATATAGATATGAAGGTGATTATCATCAACCCAACAAACCACCACCACGGCCAGATGATACATCTTTGGCCTGCTGTTACAACTCGATTGCTACAACTCACTGATCAATCATGGCCGCTGCTCGTAAACTGCCACCTTCCTGCTGCTACAACAGCTGCGGTTACTCGCTGTTATTCTCCATGATCAACACGAGCTGCTACTGCTCGTTTTAGTACAATCACCAAAACCATAAACCGCTGCTGCTGTTTTCCTAAAGTTGATGCTGCCAGTTGTTGATGCCGAGAAACCAGCCACCATGAAATGCAACAACTACTGTTGTTCGATTATTGCTGCTTGCTGCTACTGTGGCTGCTGAAACTAAACTCCACGACCACCACCAACCGAACTACTGCAATCATTTTGCTGCTACCATTGTTTAGAAACCACGGTATCATCACCACCATACATATCACCATATATATATATATATTCATAGACAAGGATTGTTATTTTGGCACCTTAATTGTGACACACTTGCTAGTAATTTGCAGGATTTGCCTTGATGAGACTGGGAGGACTCTTAGGATGCAAAAGATAAGAAGAAGGGACTGCTTCTGTAAGAAGACAAAATAAGAAGGTGTCTTCTGGAAGTATTCATGCCTATATATATCTGCCTCTATGAGCAGCAGAAACACTAGACACAAAAATCACTCACTCATACTATGATCTGTCAAATCATGTCGTTATACATTGTCCTTTCACCATCAAAACATTAAATCATTCCTTGTATTCTCATGATTAGTGTGTGTCTCATCTATCTTCTATATTTAGGTTTTTAGCTATTTTATTTTAATATGTAAGAAAACTATGTTGTTCTTTCTTTTATCTTCAATGAATCGAGTTACAACAGGTTATAGTTGTGTATTGTTCATCTTGTCTTCATGGTATCAAAGCCAAGTTCTGTTTAATTCCGTTTTTTATTGTCTCGTTTTTGGTTTTTCCCTTTCTAGGGTTTGAATCGATCTCGATTGATTATTCATATATCTATCTCAACGGGTACTTGAACCTCTTAGGTTTTTGGTCTCCGTTGATTGATTCTTCATATTGTCTATTTAATTTACCTATATCTTTTCCTCTCAGGGTTCATCTCTTCTACATAAGGGGTTGAGCTCTTGATTGATTCTTATATCTTGAATCTGCTCGTAAAAGTCCTGCCTTCCTCTTAGGTTTTGTGGCTTCTCACTTGTAGTAGATTTCACCTTGATTCTGTGGTTTGACTAGATCTTGTATCTTGTTGATCCTTGAATCATCCTTACATAGGTTTTCTGTGTTGGGTAAATCTTTATTAGATTTTGCTTGACCATTGAAGAACCAAAATTGTTGCCTATCATAGATCTGTGGAATTACTGTTGGATTACCCACTGTAAGTCTTCTTCCTACCCACTCTGTAGCAAACCTCTTTGTATCTGGAGTGCTCTGGTTATAAAGGGTTTGGCCTATAGGCTGGGACTCTTATTTTATCTTGCTATTGTTTGTTTATCTATTATTATCTGTTTATCTTACTGTTTGTTTATCTTATTGCTATTGTTTGTTTATCTTACTGTTTGTTTATCTTATTGCTATTGTTTGGTTATAAAGGGTTTGGTTCTGTTTATTTTTCTTGGTAGAAGAGAGAGTCCCAAATAAGGCTTGTCAAGACACTTTAGTGCTCTTGAATCTGGTCCCTGTTTGGCCACTCTTTAGGTTTTTTTTTTCTCTGTTTCTGCTGTTATCTCTGTTACTGTTTTATTGTGTTAAAATGGCTGATCCTCTTGAGGTTGAAAATGTTTTTGCAACACAAATAAGTAAACTGGATTTTGGTGATGAGTTGTATTTGCATGCTAGTGATACTGTTGGAACACCCTTGATAAACTTTAAACTGAAAGGGACTGAAAATTACAAGGTTTGGGCTTGTGCTATGGAATTGGCACTTGAAACTAAAAACAAAATTGGTTTTATTGATGGAACATGTGAAAAACCTCTTGGAAATGAAATCTTAAGTAAACAATGGGATAGGTGTAACTCTGTGGTTCTCTCTTGGATTTTGAGTTCTGTAGTTGAAGAATTATACTTAGGACAAATATTTTCCAAAAATGCTCAATCTGTTTGGCTTGAACTCAAAGAAACCTATGACAAGGTTGATGGGTCCATAACTTTCAATCTTCATCACAAAATTAATTCTTTAAAACAAAATGGTATGCCTCTTTCAGATTACTATCATAAGTTAAACTCATTGTGGAAACAATTTGATTCTATAACCAAACTGCCTATTTGTACTTGTGAGGCTGCAAAAGAATTGAAAGAGCATACTCAATTGTTGAAACTGATGCAATTCCTAATGGGTTTAGATGACACTTATATTTCTGTAAGAAGCAACATCTTGACCAGGGATCCTATTCCTAATGTGAAAACTGCTTTTGCCATAATTTCCAGGGAAGAATCACACAGAGGAATTAATCCCTCTGAATCTAATTCTAAAACTCAAAACAGTGCTTTTGTGGCTAAAACTTTTGAAAGTGGAAGAAGAACTTTTGATAACAAAAATACTGGTAACAGGAATTTTCATAACAAGAATTTTGAAACAAAAAGGGGTCAAAACACTTCTCTTCAATGTCAAAAGTGTCACAGGTATGGTCATACAATGGACAGATGCTTTGAAATAGTTGGCTATCCTCCTGGCTATGGCAGAGATACCCCAGCCAGGAGATCTACTTCTCAACCCTTCTACAAGTCAATGGTGAATAACAGTGCCATGAGCACTGAAGTTCTCACTTCTGGTAATCATTCTGGCCATGGGAGGGACTTACCTTCACCCTCCTCTGGTTCTACTTCTACTACAAATTCTGGTCCCACCTTTACTCTTACTTCTGATCAGTATGCTAAACTCATGAACCTGCTGAGTGACAAGACCCCTAATTCTCCTTCTAAGAATGTGCAAGCCAATATGGCAGGTACATTCTTTAACTCTAATTCTTTCTTTAACTCTAATTTTGATAGATTTTTCTGTTTTAATGTTAACATGAAAAGTACTTTGCATGAACTTGAATGGATAACTGATTCTGGTGCAAATAAGCACATGACTTGTTGTGAAAGCTTTCTAATCAATGTGCATGACATATCTGGTCTTGGGCTCACTGTTGGACATCCCAATGGAACCCAAGCCAGGATTCTTAAAATTGGTGATCTTAGATTGACTGATGAGATTATGCTATTTGGTGTGCTCTATGTGCCAGAATATTGTGTGAATTTGCTTTCTGTGCATAGCTTGACTAGAGATAGCAAGTTCTTTGTTGGGTTTGATGAGCATACTTGTGTTATACAGGACTTACTAACCAAGAAAGTGGTTGGGAGTGGTAATGAAAGTGGTGGTCTATACATGTTTTCAAACACTTTTAAAGGTAAAAATATTGTTAGCAATCAATCTAAACTTGAATGTCATTTATCTGTCCAAACTTGGCACAATAGGCTGGGTCACCCTGCTGACCCTGTTCTCACTGTTCTCAAAAAGAAACTTGACCTAAATAATCAGATTGTCACCTCTCCTTGTGAGATTTGTCATAGAGCAAAACAAACCAGGGATTCATTCCCTTTGAGCAGACATAAGTCTAATGCTCTTGGTGATCTTGTCCACTTGGATTTGTGGGGACCCTATAGGGTTCAAAGCAGAGAGGGATACAAATTTTTTCTCACCATTGTTGATGACTACACTAGGGCTGTTTGGGTGTTTTTGTTAAGAAGCAAAGAAGAAGTTTATGATAATTTTGTGATCTTCTACAATCTGTTAAACAATCAATTTAAAAAGGGAATAAAAGTCATTAGAAGTGACAATGGTAGTGAGTTCATCAATCAGAGGATAAACAATTTTACTAATACTCATGGGATTATCCACCAAACTTCTTGTGTTTACACCCCACAACAAAATGGGATTGTGGAAAGGAAACATAGGCACTTGCTTAATGTTGCAAGAGCCCTTATGTTTCAAGGGGGGTTACCTTTAAACCTTTGGTCTGAATGCATTCTAACTGCCACTTATTTAATCAACAGGCTTCCATCCTTCATTCTGTCAGGAAAATCACCCTATGAGTTAATTTTTAAATGTCAACCTAATTTCTCCCATTTAAGAGCATTTGGCTGTCTATGTTTTGCTACTGTTTTAAATAATCATGACAAGTTTTCTAGTAGGTCTGAAAAGTGTATCTTTATTGGATATTCTAATGAAAGAAAAGGATACAAGTTGTTTAGTCTAGATCACAAAACTGTTTTCTTCTCCAGAGATGTTAAATTCTATGAATCTGTCTTTCCTTTGAAAATGGCTAGTGATTCTAGCAAAAACTCTTTACCTAATCAAAATAAGTCTCATCAATTTGATTCTGTCTTTTTTGAAAATAATAACCCTACAACCAATGCTCCAAGTCCCTATGATGAAGGGAGCATACTTAACTCTGAGAATGAAGGTAGTGACAATGGTCCCTCTGGCAGCTCTAACATTCTAAATGAGTCTACCAGGGACCAGCAGTCCACTGCAACTTTCTTAGATGAGAATAACATTTCTGAGGGCAATATGGAAAATAATCCAACTCATAGGAATGATAGTCCTGTGCAATTAAGGAAGTCTGCCAGAAACCCTAGACTTCCCAAACACTTTAAGGACTTTGTTCTTGGAACAAAAACCAAGCATTGTATTTCAAATTTTGTATGTTATTCTAAGTTAAGTCATGAGAACTACTGTTTTGTTGCCAATTTGAATAAACTCAATGAGCCTGCTACTTATTTTGAAGCCTCCAAGGATCCTCTTTGGGTTGAGGCAATGAATAGTGAGATGGAAGCTCTGTTTAAAAATGATACTTGGGTGTTGACTGATTTACCCCCTAATAGAACACCCATTGGATGCAAATGGGTGTACAAAATTAAATATAAGTCAAATGGGGAAATTGATAGATATAAGGCTAGATTGGTGGCAAAAGGGTATAGCCAAAGGGTGGGGATTGATTTTGATGAGACCTTCTCCCCTGTTGTTAAAATGGTCACTGTGAGATGCTTAGTTACTATTGCTGTTAAGAACAAATGGTCTATCTATCAAATGGACATTAATAATGCCTTTCTGTATGGTGATCTTGATGAGGATGTCTATATGAATCCTCCTCCTGGTTACCATTCTCAATCTGACCCTAGGGTTTGCATT
>CM067167.1:128964105-129082010 GCA_034093135.1 Erigeron breviscapus
GAGCTTTTTAAACCATATAAGGACTTGTTCAATTTGCATACCATATTACTATCCTTATGAAAATAACCAGGAGGAAGTTGCATATATACTTCTTCATTCAAATCATCATGAGAAATGCATTTCACATTTTCATCATAAGGGAAATGATTATATGATAGATAGATAGAGTTCAAGGATATGGGTAGAATTTGATTGGTAGAATTTGTTCGAGGATAATTTGGTTGTTCAAAGGATCGTTAGTTTAGGTGAAGAGAGTGAATAATTATCGTGATAAGTTGAAAGATTGTTTTGAGAAAGTTAAAGGATTGATTCGAGATCGAGTATATTCAAGATGATGTACATGGTCGATATTTGAAAGATTTATTGGAAAATTTGACCATTGTTTGATGATTAGAAGAGTTTGAGATTGAATGGAGATTGTTCGTTTGTTGATACTTGTGATAGCTAAGTTTGTTTAATGTCTTGAGAAGATTCATAGTTTGAAGAGATTGTTAATTTGAGGGGGAGCAAGAGTAACTCATGAGTCGTTAAATATGCTCCGAAATGATTGTTTGTTCGAGGGGGAGCAAGAGATTAAAGATTTGTTATTGAATAATTTGCTCCGAGATAGTTGTTTGATTGAGGGGAGCAAATGTTATTGATCAAAGAATCAAGTGCTCCAAGATGTTTATTGATTCAGAGACAAGTTAGATCAAGAATTGAAGTTTTAAAGTCAAATCAAATTTCCGCATTCCAAAGCCAAAAGAATTCAAAGTTAAATCAAGCTTCCGCAATACCAAAAGAATTCAAGGAATTCAAAGTCAAAACCAAGCTTCCGCATGCTACTCAAAGTTCAAGTTACTTCTCCAAGCAACATCAAGTTGAAATCAACATTCAAAAGTTCAAGTTATGAAGGCTCAAAAGCTACAAAGATTTCAAAGATGCTTCCAAAGTATTCAAAGTTGCAAGAGAAGATCAAGATTTAATAAGTCATCGTCAAATATATTTGTTTGTTGAGAAGATTCAAAGTCAAGGTTGATACTGTTAGGTCGGAAATCGACCAAGTATAATTTGTTCAGAAATAGCTTGAAGTTCAGTGAAAAAGTTTGTACAGAATTCTGAGCCGTATCAGAATTACTTTACTGAAGCTTCACTTCAGTTCAGATCAAGATAAATCTGAAGCATTAATTCTGAAGTCAAAGACTGAAGTATGAAGAAGAGAATCATCTCAGAAGCGAGCAAAGAGTGATTCTACCAGATCAAGACTGAAGCATCTCAGTGTAAAGCATTTACAACACTTTACACTGATTACGAGGAAGACTTTTTACTTTACATACCTTTACCCAGTTAATAGATTTATATATTAATAAAAGGTACAAGGTAAAAGTATAGGTTTGGAACATAGTACTATAAGTCACATCAACTGACTTATATACTATTCCTAATACAAGCATGTAAGGAATTAGGTTTAATTCCTTAAATGCTCACAACCACTTTTACGATCTTGTCTGTCATCATGACTTGGTCTATAAATACAAAGTTTTCTCACAACTTGCAAAGAGCTTGAAACTTTAGCATTGCAACTTGTGAGATATACTCTAAGTAAAATTACGAGTATTTCCAAGTTATTTAGATCACTTGTTTTTCGGGATTGTTTAGATACTTACACTTGGGTGTTTATCTTTGTTCCGCAACAATCCTTGTATTTGTTTATATCAATAAATCAAATACATTTGAAAAGTACATCGTGTCTCAATGCTACATACTTGATTATACTTATATATATCTTTATATAGTTTCTGCCATTTAGTTCTTGCATTTTACTGTAAGTCAATTGTTTCTTGTTATCCATATCTGGATCGTAAACTGAACTTGTCCATCAAGATCAGTTGTACTTGCCAGTCGGGTTTAGTTAATCATCTATATTTGGGACTCACAATTGGTATCAGAGCAGCAAGGTTGAATTATATCAATTCTTTAACCTTTGATCTGCATAGATGGCTGACTTTCAACAAGAACGTCCTGACCCTAATAACACTACCCCACTCCACCCCCTATCATCAACAACAATATACCATCGCATTATGTGCACGTACACTTTCCAAATAATCCTGTTCATAAGTTTGATGGGAACAGTGAAAACTTTCAAACATGGAAAGCATGCATGCTTAAAGTATATTGCTGGTGTTGAAAGACATTTGCCAGATATCTTAAAAGAAGGACCCTTTGTCCCCATGAATGCTTCTACTGTTGTCAGAAATACCGATGGGACTCCTAGGCAGTCACCTAAGGAGAAGGATCATTGGTCTGAGGAAGATCATAGACTTATACCTTGACCAAGTTACAAAATATGATTTTATACGCAGTTCCAGAAACCCTATGCCCACTCTTGTTTTACTTGAAAATTCCAAATTAATGTGGGAGGAACTAATGACACAGTTTGAAGGCACAATGAGATAATTGTCACAAGAAAAGTTGCTTTAAACAAAAGATATGAGTCTTTCTTTGCTGTCCCTGGGAAAACTTTAACTCAAACTTACATCAGATTTACAAATCTGGTAAATCAACTGAAAGCCCTGGGTGTAACCAAAGATAAAGAAATTCTGTTGGAAAAATTTTGTGACATTTTACCTTCTAAATGGGAAAATTTAATCTTGGTCTTGAGACAAGGCAAAACTTTGCACAGTCACACTCTTGCTTCCCTTTATGGAGCCTTCAGATATACTGAAGAGAACAAAGCTGAAGAGAGCTTTGGCTGAGCAGGATGCCAAGAATCATGTTTCTACCAGTTCTGGTATGGTTCAGTATTCTGAACCACATAGTACTGCTCTACTATCTTCTGAGAGTGACATTTCTGACTCGATGAAGAAGATGGTTTCTGAAATGTTAAAAACTGGTGTCTCTGGTAATGTTACTCATGATTGTAATGAGGATGACAATGATGATCTGGTTGCCATGCTGGCTAAAACGTTCAATCGTTTTAAGGCCAAATCAAATCGATCTGGCAAACCTTTTGCTTCCAGCGCTTCTATTGACAAGTCTAATCTTGAATGCTTTAAATGTGGCAAGAAAGGACATTTCATGAAGGAATGCAAATCTAGTCAACCATCATCATCACAATCTGCTCCTAACCATTCTATTTTTCAGAAATCTGATGACAGCTATAAGGCCAAATACAAGAAGTTAAAGGCACATATGGCTCTTCTGGCACAAGACAACTCAAGCAACAGTTGTATGATTGCCAAAAATGAAAAATGGGAAGAATCTGATGAATCATCTGATGATGAAGAAGAAGTTAGGGACATGTGTTTCATGGCACAAGAAGATCAAGGTCATTTGGTCAAATCCGATATTGAATCTGGTCGCTGGGTGGATATTGTAATGAAAAAGGTCAGTAATTTTGGCTTTGAAAAGAATGAGGAACACAAACTGGACCTTTTGGTTCTTTTAGAGGCTGACATCTCATTTGTTGAGACAGTGCGTTCAGAAAGCCTAAAAATGTTTGAAAATAATGCTTCTGAACTAAACGCCAGTCATGCCAGACTGAAAGAACTGAAAGATGTTCATTTGGATCTAAAAAGTTATCAGTCTATGGTTGCAACTTTAGAATTGGAAAAGGAAGAATTAAAATCCATCCTTGAAAAAGAACAAGCAATTATTAAATCTTGGATGAAAGCACCAAGGCCAGATGCTGCAATTAAAAATACTTTTGCATCACAAAGAGCAGCATATGAGTCTAGTGATCTTCATTTGGCATCCATAATCACTGATTTAGATGCACTTCCAAAGGAAATAAAGCCTGAAATCATTTTTCCTAAAGTTGGCAAGCAGAAAACTGTAACTAATAAAGCCAGGAACAATCTGAGGGTAAATCTGAAACAGCTCAGACAACTGTTTCAGAAAGGAAGGCTAAATCCAAAAAGCCATCCCCTCAGACTTCATCTAAGGTTCCTAAAGACCTAAATAAGAAGAAAAATTTCTCCCCTACTGAGCCATCTACCTCAGATTCAGGTAAGGCTCAGGTGTCTAATGAAGAATCAATTTTGTTAAGGTTAGAAAGTCAATTTCAACTATTGCTAGACAAGTGCAGAGTTGTAATGCACGTTTAAAAAATGTTGAAACTCCTTCTCTTCAACCTAAACAAAATACAAAACCTTTTTCTAAGCAAATCAAGCAGAAATCTGAAAAGAAAAAGGTTGAAAACCCCATCAAACCAACTATTTTTGTGTCATCTGAAATAATGACTGAAATCCCCTTTGATCCTTCTGTTCCTTATGAACCAAAAAAATCTGAGACTGCTAAGGGAGAGTCTAGTGAACCCATCCAAAGATGGGTTCCCAAAAAGAACTAATCTTTGTTTGTGTGCAGGGAGACCGAAAGAAGAATATATGGTTTCTGGAAAGTGCTGCTGGCCGAACCATGACTGGTTATCAGACCCTGCTAGAGGAATATAGGGTGCAAGAGGGGCCCTCAATAGTTTTTGGAAATGATGGTAATGAAAAACTGAGGGATATGGTGTGGTGAATAATGGTCAAGTCAAATTCACACGTGTTGCATATGTGAACGGTTTGAAATATAACCTGATCAGTGTCAGTCAACTGTGTGATGATGGCTTCAAGGTTGTATTTGATATTTCACAAGGCACCATATTCAACAGAGATGGAAAGGTGGTACTGATTGCACCAAGGAAGGGAAACATTTATGTCATTGATATGAATCCTTCTACTACTGAACAATGTTTCTACTCAAAGGCAGATGAAGACACAAACTGGCTGTGGCACAAGAGATTATCCCATCTGAACTTCAAAAATATTAATAAGTGTCTAGAAAACAACTTGTTGATGGGATACCCTCTATGTCTTTCAATAAAGACAAGCCATGTCCAGGTTGTGAAATGGGTAAGCAGAAAAGAGCTTCATTCAAGACAAAACAAAGCTTTAATATAACTGAACCTCTTCACATGCTTCACATGGACCTTTTTGGACCAGTGAATGTTCAGACCAGAGCAGGAAAGAAGTACACCCTTGTTATCGTTGATGAATATTCAAGATACTGCTGGGTGATTTTCCTCAGGTCCAAAAGTGAAGCGGCTGCTGAAATCATTGCTCTCATCAAACAAATTGAGCTCAAGCACAAGCGAAAAGTTTGTCAGCTCATAAGTGACAATGGCACTGAATTCAGAAATGCTACTCTGGAGTCCTTCTGCACTGAAACTGGCATATCTCAGAACTTCTCCTCAGCTCACACACCAGAGCAGAATGGTGTTGTAGAAAGAAAGAATCGTACGCTGATTGAAGCTGCTAGAAGTATGTTGAATGAATCTGGTCTTCCCAAGAATTTCTGGGCTGAAGCTGTTGCAACTGCCTGCTACACTCAGAACAGATCTGTTTATGTCAAAAGACACAAGAAGGCCTCCTATGAAGTACTCAGAAATAGAAAGCCTAATATTGGATACTTCCATGTATTTGGGTGTCCAGTATACATTCTGAATGATTCAAATCAGCTTGGAAAATTTGATGCAAAAGCTGATGAAGGATACTTCCTAGGATATTCATCAAATCGCAAGGCCTTTAGAGTCTTTAACAAGAGACTTGAAAAGGTTGATGAGTCAATTCATGTTACCTTTGATGAATCCAATTATGCAATCTTTAAAAATTCCATTCCTGTACCACCCTCAGAAAGTCCAATAAGTTTTGGTGATTCTGATCCTATTGCTGAAACTGATCAGTCACCTGAACCTGCTTCTAAACATCTCCGTTCAGAACCAGTAATAAACAAGCCTAGCAACATTCCATTTTATCCTCCAGTCAGTTTCAAACTACCTTCTGAACTGAATATTGGATCAGATGTACATGCTGCTTCTCCTCTAATATCAGGCTCCACTGAGCAACCTCAATCTGAAGAATTTCATGATGCAAGTCATGATCTGCAGGAAGAAGAAGAAGCTGAAGATGTATTTTCTGAAGCTCCTCCTGAAGTTACTTAGAGAAGTTCTTGCACTGATATCATTGTTCATCCTGGTCCAATACTCTAAATGGACAAAAGCACATCCAATCGAGCAAATTATTGGAGAGTCCAGTAAAGGGGTTCAGACCAGAAGAGCCACAAGCGATCAATGCTTAAACGTCAGCTTCTTATCTCTATTGAACCCAAGAAGATTGACGAGGCTATGCAAGACCCAAGCTGGGTTGAAGCCATGCAAGATGAGCTCAACTAGTTTAAAAGAAACGATGTATGGGAACTCGTTCCTTGTCCCAGTAACCTGAAGAAGGAACCAATTGGGACAAGATGGGTCTTCAGAAACAAGATGATGAAGATGGTCATATCATCAGAAACAAAGCAAGACTTGTTGCAAAAGGATATGCACAATAAGAGGGAATAGATTTTGATGAAACTTTTGCACCAGTTGCTAGACTTGAAGCTATCAGAATATTCTTAGCTTTTGCAGCTCATCATCAGTTTAAAGTCTATCAAATGGATGTCAAAAGTGCATTCCTGAATGGAGAACTAGAAGAAGTCGTTTATGTGTATCAACCACCAGGATTCATCAATGAAGAAAAACCACGTTGGGTGTACAGACTGAACAAAGCCTTATATGGTCTGAGACAAGCACCCAGAGCCTGGTATGATACTCTTACTAAACATCTTCTTAAAAATGGTTTAAACGTGGTGCAATAGATAATACTTTGTTCATATTGCATGATAAAAGTGATATCCTTTTAGTACAAATTTATGTTGATGATATTGTGTTTGGTTCTACAATGAGAAGATGTGTGAAAATTTTTCTAAAATCATGTCTTCTGAGTATGAAATGAGTATGATGGGTGAACTGACATATTTTCTGGGACTTCAAGTAAAACAAACTGAAGATGGTATTTTCATAAACCAGGAAAAATATGTCAAAGATTTATTAAAGAAATATCAATTTGATTCAGTCTCATCAAAAGATACTCCTATTTCTGCTCCATTAACTTTGGATTCTGATCCACATGGAAAACCAGTGGACCATACAAAATATCGTGGTATGGTTGGTCACTGATGTATTTAACTGCAAGTAGACCAGACATAATGTTTGCAACATGCCTTTGTGCTAGATTTCAGTCTGATCCCAGAGAAGCACATGCAAATGCTGTTAAAAGGATCTTCAAATACCTTAAAGGTGTCCCCAGATTGGGTCTTTGGTATCCCAAAGGCTCCAGTCTAGATCTAATGGGTTATTCAGATTCTGATAGTGCGGAAGTAAGGTAATCAACAATGGTGGAAAGTGTGTGTGTTAGTGTGTGTTCTTGAGAGAGAAAGGTGTGTGTGGGAGAAGTAGGATTGATTGATTATCATAAGTGTGTAAAAAAGGCTTACCAGGCTTACAAAAATTGAAGGCTTGAGGGGTATTTATACTCTAAGTATATTACATAAGCTCCCCCTCAACCTTACATTATATACACAAAATACAATGTTTAGAAATACAACTAAGCACTATTTTATATTTCTAACATTCTCCCCCTTAGTGCTTGGTTGTCCATCATCACTTTCTATGTTGTCTCCTCCTCTTGTTTGCACGTCTTTGCTTGTTCTTCCTTTTCTTATATCGTCGTGCAGCATTTGAGGTTGATGGCTTGTCAATCTTTGAACTCCAGAAGGCTCTCTTCTTATAACTGTTCCATGAATCATTCCAAAACTTCTTAGGGATGAAGTGCAGTTATCACCTACAGGACGTTCATCTGGCAATTTGATATTATCTTGGAAGTTTACAGGAGGAATGTTATGGGGACCACGTTCATGACTAGGATTCCAATGAACCCATGAACCTGTCTTGGTATGAATAATTCCTTCTTGGGACTTGGGAGTTCTTGTGACAATGAGATCTCTAATCTTCTGACGCATATCAAGAGTATCTTTGATCCATCTTATATGATCTTCTCTTTGAGACTTGATTTGTTCATCTTCTTCATTGTCAGAATCTTCATCTATTGCATTCAGAATTGATTGACAATATTTCAAGGTACCATCTGAATATTTGGGAAACTCAGAGGCACGAATGAAGATCTTTTTCTTCAGTCGATTAATGAAGACAAATCCATCCAAATTTTCAATTGGATCTCCAATCTGATATGAATCTAGCTCATAACCTCTGGCTCTTTGGTTTGGTTTTGTAAGGTTAATCCTGCTAGTTCTTCTTTCTAATCCAATCTGAAAGTCATTGAACTCATAGAATCTGATCAATGCTTGAATATGACTTTTCAATGCTTCGTAGGCTAGAAGTTGATCTGGAGTCTTGATGATTAGATAGGCATATTGGTTGTAGAGAAATAAGATGTCTGAGATCGTCATATGTTGAAAAGATTCTTCTTGAACAACATAGATATTGCCATCTGCTCGACGAACTCTGAATCGAACAAGTCTAAGATTGTGGTTTTTGAGAGGAGTAAACAATTGAAGGATTTTAGTGATTGGGATTTGAAATTGCTGATACCACCATTCAGCTCTTACAGAACTTTCAGCATTCATTAGCTCCATATATGCATCTCTTTGACCTTGATGTCTGAACAGAAAGAATGCTCTTAATCGGTTCAAGGTCATGTTGAGTCTTTCACTTGGTGAGCAATAGATTTGAAAGGCTCTTTCTTCAAGATATCTTGCTCTGCACACAATTTCTTCAGGTCTTGTGCTTAAATCCAAGATTTGTTCATAATTCTCAGCAAAATAACCCTCATTGATCCGCCATATCTTATTTCTTGAGATCCTTGGATGTCTAACTCCTTGTCCAAGTTTATTGGGAGTCTCAAGATTTTCTGTGTTTCTGAGATGATAAACTATCTCTTCAAAGATATCTTCTCCATATTCTTCTTGAACTACACTTGCTGGAGCATCATCAGGTTTTTCAGAATCAGACTCATCATTATTACCATTTCCTGGTTGAAATGGATCAGGATCACTTGACTCATCAGAACTTGATGTGGAAGAATAATAATGAGAAATATTTCTGATGAGTGGAGGTAAATCATCCGACTCTTCTTGAATTTGAGTTCCTCCTTGAGTCTCTGTAACAACTTCTTGAACAGTTTCTTGACCATCTTGAGCTTGTGTCTCATGACCCTCTCTAATATCTCTCATATTCTCCCCCTCGGGTTGATCATCAGGATCTTGATCATCCCGACGACTTGAGATATTAGCCAGTCGACATTGTTGATCAAGCTCAGTGACTCGCTTTTGAAGAGCTTCAATTTGAGCCTGTTGTTCCTGTTGTGTGCTTTGGAAAGATAAATATGCAAGAAGTGATTGAAAAATAGATCTTTTATGTGAAGAAAGATGGGGTTCTTCTGATCTCAACTGATTCATGAGAGCAACAATTAGAGTATCGGTAGATAACCCGCTGGTGGCAATTCTGTTTGGCGAGCAATCGCTTAAGTATTCGGATGAATCAGATGAATCAGAAGAAGAGTTGGAAGAATGATGTGGTGAATTTGGATCAGGAAATGATTGTGGTGGTGGTGTTGGTGGTATGGTTGTTGTTGTTGTTGTTTGGATATGTGGGGGTGTTGGTGTTGTTTGTGTTGGTGTTGGAGTCTCTTCTGGAGAATGAATGCGTAAAGCACCTCCAGTACGATAAACTTAGAAAATAAAGTATAATCATATAAGTACAAGATATTTAAAATAGTAAGGAAGTACACAAAGGCGTTCGATTCCCCGTATTTCAAATATGTTGTGATTATATGATAATACAAAGCACTTTGTCACATCACACAAAATTTAAGAGAGAAAAAAAATTTGAAAGAAATTTTTTTTTCTAAGTATAGAAACTAGGACGATCTTGACAAGATCGTCCTGAGGTTGAACTCAGGTTTTGGAAAAACAAAACGATCATAAGGAAGATCGTCTCAACATTTGTTATTGAAAAAGGTTAAAAAAAAATGAAACGATCTTGTTCAAAATCGTCTTAGCATTAATTATTTGAAAAAAAATGTTAAGTATGGAAAAATGAAAATGGGACGATCTTGTTGAAGATCGTTTTAAAAAACAAGTGTTAAAAACACTTCACTTCAATTTTCATTTTTTAAAAAAAATTCTAACACTTTAAAATATAAAGTGAAATCATCTCAATGATTTCCCTTTAAATTTAAAAGTATTAGTTTTGAGCAAACCGATCTCTTACGAGTTCAGTTACCCATTCATTTGGTTTTCAACTCAAATCATTAACCACACAGCGTTCAGACCCTAGAACGATCTTTGACAAGATCGTCTTGGTCTTGGTCTCAAGGGTTACAAGGCAAATGAATGAGAAAGTGGAACTAAGACGGTCTTGGCAAGATCGTCTTATTTCCAAGTCGTTCTGGAACCAAGACGGTCTTGGGCAAGATCGTCTTAGAAACAAAATGTCTTGAAAATACTAAGACTTTGCCAAAATCGTTTTATTTCCAACCAGGTTTAACATACCATAACATGATTCATTTTTACATCTAAGCTTAACGAAATATTTAAATGAATCACTGTAAGTAAACAATTACTACACCAATCACTTAAATCAAAAAAATAACCTAAAACAAATCGAAGATCGTCTTAGGTCATCTTCTTCACAAAACAAAATAAGTTGCAGGTTTTTGAATTTTTGAAATCACAATACTAAGCATTTAAACATGTAATAAACATACACATACACCCTAAACATGCTTCTAAATCATTCAATCATCACATAATCATCAACAGAAGCAGAAAATTTCAAGTAAAAATGAAAGAAATAAATCCTACATTCTAAGTCGAAATCTTACTTGAAGATGTGATTAGATGACTATGATGTAATGGAATAAAATGATCAGTATGTAATTACCAACAAAACCCTTATCTTGTTTCAATGATCAGCCAAATGTTGTTTTCGAAGTGATTTGAGAGTTTATGGGAAACTGGGAAATGATTAAGAAATGGAAAAAAGAAAGGAAATAATTCATTTCCCTCCTTCTTAAGGAAGAGGAAACTGAATTTGTTGGGTCGGGTGGATCTTGACCCGTTTTGAAAATCATAGGCTTTTTGAAATTTGGGCCGAAATTGGGCCTATGTTTTTGTTTTAATATACCAACAACTAAAGAAACCTTTTATTTAAACAGAACAAATAAACAAAATTGACAAAAACAATTTTTATTTTTATGAATTTTTCAAATTTTATATTTGGTTTTTCTAATATAAACAATGAGTTTATTTTCAAATAGTGCAAATACACAAACTCCCCTTAGATTCATGAATTATCCTTTTTCTCCCCCTCAAACATTGCATGATATTTAAGCACATTGTACATAAGCATAGCATCAATGTTTGACAGATAATGAATGAAAGAGAAAGAGATGAAGGATTTGTACAGAACATGCAGAGGCAAGTAAGTGCATTGGTAATGAGCACTTATTTGAGATTGTTTCTTGAAAAGAAACTCATTCCAGGATCATGTGTTGAACAGTATCCGAGATTTGGAGTACTAAACACAGACCTTTATTACCTGCAAAACACAATCAAGGTTTTCTAGGTACCCACCTTTGAATGGGTCCTTTTGGGTTAGTGGAATCATTCAAAGTATACAGATGAGGTTTTCGAACAAGAGGTTTATTCTTAAGATTCATCACAATCCCATTGTAATCAACAATCAAAGGTTTAGAAATCACAGCAGAAGATTTAGAATTTCTTTCAGACCATGGGTTAGCTAAATTACTCAAATTTGAATCAAATTTCCTATCAGGAACTTTCTTCTTGTACTCATTAGCTATCCAACTTCTTCTAACTGTTGATTTATCAGACACTTGTGTTTTAGCATAACTAGTAGATTTTATCAATGATGATTTAGAAATCCACTTATGGTTACTAGCTAAGCTCTTCTCTCCTTTATCAGATAAATTCTTAGATTTAGTTCGAGGAGTTAAAAACACATTCTGATTTTTGCTTTGCTTGGTGGAAGATTTAATATTCTGTTTCTTTTGAGTTGCAACAGTGAACCAACCATACTGATCTCTATAACTAGTTATACCATTAGATGTATCCTTAATTAGCAAAACTTGGTTAGTTTTAGACATCTTAGGTAAAGAACTAGATTGAGAGATGGCTTTAGAATCAGAGGTTCTAGAAACAGATGAAATATCAACTTTAAGCTTTGATTTATCAGAAATGGAATTCTTACCTTTGACAGCTGGGGCATGCTGACCTTTGGGTGAATAAAATGAAGTTGGAGCAAACTTAGATTTAGATTCCTTGTTTGGTTTAGGCTTTCTGGGTGAGAGTTTTTCAAGCTCTTTTTCAACTTCTGGTGCAAAAACATGATCAGTTTCCAAAAACTTATCTAATTCTTCAACAGAAAGATATGGATAAGGCAACTGTAATTCTTTTGGTTGAATTTCTGTTTTTAAAACAGTTTTGTTAGTCAACTTTTCAATCAATGCTTTTGCTTTAGCCTTAAGATCAGTAGGGATCTCAATCTTTTGCTCTAAGTTCAATTTATTTTGGTCAACAGGTGTGATCACAGGGGTTTCAACAGAAAGTATTTTCTTGACAGAAGCAAGATGTTTAGCTTTTAATGCTTGAACTTTCTCTTCAATATGGAAGAATGATGATAGCATTGAGGTGGACATATCATGAATATCTTGAGGAGAGATGCTATCACCCTGCATATCTTTGTTAACATTCTCACTCCCATTGGATGGAGTGGAGCAATCAACAGAAGTTAGATCATTTACCAATTGAGTCGGGGTGGTCTCACTTACCTTTGAAGACTGATTTTGAGTTTTCAGATGTTCAATGACTTGGTGTTGAGACTCAATCTGTTGTTTTATACCTTCAATTTCTTTTTCCAATATGGTAGTTAGAATGTAAAATCTTTCTGAGATTGGTTTTGAACAATCTTGTTGAGACTCATTTTCAGGAATTGAAATGCTGTCTATTTCTTCTAACTCATATATGGATCTTTTATGAGTTTTCTTGTATGTGTCATTAATAGCAACATAATCAATCTGAAAATTGTTTGGTTTTTGTCTTTCAACATCATCTGACTCAAAGTCATCCTCAGATGGTCTGATGAACTCTTGAATCATGCCAAATCTAAGACATTTTCCATCATAAAGTGGACCAAGGTCTTCTTTTTGGATTTTTTCTAAATGTGCTGGATTCTCATAACCCAAACCAAGTAGAAGTTCTGATCTATCAATCTTCGATTTATTGTAATAAGCAGTGAAATTCAGAAGAGGATTTTGTTCAATTTTATAGATTTTTTCTTGATAAAACAAAATGTTTGTTTTCAAATCCTCAACTTGTTTTTGAAGAGTCTCAATTTCAACTCCTTTGAGAAAACAAGTACTGTTTAGATCAGAAATCTGTCTTTCATGTTTTTCATAGTTGGGTCTAAAATCTTTCATTTTATTTGTGAGAAACTCAACATCAGCTTGTCTTGCATTTGCTCTTATCCATTCATTGGTTTTCTCAAGCTTTAAGGTCTCAATGGTTTGCTTGAGTGAATGGACAGTCTTTTCAAGGTCTTGACATTTGTTGGTCAAATGAGCATTGGGTGAAACAACTTGAGAACTGTTACTTGACAAATGCATTTCTTTTAAAGAATCATAGTTCACTTTGAGAGCTTCATGAGCTATTGAGAGTTCTGAAAAATCTTCATAAAGTTTATCAAACTCTTGTTTAGCCATTTTCAAATTGTTTTTCAAAGTAAGATTTTGCTTTGTCAAAGTATCAGCAGTTGTTTGGACAGACAAGTAATCATCTTTGGAGATGAATGGTACCTCACTTGTTGTTGTTTGTGAAGTATTTTGTGAAAGATTGGTTGTTGAAGTGACAGATGTCATTAAGCATGTGAGATCTTCAGAATCAACATCAATATCCCCGAATAGCCATGGTTTCATCTTTTGTTGTTTGGCTAAGAAATTCTTTCTGATCTCAAGCTCTGAATTCTTCATTGTTGTCATTGAAATGAATGAACAAAGATTTTTAATTGTTTTTGTTATTTTTGATTAAAAAAAATGATACGATCTCGAGGAGATCGTCTTGAAAATTTGGAACTTAGAACGATCTTGAAGGAGATCGTCTTAGAAACTTGTTGAAAATATTCTAAGTAGGAGTGAAGAAATGGTAGGACGATCTTGAGAGAAGATCGTCTTAAGAAAATTTAATGATGAAAAGTAAGACGGTCTTGGTTGAAGATTGTCTTAACAACTGGTTAAGAAAAGGTAAGACGGTCTTGATTGAAGATCGTCTTAAGAATTTGTTAAGGAAAAAAAATAAGACGGTCTTGTTTAAAGATCGTCTTAAGAATTTGGGTTGAGTGAAAAATTTTCTAAGTATAGAAAATGTTGGAAATTTATTGTTGAGCAAAACCAATCTCAAAGAGATTAGTTACCCAATGAAGTGTGTGATTCCCAATCACAACAACTTCAAGTGCTTAACCCACAACACACAGTTCACACAGAACCAAAAATGTTAGAACGATCTTGAGAAGATCGTCTTAACACCAAAACAAGGTAAGCACTAGGACGATCTTGAATGAGATCGTCTTAGCAAGGTCGTTTTAGAATCAATCAGCAAGAACAGCATAAAAGACAAAATAGTCGAGAATTTCACTATTTTGCTTGTAATCTACTCAATTTTGAGAATTAGAACTCAATTCAAACCCAGAAATGCTCAGAATATGATCGCGCACAACCCTAAAAACAATTCCATTGCTTAAATCAACTCAAACTGATAATTCAAAATCTCATCAACTTTCCAAAAATTTGGATTTTGATCAATACTGTGAATTGGATTCTGAAACTTGACAGGATGTTTTTAGAGGTGATTTAGAATGTATCTGTGAACAAAAACATGAAAATTGAGTGAAAATTGAGGTTGAATTGATGAAGAACAGTGACAGTTAAAAACGGTTATAATTGAACACGAATTCAATTTTGAACAAAATTAGCATCAATCTGCTTGAAATTTGTTCTGGATCGTCAACAGATTGTTGTTTTGCTCTGATACCACTTGTTAGAACTATTATAATTCGTGTTATAGTGCGGAAGTAAGGTAATCAACAATGGTGGAAAGTGTGTGTGTTAGTGTGTGTTCTTGAGAGAGAAAGGTGTGTGTGGGGAAGTAGGATTGATTGATTATCATAAGTGTGTAAAAAGGCTTACCAGACTTACAGAAATTGAAGGCTTGAGGGGTATTTATACTCTAAGTATATTACATAAGCTCCCCCTCAACCTTACATTATATACACAAAATACAATGTTTAGAAATACAACTAAGCACTATTTTATATTTCTAACATTGGTTATTCAGATTTTGATCATGCAGGTTGTAAGATAGATTGGAAAAGTACCACAGGTGGTTGTCATTTCCTTGGTGGCAAATTAGTAAGTTGGACCAGTAAGAAGCAGACTGCAGTATCACTATCCACTGCAGAAGCTGAGTATATTTCTGCAGCAAGTTGTTGTGCTCAGATTCTATGGATGAAAAACCAGCTGACTGATTATGGGGTTACTTACACAAAGACTCCAATCTTTTGTGATAACACTAGTGCCATTGCTATATCTCACAATCCTGTGATGCACTCGAAAACCAAGCACATCGATCTCAGGTATCATTTCATTCGTGATCATATTCTGAAAGGAGATATTGAATTGCACTTTATTCCCACTGATAAGCAACTCGCTGATGTTCTTACAAAACCTTTAGATGTCAAAACCTTTAAACATCTGGTCAGTGAGTTGGGTATGTTAAATCCTTAGACTGGTAATCTTGTTATGAACGCCTCAGTGACACTGATCTGGTTCACCAGTCTGAGAGATCCATGTAATTTTTGCTCGCCTAGCTATCGAACGCCTTTGTGATACTATTTTGGCACTTATTAATTCATGGATCATCACTTCAGGGGGAATGTTAAATATTTTTCAAACTTTAAAATAAACCTTCATTTTTGAGGGGGAACCTTTTACTCATAAAAACGTATTTAACTGAAGCACTTCAGAAAATCAAAAATATTTCAGTTGAATTTTATTAACTGAGATGGTTCAGATCTCTTTGGAACTGACCATGCTCAGAATTTATTTTGTCATCACTGAAAGACAACAATCATTTCAAGATATTTTTGATACTTGGTCAATTGTGTGTACACGTGGCCTACTGCATACTATGTTTTTTTAACTTACGTTGGTCATGCTTATGTGTCACACAAGTTGCGCCGTAAAAGGGAAAGAAATGAGTACTTTTTCTGAAAAAGTGTTGCAGGGTGGGGTCACTCAAACGTCTCTGCATTTAATGCGGACTTGACCCCAGAAATTGTTTTCGGATCTCAAACCCAATCAAAATCGATTTTAAATATAAAATATTTTGTGTGTCTCGGGTTTTAAATTGTTTTTAGTTGGAAAATCACTTTATATTCCATCTTAAATTCAAATTCCTTTTCATTCTTTCATTTACTTCGTTTTTCATTTACTTCCCAATCATCAATCTCTCTCATATTTACTCTCAAATTCCTTAACTCTTCATATTCCCGGTCACGGGCAAACGGGCGGAGCAATGCTTTTCACTTTCAACTTTCGTTCTTAAAATCATCATCTTCTTCTTCAACACAAATCGCTCATAAATTTTGAATATACTCCATCGGATTGTGAAAACATCTGCCACATGGCCAAAGAATTTCACTCCTTCTCAAATCCGATTTAACATGAGCAATTTCTTGGATCAATTAAATGTGAAATCCAAAACCCTAATGGGAAGAATTAATAATTTTTGGGAGCAATCCCCTTTCCATTATGCTCTGACCGCTAATCCTCAGGCATTGTATCATCGATACTTGCTTGAATTCTGGTATACTGTTGTGGTGAGCAAAGATGAACAATCCATCTCCTTCACTCTCAATGAGGGCACCAAGCAGTGTGTTATCACTCTTGAGGGGTTCAGAAATTCCCTTCATCTGAACTACCTCAAACCTTCCCATGTATTTGCTAAACGACTCAAAGGAGTCAATTTCAGGGAAGTTCTAGTCGCCACCGGTCATGGCGATATGGAGGATGCTGATGGTAATCTGAAGACCTCCGGACACATATTTATGTCTGGATTTGGAAATTGCTGGAGGTTCTTCTGGACCCAGATTGTGGAAAGTCTTGGTGGCAACCATGGAGGGTTGGACCAACTTTCATTACCCCAAGTTGAGATGGGGTATTATATTTGGAATGGGATACAAGCAGACTTTGCTGAGATTCTCTTTTCTCAGCTGATTACAAAACTAAAAGGAAAGAGAAGTCTGCATATTGCCTTTCCAAGATTTCTAAGCTTATGTTTCATGGATATTCTTGGTGAAGCTTATAATCAAGCTGGACCTGAAGCTTCAGTACCTGAATACAACAGAGATTTCTCAAAGGCATCCACTGCTGAAGATGAGCCTGAACTATCCACTGCTATGCTTCAGGTATTTAATAAAACTGTTTCAGCCACACTAGCTGGTTCAGAAAGGTCACTAAGTGGGCCACAAAAGAATGTGGGACCCGTTAGTCGACCTAAAGATAAGTTGCAGAACATCATTCGTGTTCCAGCTTCTGTATCTACTGTCCCTGGCAATGATACTACGGTTGAGCCGATCATTAAATCTGGTAACGATGCACCTGCTTCTGCAGATGTTGAACCAGAAACTGGTGCGGGTACTAGTGTCCCAAACCAGGGCATATCTGACCCGAATGCAGTGGTGAATGCTTTCTGGGATGACGATGAGCTACCTCAGGGGAATCTCGATTCCCTTGCTGATTTTGAGTTTGACGAGGGATTATTGGAGGCGAATCAATCTGATTCTGAGCCAGCCACCATCCTCGCAAACGCCCCTCCTCCTCCCCAGAAATCCAAATTCAACCAGACCAACAAGAACAAGATATTAATCCTTATGTTCCACCACGTCCATCTCATCAACATCCAATTTTTCCACCGGGCACTAATCCTGCCTATGTTACAGCTGGTACTTTTAATCCATCACTTCAATTTCTTCACCCCCAAATTCACAAAATCCCACCCCCTATCAATTATGATCCCCCAATAGAGACGGACTTGGATTCTGATACAGAATCTGAGAGTCCAACTGATTTACAACTGAACAATGTTCTTAAAGGGCTTGGTAATCTACCATTTGTTGCTCCTACTTCTGCACAACCTCCACCACCTTTAAATGTAGAAGCACAGTTAGAAAAGACTCAAACCGAAGTCCAAAGCCTTATTCTAAGGGTGGAGGACTTAACCAAGTCTCTAACTGCCAATACTAGTTCTGTGGCTGAAATGAAAGGAGCTCAGATGTTTCTTGGAACTGAGTTAACCAATGTTGCTGGAAACGAAGGACTAGTAGTTGGGAAGCTGAATGAGCTGGTGATGACTTGCAACAAGGTGAGCTCTGCAATCAGAGAAGCCTTCAAACTAACAAAAAGAGATGTGCAAGCTTCGGTGGTTGCAAACTTGACATCTTGTGTTCAGCTAATGAAGCAAGATTTTATGGCTGTTGGAAGAGAAGTGCATGAGTTGGTTAAGAAGCCAAGTATAAATGAGAAAGAACTTGGGGCTTCTATAAGTGTTGGTATTTTGGATAATCTGAAGTCTGAGCTAACTCAGAATCTAGTTACTCAGATTTCAGAATCCGTTTCTGAGAAGGTTGGTGAGAAGGTTAGAGTGATGATTGCTGAACTAACCAAAGACACATATGACAAAGTGGACAAGGCTGTGAATGAAGTAAAAGATTCAGTGTCCAAACTTGAAGGCTCAGTTCAGAACCAGTCCAAACAGTTAGAAGAAATTCTAACTCATCTCAAGAAGGAAAATATTGTTGCTCCTCCTGTTCCCTCATTCACTGAAGAAGATAGAAAGCAGTTGAAAGAGATAATAGATAAAGAGTCGTTGAACCTGAACTCCAATTTCAGATTAAGATCTCAGTTTGCTCAGCTTTCTAGAGGAATTTCTGAATGCTTACAACAACAAAGTTGGGAACCACTGAAGGGCATGCAAATGGCCATTGAAGAATTCGCTAAGTTGCCTTCAGAGGTCCCCAAGGGGAAAAGTTGTGCCTATTGGTCTGCTTGCAAGTACACAAGAAATCATTGAAGCAACCAAGAAGCAAACTGAGGTGCCATCTGGTAGTGCCTCAGTTCAGGGGGAAACTGAATCTGAATCTAGTAAGAAAGATAAGGGCAAGGCCCCATTAGAGGAAGAACCAACAAAGAAAAGTTCTAAGGGTTCTGGGATTATTATTGGTGAGAATGTGGATGAGCATGGTTATCCCCTGCACGATCTTGATGCTGATAGTAAGAAATTGGAGGCTTTGCAGAAGCAGGTCTCAAATTAATTCATTATGTGGAGGGAAAACAAAGAAAGAGAAAGGGAACAACATCTGAAGATGGGGACCCTTGATCATATAGATGCTGCAGCTCTTGGTTTGTCACTGGAAAGATATTTGAAAATCAAAAATGATCCAAGAGTGCAGAAGTCTGTTGATATGCTCGAGTATGAATGTGGGATGAATTACTCACCTCTGGAACAAAAGCTAGTGAGTCTAACCTTCAAGTTGTCTATTGAAGACTTGAAGAGAAATAGAGAAAAGGAAATGGCAATTAAAAGGAAGGAAATTCTGGCCGAAGTTCTGAAGGTTGAAAAAGAGTTGTTCAGACCAACCACAAAGCCCAAAGTAACTGGAACAAGGTCTGCAAGAAAGAATTCTCGTGATGTTGTCTTTACCTCCCTCAAACCATCTGATGATGCTGCTGAACTTGAAAGAAAACATGAGAAGGATCAGTATGATCATTACATGAATCATCGATAGCATCAGGCCAAAATCATTGATATAGAAGTTACAAAGGCTGATGGATTGAAGTTGTTTGATTTGATTGTAAAAAGAGAAGGTAGGGCAGCTGAAGAATATAATCAAGTTTCAGTTCACGAGTTTGGGATTTCAGAGCATAGGGAGATGATCCAGATTCTGAAGGGGAAGCCGAAATCTGTTTTGATTGGTGCATGGTTATCCAGAATACAACAAAAGATGCAAGCCAAAGTAGAGATTGAAAGCAGATTGTTTGGAAAGAAGGATCACTCTCCACTGAAAAGGAAACCTACTGAAGCACCTTCTGGTTCAAGGCCTGCCAAGAAGTAGTTCCTTTTTCAGTTTATCATGTACTTGTAATATATTTACATTTGTAACAAACATTTCAGTTTGTATATATATGTTGCACATTGTAACCAATAAGTAGATGGTAAGTTTAAGTTAGAAAAACCACAAGTAAAATTCTGAGACATCAATGATCTATAAGATGTACTTAGAAAATTTTTACAACTTAAACAAAAACCTGCATTTCAGACTTACAAGCATGTATAGATAGAAGTCTGAGATGCATACACTATTTCAGAACAAATAGGGGGAATTTGTTAGGTCGGAAATCGACCAAGTATAATTTGTTCAGAAATAGCTTGAAGTTCAGTGAAAACGTTTGTACATAATTCTGAGCCGTATCAGAATTACTTCACTGAAGCTTCACTTTAGTTCAGATCAAGATAAATCTGAAGCATTCATTCTGAAGTCAAAGACTGAAGTATGAAGAAGAGAATCATCTCAGAAGCGAGCAAAGAGTGATTCTACCAGATCGAAGACTGAAGCATCTCAGTGTAAAGTATTTACAACAGTTTACACTGATTACGAGGAAGACTTTTTACTTTACATACCTTTACCCAGTTAATAGATTTATCTATTAATAAAAGGTACAAGGTAAAAGTATAGGTTTGGAACATAGTAATATAAGTCACATCAACTGACTTATATACTCTTCCTAGTACAAGCATGTAAGGAATTAGGTTTAATTCCTTAAATGCTCACAACCACTTTTATACGATCTTGTCCATGTCATCATGAACTTGGTCTATAAATGTGAAGTCTTCTCACAACTTGCAAAGTGCTTGAAACTTTAGCATTGCAACTTGTGAGATATACTCTAAGTAAACTTACGAGTATTTCCAAGTTATTTAGATCACTTGTTTTTCGGGATTGTTTAGATACTTACACTTGGGTGTTTATCTTTGTTCTGCAACAATCCTTGTATTTGTTTATATATCAATAAATCAAATACATTAGAAAGAAAACAACGTGTCTCAATGCTACATACTTGATTATACTTATATATATCTTTATATAGTTTCTGCCATTTAGTTCTTGCATTTTACTTAAGTCAATTGTTTCTTGTTATCCATATCTGGATCGTAAACTGAACTTGTCCATCAAGATCAGTTGTACTTGCCAGTCGGGTTTAGTTAATCATCTATATTTGGGACTCACAGATACAAGACATTGAAGACAATGAGAAAGCTTCAAAGTCCAATCAACATTGAAGATTTTCAACAAATGGGCTCATCATGTTATTTAAAGACCGAAGACGATGCAACATTTACAATTCAACACCAAGGGGGAGATTGTTAGAAATATAAAATGGTGTTAAATTGTAAATTAGTTATTGTGGAAGGAGTTTTAGTGTTAAGTAGATGAAATGTATAAATACTCCTTCCTTAAACCTTGTAACTAACCCTTGCCATAATAAACACATAGTTAACATATTTCTCTCTCTCATCTTCAACCTCCCATTCACACACAAACACACTTTTCACACACTAACCTAAAATCTCCATTAAACCTCCAATCAAGCTCATTTCTGTTTCTATCAAAATGTTCCTCCAAAAGGATACCATAGACCTTGGTTACCCTTTAAATAACGTAGGATCCGTTTTGCTGTAGTCAAATGCGACTCTTTCGGACTGATGAGCGTCCATTTTATGATTATTTCCTATATCATTAGGCCATGTTTTGATGCTTAAATGAGTTAAGAAATGTGAACTTTTGGTACTTAATGGGATGACATGTTATGATAGGTTCACAAGGCATGCAAGTGAAGGCAAACGTCTCTACTCAACTTAACATGAAGCCACAAGACTTTTGGACGAAGACTAGCAAGCGGAACATGAAGAATTTGAGGCCAACATGAAGCATACGACTACGTGTTAGTATTTTGGGCATAACTTCTTCATACGGACTCCGTTTCTGACGAGTAAGATATCCACAGAAAGACGAGAGAAAGATCTAAAACTTTCATGTTGATGTCCAGGACCAGCGACGCTCACATAAAGCACTAGCGCCGCTGGAAGTCATCCTGAAGCTTACCAGCGCCGCTCGGACCTCACCAGCGCCTCTGGGAGTTCCCCAGCGCCGCTGGGCAAGCCTCCAGCATCGCTGGGAGTCCTTGAGCGCCGCTGGGACTTCCCCAGCGCCGCTGGAAGTAGGTCGGCCAGCTAGGGTTTTGCCTTAAACATATAAATACCCCTCTAAACCCTCATAGCCGCAACATACTTCTTCCAGACGACTTGGCGGCTGTTTCTAGGGTACTTTCACCAGATCTAAACCCTCTTTACACCTCCATATCATCCATATAATCAACCATCAATCCTTAACAACATCATCATCATAATCATCAAGCACCTTCATCAGATCTAAACCTTCTTAACACCTCCATATCATCCGGAAGATCAAGCATCAATTCTCAACAACAATTCAACGCAGCCGCACTCAATAATTTGGAAGGTTCATCAATCACGAGGAGTGTGTTCGTTGGTGGCGCATGCGTAAGTTACAACGGCTAAAGTGACCAGCAGTAATCCGGCATCAACAGTTCCTCACCTCTTTTAGTTTGATCTTTGTTGGTGCATGTTTCACGGTGAAAAAAGCATTCTAGATGTGTGACGTATATTTACATATATTCAAGTCTTGTAATTTATCTTGTAATTACCGTTTGTCAATAGAGTACCTTGTCATATATAGTTGATCATATTGGGATCCATTTATGTTTATATGTGTGTTAATTATTTGTGTTTTACAGGTTCTAGATATTACATGTAAATAGTCATTAAGTTAATATTGTTTCTGCGTTTAACAGCAGTTGAAATATTAACTTAATGTACTTCCAGATGGAAGTTAAGTTAATTGTTTCTGCGTTTAACAGCAGTTGAAATATTAACTTAATGTACTTCCAGATGGAAGTTAAGTTAATTGTGTTTCTGCGTATTAACAGCAGGAGAAACATTGTCGTAGCTGATGTTGGTTCTACGTATATTTACAGCAGTATAAACATTGGCTGAGTTAATGTTGGTTCTGCGTCTTGACAGCAGTTGAAACATTAACTCAAATATTCCTAAGTGTTATTTGAGGGTTCTTGGGAATGAGCAAAATAGTTGCTTGTGGAAAGAACACTCAAATGGTCATTTGAGAGTTTCTGAGGAACAAGCAAAAGTTTGCTTGTTCATAAGAACTCTCAAATGGTTTGAGAGTTTCTGTGGAAACAAGCAAAAGCATGCTTGTCCATAAGAACTCTTAAACAGTTTGTGTGTTCTGGGAAACACACAAACAGGCCAAAACCCTTATGGGCCTGACATGAGAACACTCAAACTCATTGGATTTAAGAGTTCTTGTCACTTGCCTGTAAATAGGGGTGTGTGTTTTGTGTGTTCTTAACAAGAGTGTAGAGAGAGAAACGAGCAAAACCTAGAGAGAGAAACCTAAGAACACGCACGGTTGATCTTGTGGGTGGTACTCGACTCATGCACGAACCGCAAACACACACTCAGTTTGGACGGCTCGTAGACTTAGATTACCACGTTGGTTGGTAAAGTTTGTCCGTAGAGCCGTTTCACTATAGTAACCAAATACGAGTGTTTATATTCACGCAAAAGAGATATATATATATAGTGATATTGTTAGAAATATAAATGTAGTAGTTGATTTGTGTACCTTATGTTAATTTGTACTTATATTGTAAACTTGTTACAATGGAAGGGGGCATAGTGTAAATAGCTCATATGTATATAAACCCCCTCCATTATGTTAATTGTAACCTTTCACCCCATAATACAAACTAATCTTTCCCTGACATCTCTCTACTCTCTCTCTACTTTCTCTCTCTTCCAACCGCCATTAACACACACTAAAACACACACTTAAGCTCGAATTCTATACTTTACATTTGGTATCAGAGCACAATCAGAGTTGCTGAACGATCCACAAGCTTATTACAAGCTTAATTTGTGCTTAATTTCAGAATTTGAGTAATTTTTCTGAAAGGTTCATTTGCAGAGCTCACTGTTTCAGTGATTCCTGCAAATTAAGTGTGTTTCTGTTCTAATTTTGTTCACCGATCGATTTAATATCAGTATATCTTCCTTCGCTATCATTTTCAGAAGCTAATTTCATCATTTGAGTTGTTTTTGATCGAGCTCTACAAGTCGCATGTTCGTGAGGGTTTGATTTCCAGTTGAAATTAGCATCTAATTTGTTTGAGGATTTGTGCGCATTGATTTTCTGAACATTTTGATATAAAGTTCGAGTTCTAATTCGCAAAAATGAAGAAGATATCGAAGATTTACAGTCTTCTCTGCAAATGAGGTGTTGGCTGAACGAAGAAGACAACCAGTAACCGACTATTTTGTCGTGTTGTGGTTACTTGTTCTATTTGCAGAGCTCCTTGCTCGGCAAATAGGTGTTTCAAGGATTTGTAGTTAAGGGTTGAGGCTACTTGTGCTATTTGCAGAGCTTTTTGCTCGGCAAATAGTTGTTTTTGAGAATTCTTGATTTGACTGGTGCTACTTGCATTGTTTGCAGAGGTTTAAGCTCGGCAAACAAGTGTTTTTGGTTGGTGTGACTAAGTACAAGTTCTATTTGTGCTGTTTGTAGAGATATTTGCTCGGCAAATAGTTGAAATTGATTCTTCGACCAAGTGACTTTATAAGTTGTACTGTTTGCAGAGATTTAAGCTCGGCATTTAGTTGTTTTTGTGTGTTGATCTAAGTACTTGGGTTGCGACTTGGTCACTTACACCATTTGCAGAGAATTAAGCTCGGCACTTAGTTGTTTTTAAGAATCTCAAATCAAAATTTTTCAAGAAAATTTCTCAAAACCATTTTTCATCAATATTCTTCGCGTGGGTTGAAAAAAATCAAAATTTTGAAATTTTGAAATTTCTTACTTGTTCTATTTGCAGAGGTTTAAGCTCTGCATTTAGTTGAAATTGAAAAATCTCAAATTTTTTTCTAAGTCTTTTATTGCTTGCAATGGCTTCAAGGGAAGCTTTAGCACTTGGTTCTGAAGGAAGACCACCTGTCTTATTTAGAGGATCTTATCCTCAATGGAAGAAAAGGTTTCTGAACTGGATAGACAGGCAGAAGAATGGAAAACTGTTAAGGAAATCATACAAAGATGGTCCTGAGATTCCAAAGAACCCTGTTAGTGGAGAAGTTTTACCTGAAGAGAGTTGGAATGCAGATCAGAGAAACAGAGTTGAGGCTGATCAAAGTGCAATTGCCTACCTATACCAAGCACTTCCTGATGACATTTACTGCAATGTTGATTCCTATGAGACAGGAAAAGACATTTGGGATGAAGTGGAGAAGCAGATGGAAGGATCAGATGTATCAAACACCATTAGGTTGTCGATTGTTCTGAACATGTATGAAACATTCAAACAACAAAAAGGTGAACCATTGAATGAGGTGTACATCAGATTCTGCAATGTCATCAATGAGCTGAGAAAAAAAATCTGGAAGAGGAATGGCAAGTGTATGGAACCCAACTCAACCAACAATCAGATTTTGGAAAACTCACCATTCACACCTTATTTGAGAAGCTGCAACTAAATGTTGAGGATGTTAAGAGAATTCAGAAGCAAAAAGGAGAGTGTTCTCATTCCGATCCATTAGCCTTGGTAGCTGAGAAGAAGACTTCAAGAGTATCAAAACAAAGATTTGTTGAGTCTGAAACTGATTCTGATTTGAGTGATATGAGTGATTCTGATCTTGATGAAAGACAAAAAGAGATGTACAAGGAACTCGCTTATTTCACGAAGGCTTTAAAGAAGAAATTCTTCAAGAAAAAACCAACCAACAATCAGCTTAGGACTTCATCAGTCTCTTCGTATGCAAAAAATGCAAATGCTCCTAAGTTTGATCAGAAGAAAGATTTTGTTGGTGGTGAGAAGAAGTATGACAATCAGAAGAAGTTTGAGAAGAAGGTTATGGATAAAAGGAATGAAGACAAGAAATGCTACAACTGTGGTATTCCTGGACATTTTGCTATAAACTACACCAGACCTCGACAAAAGAACTCCGAGTATTATAAGTACAAACTGTTGCTCGCAAGACAAGAAGAAAGTGGAATTGCTCTTCTCGCTGAAGATGACAAGTGGTTGCATCTATCTGATGAGGAGACAGATGAACTTGCAGCAAATGTGTGTTTCATGACAAAGATCAAGAGATCAAAAGAGTTGGAGGAAGCTGATGAAAGTTCTTCAGAGGTCGAGGATGAGGTAATCAACTTTACTCAGTCTGATTTAGATTACTATATGAATAAGTGTGCTCAATCGATGAAGTATGGGAAAGGGTTGAGTAAACAGATTTCTCAATTAACAAAGCTTTTGGAAGACAAAGATATCGAATTTCAAAATTCTAAAGATAAATTTGAATCACTTCAAAAGGATTTTGACAATTTGAAAACTGAAAAAGCTGCAGTCATGTTTACTCCGACCTCCAAACTGCATCTTGAGAAACAAGAACTTGAGACCAAAGTTCTTGAACTGAGCAAGACTGTCAGACAACTTCAAGTTGAAAAGACCAATGAGATGTTTCGAGCAAATGTATTGGCTGAAGACATTGAGTCTTTAAATGTCAAATTCAAAGAATCTATCCCTGATGTGACAGAATTTGAAAACAAAATTTCTGACCTAAAATATGAATGTTGTATAAAAGATTCTCTTAAACAAAAACTTGATAAAGAAAATGATGAGCTGAAAGCTGAAATCAAGTCTTATCAAGAAAAATTGTATAAGATCAATCATTCATATCAACAAGTCTTTTTAAATAGGCCAAGAAGTTCTGAAACAATATTCACATCAGGGCTGGGTTATAACAATCCAAAATGTTTGCTCAAAGCACAGGAAGAGATCCCATCCCTATACAAGGAATCTTATTTGAGGTGTGGGATGACAGACCAATTTGTGAGACCGACAGATAGTGATTATGAGGCTGATGATTTTCTAGAAAAGGGTGCAAAATTCTACTTTAACTATGAGTTAATGGACGACTCATATGATTTTTTCAGTCACCCTACACATAAAATTGAAAAAGAAAAAGACGAAAAAGAAACTCATGAGGCTATAATCCCTGAAATTCTTGAGTGTTTTAAAGAAAAACCTTTAGAAGAAAATTATCCAATTCCAAAAGCTGAAAACTTGAGACCTTATGTCCCACAAAAAGTTTTGGAAAAGGTGATAGAGGATTTACAAAAGTCTCTTGATGAAAAGCAATCGTTGTTAGAAAATTTGCAGACTCAAAATCACTATGTCATTGACCAACCCAAGGTAGATTCCAAAGTTTCTGATCAATCTGAATGTGCTGTGCTTTCTATGTGTGAACTGGTAAATGCTTCCGTGCAAACTGAAAGAGAATCACAGATTTTTGACACATGCAAAGTTGATTTTGACAAAAAGTTTTCTGATTCGATTGAGAAAATCAATAAGAAGATTTTATCTATGAAAGAGAAAACTAATGAGTTTGCAAACAGGCATCAAATTCATGTTCAAAATGTGAATGTAGACTTCAAGAAAGTTGTTCATGTGTCTGTTCAAACTGATAGTGATCTAAATGACGTTGATGATGTTCTTGATCATTACTTCCCGACTGTTTCCGAGACTGAGACTTTTACCAAATTGCATGAGCGAACTCAATCAAACTTGAATGAAATTGATGCTTTAAAACAGAAGTTTAAAAACGAAAAAGACAAAAGGGTGAAAGTGCTAAAGGAACTTAATGATCTAAAAGTTGTATTTCAACTTCAGAAAGTAGCACTTCAATCTTTTAAAGAGAAAGAAAAAGCATCAATTCCACTCAAGAAAAGTCCATGTCCAATAAAGATAGGTGAATTGAGTGTGAAGTTGGAAAATGATGAAATGTCAACATATTTGGAAGGAAATCATGATTTTGGTCCTGAATTTGAAAAACATTTTGTTCAAAAGAAGGAAAAACTTGATTTTTATCTAAAGAAGAAACCAAAGTCACACTCTTCACAACCTTCCCCATTCGATGAGTTCCGAAGACCAAAGACCAACCCATTACCCAAGACTGACTCAAAACCAAAGACCAAACCAATACCAAAGACTGTTTCAAAACCCAAGACCAACCAATCACCTAAGACGGGTTCAAGTCCGAAACCACAAAAAGGTCCCAATGTTCAAATGAAATAAAGACTTTTTTTTTTCTTTTTTTTGTTTTTTTTTTTTTTTTTTTTTTTTTTTTTTTTTTTTTTTTTTTTTTTTTTTTTTTTTTTTTTTTTTTTTTTTTTTTTTTTTTTTTTTTTTTTTTTTTTTTTTTTTTTTTTTTTTTTTTTTTTTTTTTTTTTTTTTTTTTTTTTTTTTTTTTTTTTTTTTTTTTTTTTTTTTTTTTTTTTTTTTTTTTTTTTTTTTTTTTTTTTTTTTTTTTTTTTTTTTTTTTTTTTTTTTTTTTTTTTTTTTTTTTTTTTTTTTTTTTTTTTTTTTTTTTTTTTTTTTTTTTTTTTTTTTTTTTTTTTTTTTTTTTTTTTTTTTTTTTTTTTTTTTTTTTTTTTTTTTTTTTTTTTTTTTTTTTTTTTTTTTTTTTTTTTTTTTTTTTTTTTTTTTTTTTTTTTTTTTTTTTTTTTTTTTTTTTTTTTTTTTTTTTTTTTTTTTTTTTTTTTTTTTTTTTTTTTTTTTTTTTTTTTTTTTTTTTTTTTTTTTTTTTTTTTTTTTTTTTTTTTTTTTTTTTTTTTTTTTTTTTTTTTTTTTTTTTTTTTTTTTTTTTTTTTTTTTTTTTTTTTTTTTTTTTTTTTTTTTTTTTTTTTTTTTTTTTTTTTTTTTTTTTTTTTTTTTTTTTTTTTTTTTTTTTTTTTTATTTTTTTTTGTTTTTGTTGTTTGTACTTGCATGTTATCCCTCTAACCTGCAAGGACCCAATCTACATGGGTACCTAAACCATATTCCCTGTCCTTGCAGGAATATCTCATTTGTGTATGGTATGTCGACTCGGGATGTTCTCGCCATATGACTGGAAAAGTCAATTCTTTCGAACTTTGTTGAAAAGTTTATGGGAACCGTAAGATTCGGAAAAGATCATATCGCTCCTATTCTTGGTTATAGAGACATTGTCAAAAATGGAGTCACTATCAAGAGAGTTTCCTACGTTGAAGGACTTAGACACAATCTCTTTAGTGTTGGTCAATTTTGTGACAATGATCTTCAAGTTTTATTTAGGAGATATGAATGCAAAGTGCAAACTGAAGATGGTGTGGATATTCTGACTGGAACAAGAGACAATAATTTGTTTACAATTGATCTCAACAACATCCCATCCAATCTTCAGAGATTTGTCTTCTTTCGAAAGCAACTGCTCAAAACTCTTGGTTATGGCATCGCCGACTTTCTCATCTTAACTTTCAAACGATTAATACACTCGTGGATAAACAACTTGTTGAAGGTCTTCCGGATTACAAGTATGAAAGTGCACATGTTTGTCCAACTTGTGCAATTGGAAAGATGAAGAAAGCAACACACAAACCAAAGAAGTTTCTAAGTACAGAAGGTCCGTTGCACCTTATTCACATGGATTTGTGTGGCCCTATGAAAGTTCAAAGTATCCATGGCAAGCGATACATTCTAGTGATTGTAGATGATTATTCTCGTTACACTTGGGTATTCTTTCTTCATGTAAAGAGTGAAACTCCGCAAGTGATTATTGATTTCATCAAGAAGACCCAAGTCAATCTCAAATCATCTGTTAGAATTGTTCGCTCAGACAATGGCACTGAATTCAAGAATTCAACAATTGATTCTTTCTTCAAGTCCATGGGTATTTCACACCAATTTTCCGCTGTAGAACACCTCAACAGAATGGAGTAGTTGAACGTCGAAATCGAACTCTTGTTGAAGCAGCTAGAACAATGCTTGCCTATTCGAAGTTGCCACCGAATTTATGGGCTGAAGCTGTTGCTACTGCTTGTTTTACACAAAACAGATCCATAATAAACAAGAGGTTTGATAAAACTCCGTATGAGGTGATCAACAAAAGAAAGCCCAATGTGAACTTTTTGCACATTTTTGGATGTGTATGTTATGTTCTCAATGATCGAGACAATCTGGGCAAATTTGAACCAAAAGGCGATGAGGCATATTTCATCGGTTATTCAAGAGAATCCATTGCATATCGTGTATATAACCGAAGAACCAAGAGAATCGAAGAGAGTATGAATGTTCAAGACCCGAACTTCAAACTCCACAAGCTTCCGCAACTAAGACTGCATCAAATGTCAAATCATTCTCAACTCCGACTTCACAAGATTTGGATATCTTGTTTGAAGAATTTTTCCAAGTTCCGAAGAAAGTTTCTGAATCTGATGAGAATTCAAATGAACCATCAAGTTCAAATTCGAAAGAGATGGATCCCAATGAGTCTTCACCATCACAATCATCAGATGTTAGTTCACCATCTGATTCTCCTCCACCTACTGATTATTCAGGGTTGCATACTCAACCTCATGTTATCTCATAAGTGACAAATCCATCAACCAATCCAGAAGATTATGATCAAGATGACTTTGTTGAACCAATTGCTACTTCATTTGAACAATTGACGGAACAACATACTCCTGATTTTATTGATTCTGAAGAATCTGGTGATCCAATTGACCCAATTCCTCACACAACCAAATGGACTAGAGCTCATCCGATTTCTCAAGTCATTGGTAGTCCAACAACTGGAGTTCAGACAAGATCCGCTTCCGCGAATGAATGTCTGTTTGTGAATTTTCTGAGCATTGTTGAACCAAAGACAGTGAATGAAGCTCTAAGTTGTCCAGATTGGGTGAAAGCTATGCAGGAGGAACTGAATCAATTTGAACGATTTGAGGTGTGGAAATTGGTTCCCAATCCTTACAAGAACAAGGAGCCAATTAAAACCAAGTGGATCTTCAAGAATAAAAAGGATGAAACTGGAGTTGTTGTACGCAACAAAGCACGATTGGTTGCAAAGGGATATTGCCAACAAGATGGAATTGAATACGATGAGACATTCGCACCAGTTGCACGAATTGAGGCTATTCGGATATTTCTTGCCTATGCTGCCTACAAGAACTTCACAGTCTACCAGATGGATGTTAAAACTGCCTTCTTGAATGGAATTCTCAAAGAAGAAGTGTACGTTGAACAACCAGAAGGTTTTGTGAGTTCCAAACATCCAGACTATGTTTACAGGTTAGACAAGGCATTATATGGTCTGAAACAAGCGTCTCGTGCATGGTATGATGCTCTATCCTCTTATCTTGTGAAATCTGGTTTTAGCAAAGGTTCGATTGACACTACCTTGTTTATAAAACGACAAGGGAGTGACATTATTCTAATCCAGATTTATGTTGACGACATAATTTTCGGGTCAACTAATCCTAAATACTGCAAGAATTTCTCTGCTATAATGATCAAGAAATTTGAAATGAGCATGATGGGTGAATTGAACTTTTTCCTTGGTCTTCAAGTAAAACAGTTGTCAAATGGTCTTTTATTTGTCAATCTAAGTACATTCTTGACATGTTGAAAAAGTTTGATATGATGGATTGTCAAACAATTGGGACACCCATGGAAGCTCGAACAAAGATCAATGCTGACTTAAATGGAAAATCTTTTGATCAAAAGAAATATCGCAGTATGATAGGGTCACTCATGTATTTGACTGCAAGTCACCCGGATATTTTGTTCGCCACATGCATGTGTGCCAGGTACCAGGCCAATCCCAAGGAAAGTCATTTCCAGGCCGTTAAACGGATCTTCCGATACCTGAAAGGCACAGTGAACCTTGGTCTCTGGTATCCAAGGGATACCGGGTTTCAATTGATTGCATACTCGGATGCTGACCATGCAGGTTGCAAGCTTGATCGAAAGAGTACCTCTGGGAGTGTACAGTTTTTAGGGGATAGATTGGTCAGTTGGTCTTCAAAGAAACAGAATTGTGTATCCACATCTACTGCAGAAGCTGAATATGTTGCTGCCACAAGCTATTGTTCACTAGTTCTTTGGATGAAGACTCATTTGACTGATTATGGATTTCAATTCAACAGAATTCCCATTTACTGTGACTCAAAGAGTGCTATTGCTATTTCTTGTAACCCGGTGCAGCACACAAAGACCAAGCACATAGATGTTCGGTACCATTTTCTTAAAGATCATGTCGAGAAAGGTAACATCGAACTCTATTTTGTCCCAACAGACTACCAACTTGTAGACCTTTTCACCAAACCTTTGGATGAAAACAGGTTTAATTTTCTGAAAACCAAGTTGGGAATTCTTGATTTACAAACTTAAATGCTTTCATGCCATGTATTCTATGTTCATTTTCTGTTTCAAACATTGATGTGTTTACTTGTTATTACATGCAATGTTTGGGGGGGAGAAAAAGGGTAGAATGCATGATTTTAGGGGGAGTTTGTAAATTTAGTATAGTCTTATATGCTTAATTTGAGGGGGAGTGTGCAAATGCATGTGAATATTTGTTTGCTTATTTGTTAATTGTTTGTTTTATTTGCATTAATTTTTTTTATGTGTGTTTGTTGTTAAAATCTGAAAAATCAAATACAAAATTAGAAAATTCTAAAATAATAAAAAGATTTTTTTATTTTGTTTTATTTTTTTTTTTTATTTTTTCTTCATTTTTTTCTTATTTTTAATTTTTTTTCTTTTCTTTATGTTTGTTTCTTATTTTTTTTAAGCCCAAAAACAATATGAGCCCAATTGCCTTGATGAGCCCAAGACTTGTTTGAAGACGGGTTGTCTCGCGGGTCACACCCAGACCCGCCACCCATGTTTGCTCTTTAAATTGGAAATGGGCGGGTCAAAATATTCACTTTGAAATTTCAAACAAAATATCTTATTGTTTTACTCTCTAAAACCGATCAAAAGTCACATCAATATATCAAAATTTCAATTTTGTTCATAATAATTCAAGTGGATACATTCGTGTGATAGATTTTCAGTTGTATTTCATCATTTACTTCGATCAAATCATCGGTTTTTGAGGTAAGATTTCTTGTATAATTTTTGATCACCAACTGTTTGATTAAATGCCAAGTTGAATTTTTTTTTTTCTTTCGAAGTCTTATGCTTGCTATGAGGTTTTGATTCATGTCTTGATGATAATAGATGCATGATTAGGTATTGTACTTATTGTTTATATGATTATATGACTTAATCTGCATGTGTTAATGATTTTTCTGGGTTTGAATGTGCGAGGGCTGGGTAATTTCATGAATGTTTGATGAAAAGTGCCATTTGCAGAGCATTTTGCTCGGCAAATGGGTACTTTGTTCATATTAAACTTCAAATCATCATAATTTCTGGTTAACTTGTTCTTAATTTTCTCAAACAAGTTTTTGGATCAAAAAGTGTCATTTGCAGAGCTTGTTTTTATCAAACCAGTAAATTTTTCCACCAAGTCATTAAAACAACATAATGCAGAGCATTTTGCTCGGCATTCAAGTTTTTTTGTTTTTCAAAATGGATCAAAGTTTTAAAATCAACTGTTTGCAGAGAAGTTTGCTCGGCAAACAGGCCATTTTGAATTCCAAATTTTTTCCAAGTATGAAAACAACTGTTTGCAGAGCAATTTGCTCGGCAAACAGTGCATTTTGTTCAAAATGGATCCAAGTCTTAAAATCAACTGTTTGCAGAGCTTTGAGCTCGGCAAACAGACCTTTTTGATTTTCAAGTCTTTCAAGCCTAAAAACCACTGTTTGCAGAGCTCATCGCTCGGCAAACAGACCTTTTTGCTCCAAAAAGTTTTCCTTGTTTAAAATCAACTGTTTGCAGAGCAATTTGCTCGGCAAACAGTGCTTTTTGTCCAAAATTTTTTTTTCAACTTGCTCGGCAAACAGTACAATTTGAAATTTTTCATATTGAAATTGTTCTTTATCAATTGACAACATTTTTGTTGTTCAATAAAAGAAAATTTCATACATTTTTTAAGGAGTGAATCTGAACTGCTCATTTGCAGAGCTTTGAGCTCGGCATTCACGAGGTTTATCTCCAATACTCGATGACTTGGTGCCTGACTTGAAATTTTTCCAAAAACCATTTTTCTTGGGCAAATTGTCAAAATGTACTATTTGCAGAGGTTTTTGCTCTGCAAACAGTACAAATTAAAAAAAAAATTAATTTTTTTTCTTTCTTCTTTTCTTCTTTTCTTTCTTTCCATTATTTTTATTCTATGTTTCTTTTATTATTATTTGTGTTTTGTTTTAAAATGTTTAAATGTTTAAATGTATAAGTGTAATGTGTTTGTATATATATAGTATTTCATAAGTGTTCGGGGTGAGAGGCAAGGTATCGAACGCCTTTGTGTACTACCTTGGTTTCTTATCTTTTAATACTTATGTGATCCTATAAATTGTCATGTTTTGTATATATATTTGGGTGAGATGCAAGGTATCGAACGCCTTTGTGTACTACTTTGTTCTCTCATTTTTTAATATATATGCAAAACATTGTTTATGTATAATAAATTGTGTTTCTCAAATGTTAGTGTGTTTTGTAATTTTTCTGTGTTTGAAATGTATTTTCTGGTCAAAAACTTTGGTCAGTTTGTCTTAAACAGAAAAATAATAAAGTACCAAGATGGCAATGTACAGAGAAGGAGATTCAATGAAAATGCAAGCCAATCAAGCACTACATATCCCATTTGCTTGCAAATTCCCGATCATTCCAGAGATTCTTAGTTATCATGCATTGAATAATGCTTTGACTGGAGGTGCAATTGTTCCTGAGAAGTATGTCTTTGAGCTGTGGGAATCGATTGAATATGTACGAGGAAGTAAAAGGCATAACACAGCAGACTACTTCAAATTTACACTAGAGTCAGAAAATGAATTCTTCAATTGTAGATTCACTCTGGATGAATTTAGAACAATCATTGGATTTCCTGTACAAGATGAATACGAAGAACTACCTTCAGTTGAAGAAATGTTGGCTGGAGTTCATTCGTTGGGATATGCAGGAGAGTTGGCAACAATGAGAGATTTTAGAAGAAGTAATGTAGCAACTCTCTGGCAAACGATGTACAATGTTCTTACAACTTGTTTGATGCCATCACAGAAAGGGATTGATCTTATGACAAAGGATTCTCTGGCAATCTACTATGCAGTCACTCACAATGTGCAGTGTGACTTTGCAAAAATCATATGGGCAAAGATGATTCAAGTTGTCAAGGGAAAGGATAAACAAGACAGAAAATATATTCCCTTTCTCAGATTCTTCACACTGATTATCGAAGATGTTCTTGATAATGCAGAAGAAATTCCAAAATTGGAGAACAGCTTCAAGTGTGTGATTGCAATGTATAAATCAAACTTGAGAGGCACAAGTTGTGAAACTGTTAAACCTTTTCCGATTCCACCATTCCTGATAAATCTGGTTCCTGCTCAGAGTCCTCACCTTAGGGCTTATCTCGAGTGGTTAGTCTCAGCAATGGGGTTTGAAAGCCGACAGACTCCTTCCCAAGCTGAGCATAGGTCGCCAAGTGAGGGTCCTAGTTCGTCAAAAAGAAAAAGAGGGGTTAGTGATGAAGGGGCCTCTGAGCAGAGGAAAAGAAAGTCAAAAAGAGTTATGTTTGAGCAAGATGTTGCTTCACCTGAACCTATTTCATCACCTGTTTCACAATCTACACCAAACATTACATCACAAACATCACCTTCACAATCTACACAATCTACACCAACCGTTCGCTTTTCGCAATCTTCACCTTCGCAATCTACACCTATACCATCCGTAGTTTCACCGAATCCACCAATTCTAACACCACCTCGTTCATCACCGATTCTTAATCCAACACCACTTGCATCTGCTCTACCTGATGAACCAACTCCACCACCAGGTAGACGACTTAAAATGTCTGCTAGAAGTGTCCTAAAGCAGACTTCAAAGAAGAAGAAATCAAAAAGAAAACATAAGTCGTCTAAATCTGCAAGACAAAGACTTGAATCTACTTCAGCAGATGTGAATGAACAACCTGGTGCCTCAACGGAGTTTGATGTTGAACAAGCAACAAGAATTGTGGATAATGTTGTATCTGAGTTAGAAACTGAGTATGTTAGCACTGGAGATGATGATATGCTGGAGGAACAAGGCAGGAATGAGGGAGGAGTTGAAAATGTAAGAGAGGATGTGCGGCCCGGGTTAGGACAAGGGCATAAAGAAAACGTTGGCCCTCCGATAGTTCAAACCGGGTTATTTACCCTAGGGTAGAAATCGGGAACTGCCCATTCTCGCTTGCACCAACCTCTTCTAGCCATTCTGACTCCTCACAACAGGAGTTAGTCTCAGAAATACACGGGGAACAGCCACGTTCACCACACTCTCCTCATTTGGAGGATGAGAGTGTTGAAAATAGAGAGGACCAGCCCCACCTCTCGCCTTCAGTTCGTGCACAAGAGTCTAGATCTCCTAGGCACACGGATTCACAAGCCCAGTTGAGTACTGGTGCCGGAACAAGCGGAGAGGGACCTACTTTGTGTGACCCTCAAGGACAGCTTGGAAATCCTGCCTTAGCTAACATCACGCCAGCTTTAGCCGCAGGTAACAGTCCTCAGACCGAGACTGGGGGATAGTATGAACGCCGTAGTGACACTGCTGTTCCTCAGGATCAACCTGAGACTGTATTAACGGGCATTCTCAGTGACCCCGGTGTTGTTAGTGGTGTTACCCAACAACAAGTCCCGGACAGTGATTTATCACAGTCTAGGACACAACCCGATTCTGGTTGCAAAGCCACTGAATCCGAAACTGCTGGTGAGGGTATAACCCGAGGATCCGCAGGAAACTACGTTCGGAGGGAGATTTGTTGTCCATGACTGAAAGGGGAGTATTAAATGCCTTAGAAGTTAGAGAAAGGGAACTTGAAAATGAAAGAAGAGTTAAAGCTTTACAAGAACAAGTTCAAAAACAAAAGGCGGAGTATGATGCTAAACTAGCTGCATTTGAATTAAGATTGTTGGCGTTAGAGTCTTGCCGACCGGCCTCGGTTACTTCTCGACGGGATGATCCTGATTCTGATGATCACCCCGAGGGGGAGAACAAAGGAGAAGGTCAAACGAATTTTGGAAATACCTCGGCAAGTGTTGATGTGAATGTTGGAGATGTGGTGATGGAAGAAAGAGCTGAAGGCAGTAACCAAGATGTGATTGAAGAGGATCAGGCAGAAATTGAAAGATTAGCTGCTGTTAGAGCTAGATCTGATCAAAGATGGAAAGAACTTAATGATGAAACTCAAAGAGAAGTTGACAAAATGGTTAAAGCTTTCAATGAAAGATTTAATGAAAGAAACAATGAAGATGACCTAGAGGAGATAGCAAGAATTGATGAAATAAAAAGAAAATTCAATGAAGTGTTTGGAGATGATTCTGATGATGAAGAAGATGAAGAAAATGAAAATGTTGTTGAAAATGAAGATGAAGGGTATGTGATTGAAAATGAGATAGTTGAATATGCTGAGGGAGAAGCAGACATTGAGGCTGCAAAAGACAATGTAACCTTGGATGAGCCAGAAATAGTTGGAACTCAATAAACGTAGAAGCTGTTGAGGAACCTGTGTTTGAAGACTTCCCAGATCTTGATTATTTTGAAACAGGTTCGTCGAGCAGAAAAGAAGTTGGAGAATCTTCTACTCAGGGTTTCACTACTCCTCAACACTATACCTTTGAAGACTTCAATAGCTTTGATGAATTGAGAAAGACTCCTGAGGCTGCATCTCAGAACTTCAAGAAATCAACATATAAACAAGTGTTGAAAGAAGCAATCGTATCCGAGGAAGTTCTCCCTGATTATTTTCCAACAGAATTAACTGAAGAACAAAGGAGATTCATTAATCAGGGATACTTCTTGAGGGATAAAGAAAGAATGGTTGCGCTGGGTGTTAAGCCAAAGGAGGCAGCCAAGAAGTCTAGATTTTTGGAAGAAAGAGCTTTTCCGATATTTTGTGGAGCTACCAAAGTTACCAAGACCAAAAGACCAGAGTTGGATTCGATGTATAAGTTTAAGGAAGCTAGACAAGTTGAAGAATACAAAGAGCTTCTTAAACTCACCAAGCAATATAATCCCAAGCTCCTTGAAGAACAAAGAAATCACAAGATCTTGGTGCTGGTCAGAGTTATTTTGGTTAAAAGAAATACTATCTCAATCCCAAGTTTCCATGTCAAAAGAGATAATGGCAAGAGCTACAGATTTACTGAAACACAATTCAAGTTGCTGCCCGTTGATGACATTATCTTCCTCTACAATCATTTCTTGAATGCAATGCAGCGATACCGTGAAGATGTTATTACCTTTGAAGCTGTTAAAAGATATATGTCAAGCTGCATTCAGTACGCTTCATTGGAAGATTTTCAAATAGGATTTGAAGTTGTGAAGAGGAAGATTAATGTGCCGTATCCAGATCAAAGTCTATACACTGCAGATATTGAACAGCTAAGTATTGGTCATATCATAGAAGAACCATCCTTCGGTGTTATCTTTTTGAATAGCAGAAAGAAGAAGATTTTCATTCGCATGGATGAACTTGCTTCTTATTCTGATGGAACTTTGGAGTTTTGTAAGAATGTGTTGTTGTGCCTGCAAGAAGACGAGCAAGATGAAAATAAAAAGGAAGTGCTTGATAAAGCAATCTCCAAGATTAATCAAAGACTCGAGTACAGAGACAGCATTAGAATGATGAGAGAAGCAAAGAATGTTCAGAAGTCTAAGTACGTCGTACGTCGAAGAGGAGGTTGTTGGATCAAGTACGAGCCCGGTCATCATCCAGGTCCACAGAACATTCCTCCAAGAAACTTTGCAGACAACATGGTTGTTCCTGATGATAGACCCGAAGGAGAAAATTGGTTCTGGCATTCAAACAAAGATAGACCGAATACAAGAGCTTAAAGAAAGACAAAGACTGGATATTTTTCACAAATCACTACTAAGGGGGAGATTGTTAGAAATATAAATGTAGTAGTTGATTTGTGTACCTTATGTTAATTTGTACTTATATTGTAAACTTGTTACAATGGAAGGGGGCATAGTGTAAATAGCTCATATGTATATAAACCCCCTCCATTATGTTAATTGTAACCTTTCACCCCATAATACAAACTAATCTTTCCCTGACATCTCTCTACTTTCTCTCTCTTCCAACCGCCATTAACACACACTAAAACACACACTTAAGCTCGAATTCTATACTTTACAGATATATATATATATATCATAAAAGGTAGATATAAAAACCGTGGGTTATCTCGAGGAATTCCGCACCTCGACATATCCTTAAGTCAATCTCGGTTCGGTAAGACCCGGGGACTTACAATCTTCCTTCTTTATTATTCCGTACTTTTATTATTATTATTATTGTTATTAGGGTTACAATATTCCAAGACCCATTTACTTTACAATTATTAGTATAGATTCTTTTCTATTGATGATTGTTAGTGTTATCTGTATTGCCATGAGTAGCTAGATAGTTATGCATCTGCTTGGATAATATGATCATGTTTGTATGGTGATACTAATCATATCAGGTTCAAGAAAATTCTTGGTGAATTTTCAATGTGTTAATCAAGTTCGTGAAGGTTGACCTTTAAGAAAGTCAAGGTTCACATGAGTCGAGAAAATTAGGCTAAGTGTTAAATGCGTATTAAGCAAAGTGGGCTGATATATGCGTGTTTTCATTTTGGGCTTAATATGCGTGTTCTGGCATAATGGGCCGGATATGCGCATTCTGGCATAGTGGGCCGGATTTGCGTGTTTCAGTGTCTCTAGGGTTTGCGTGTTTTAAATGGATGTAAATAGGAAAATAACACGCACTTAATGATAGTTTTGAAATCATTTGCATGTTCTTCCTAAAAAACCTCTCCATTTGCGTGTTCCCTGTTCGAACACTGTTCATACTCTCGATCCATACAACTTGATCTATACGTGTTTTAGACACAAGAAACACTTACATTAACACATATCGAACAAAGGTATATGATTAACATGATTTCTAAATCCATTTTTCATGGGTTATAGTCAAGATTTGGGGTTTTATATTTCGGTTATAAAATCACTAAAAGGGACTAATTAAATGAAATGGATAAGGAAATGGAACCAATAAACTGATAAATCGGATAAATACGTATCAATTCGTACTAGATTTAAGAGTTTTGGGGTTCAAATCAACTGTTTGAGTTTTGGAGATGACGATCTACATATGCGTGTTCATACACCATATGCGTGTTCTTATGACCCAGATGCACATCTTCAAAATTCTTCAGATTTTGCGTGTTGTGATGACGTCATCACATAGAACACGCATTTGACTGGTCAACTCCCCTTTGCGAGTTCTTAACGTCAAATACACCATCTGCGTGTTGTGGCATTGTATGCGTGTTTCATGACTTAGAAAATTTTTAAATAGGAAAAAAAAAATTCACGCATTGACTAATGTCAAATACACCATCTGCGTGTTGTGGCACTGTATGCGTGTTTCATAACTTAGAAAAAAAATTAACAAGTAAAATATGAAACAACGCATTGACTAGTCAAACCCGACACCATATGTGTGTATTGTCACCATATGTGTGTGTATAAGGAATTTGCTCATTCTAGGACTTCGGAAAATTTTCAAAATGGGAAAATCTTCAAATAAGTCAAATTAGAAAATGCAAATTGCCTTATAATATTGAACTTTAAAAATTTAAGAAAAACAAATGGTTTTCGTTAAATTTAGTAAAGTTCAAAGTGTCGTTTATTAAAACTAAATGTTTTGGAAGGTTATGAAGCAAACGGCTTTGCGATCTTGGAAAACATTAAATGTTTTAATATCGACTTGTTGACTCGATAAAATTGGTGACATTTTGGTTGATTAAGAAACAAATGGTTTCTATATCATTGAAAATGTTAAGAATTTTATCGTTCAACTTGTTTGTCGATTGTTAAAGTTGATAACATTCTCGGAACCGATGAAACTATGAGTTTCAGGGGTTTAGAAAATGTTAAGAGCTTTAAAGTTCGACTTTAATTGTTGTTGCTAATCATTTGTTTGGTTGTTGTTTATATCTTTGTGCAGATGGCTGAGAGAGAATTCCATAACAATCATAATTACTTGATTAACTTGATGTCAACCAGGAGAATGCAGCAGAGTTTGTTCAGATTTTGGAATTCTTCCAACGATCCAGAATCCGAAGGGTTCTCACTGCCAACCCAGTGATTAGATTGACGTATCTTCGTCAATTCTGGGCATCTGCTAGATATATTGCTGGGAATAAATAGAGGATTGAAGCCACGGTGAATAATCAGGTCATCCAGTTCACTCCTCGGGATTTGATTCAGATACTTGGATTGGGTACTGAAGCCCTAGAGGGAGGAGCAGATGGTCACATCACATACCCACTGGCACTACGATATGGAGTTTACAGAAGAATGGGTTATGTTGGTGATCCAAACCAGAACACTTTCACGAAGAACTGTATTCATGGGAAATGGAAGTTCTTCAGTCATGTGGTTATGGTTGCTCTTAGCAACAGGAAGTCCGGGTACGACAAGCTGAATGTCGAGACCTAGTCTCAAGTTGTCTCCCTTGTGCTGAACAAGCCATACAGCTTTTCTCGTTATTTCTTCAACGAGATTAGGAGGCAAATTGGTGCAGCTGCCAATGAGCGTTTCTTGATGTATCCTTGGTTTGTCATGATGATCATCAATGCTCGTTTGTCCAATCTACCATAGGTGGGTCCGGTTGAGCATGTAACTACTATGCCAAATCGAATATTTAAAGATAGTTACAGGTATAGAGGTCCACTCCCACCTCCAGCTCAACCGACAGACAGACATCTCTTTGGTGCAGTAATAATTCCGGCATACGTTGCACCAGACAATGACGGATTTGCACATGATGGGTCTGATGTTGAAGGAAATATTGCTGCAGCTCCACAGCAGGCTCCCCAACAACCACCTGCAGCACACCAGGTACAACAACAACAACAGCAACAACAAGAAGTTCCAGTGCAACAACCCTAGTACATGCTGAAGCAGTCGATGACCTGTTCTTCCAAGTAGAACAAGGTCAAGGTAATGCTGAAGATGCTGCGGAGGTTGCACAACAAATGTTGGAACCTGACGATGACATCCATCAGGTTCAACATTTTGATGCTCGTGCAGATGTAGAGGCAGAGATCGACGAGATGTTCGTGGATCACGAGGCCGATGATGAGGCAAGTAGTGATCCTCATGCCACTGTGAGTAGTCAAGAGGACAGCTCCAGTGATGATGATGGTCAAGAGGACCCTTAAGAAAGAGCACGCAGGGATTTACAAGCAAAATGTGTTGCTCAATCTGAAAGGGAACTGAAGGCTGATGCAGACTTCCAGCCTGATGAGGAGGAAGAAGAAGATAGTTCTCCTTTACAGCTCAAGAGGAGAAGAAGAGCTGGAGAAGGAACATCAGGCACACATAAGTCACCCAGACTTAGTGCAATGATGAGTGTAGCAGTTGAAGAGGGACCGAGGCATACGTCTGAGCATGTGCAGAGTGATACTGAGGAGTTAACTGCTAGACCTAGGGGAGCAGGTAAGGGATTGATGATGAGGCCACCAGTTGAGCCATCAAGAACAAGAATCAGACTATCAGCAACAGGGTCTGCATTCACATCTTTCACCAGTGATGCCACAACATCAGTTCCACATAGCATAGTTACACTTACAGTTGTTGGAACTTCTGCAATCTAGAAACCACATGCATCCCCAATCAGACAACCAGAGTCAAGACCGACTGTACCACTGACTATCCCTCCTCGACCATCAGTGATGTCTTCCCAACCAAGCAGCTCACAACCCGACGATGATACTATATCAGGGTTGGAAAAGCAAATGGCTGAAATGAGAGCTTTGGTTGCTGGCCTTACAGAGAATCTGTCTAAGCAGGAAGAATCACATCGTCAGGAGCTTGAAGAGCTGAAGGCAAAGAATGCTCAGCTTCGAACAAGGCAGGAAGCTCTACAATCGATCCAATCTGAAACTTCTGAGCACCTAAAGAAGATTGCTGACAGATTGGCAAACCACAATGAAGTTATAAAGAGCCAGACTGCGGGTTTGACAAGCTTCGATGATGACTATGACCAGCTGAATGAGATTATTAGAAATCTTAAGTCTTAGGGGGAGATACAGCCGACCTGCAAGGATGATGCCCTCAGGAGGGAAAGTAGAGGACGAGGGAGATGATCCTAGCAGACCAAGAGAGACTTCAAGATTTCCAATGGGCACGAGGACTGCCATATCTCAGGGGGAGCAAAACCAGCCTGGTGCTGCTGGTACCTCTCGAGCCCCCACAGCTGAAGATAAAGGAAAAGGGAAAGCTCCTGTCGATGCTTTCCCCTCACCAACTGGAGATGTAGGAGTTGGTGACCAGGAACGACCAACTGGAGATGTAGGAGTTGGTCATCAGGAGGAATCAGCATCTGATGATACTGATAGTCCACTTTCTGGAGGTGATGTTTTATCATCTGACTCTTCCGGCACTTTGACTCTGAAAAACGAGATCTTCATAAAGTTCGGACACGATGACGTGGCATATCAAAATGCAATGGCCGACATGATTAAGCCAAAGGATCCAGGATCTCGTGCTGATCAAGAAAGATCTCGTAGACTTGCTGCAGGCAGAAGCAAGGAGTCACTGACAGAGTCTGATTCTGATTTTGAGAAGGAGACTCATGTCAAAAGGAAGAAGAAGAGCAGAAGAAAGTAGACAACTTCTGAAGTTCCTGAAGAGGGTTTTTGGCCAGCACTTAGGATGACAAACGAAGACTTGAAGGTCACATCTAGATGCTAGAGGGGAATGTGGGCATGTTTCTTCGGATGACAAACGAAGACTTGAAGGTCACATCTAGATGCTAGTGTCAAGGGGGAGACTGTTGGTGCATGTTTCTCGGTGACAAAAGCATTCTAGATGTGTGACGTATATTTACATATATTCAAGTCTTGTAATTTATCTTGTAATTACCGTTTGTCAATAATATTACCTTGGCATAAATTGTTGATCATATTGGGATCCATTTATGTTTATATGTGTGTTTATTATTTGTGTTTTACAGGTTCTAGACATTACATGTAAAGAGTCATTAAGTTAATATTGTTTCTGCGTTTAACAGCAGTTGAAATATTAACTTAATATACTTCCAAATGGAAGTTAAGTTAATTGTGTTTCTGCGTATTAACAGCAGGAGAACATTAACTTAATCAATACTTCCAATAGGTAATATAGACAATGTTGTTTCTGCGTATTCACAGCAGTAGAAACATTGTCGTAGCTGATGTTGGTTCTGCGTATATTTACAGCAGTATAAACATTGGCTGAGTTAATGTTGGTTCTGCGTCTTGACAGCAGTTGAAACATTAACTCAAATATTCCTAAGTGTTATTTGAGGGTTCTTGGGAATGAGCAAAATATTTTCTGAGGAACAAGCAAAAGTTTGCTTGTTCATAAGAACTCTCAAATGGTTTGAGAGTTTCTGTGGAAACAAGCAAAAGCATGCTTGTCCATAAGAACTCTCAAACAGTTTGTGTGTTCTGGGAAACACACAAACAGGCCAAAACCCTTATGGGCCTGACATGAGAACACTCAAACTCATTGGATTTAAGAGTTCTTGTCACTTGCCTGTAAATAGGGGTGTGTGTTTTGTGTGTTCTTAACAAGAGTGTAGAGAGAGAAACGAGCAAAACCTAGAGAGAGAAACCTAAGAACATGCACGGTTGATCTTGTGGGTGGTACTCGACTCACGCACGAACCGCAAACACACACTTGGTTTGGACGGCTCGTAGACTTAGATTACCACGTTGGTTGGTAAAGTTTGTCCGAGAGCCGTTTCACTATATACCCAAAAGTGTTTATATATATATATATAGTGATATATATATCATAAAAGGTAGATATAAAAACTGTGGGTTATCTCGAGGAATTCCGCACCTCGACATATCCTTAAGTCAATCTCGGTTCGGTAAGACCCGGGGGACTTACAAACCAATTCCTGATCTTAATTACTTTTATTATTATTATTGTTATTAGGGTTACAATATTGTAAGACTCATTTACTTTACAATTATTAGTATGGATTCTTTTCTATTGATGATTGTTAGTGTTATCTGTTTTGCCATGAGTAGCTAGATAGTTATGCATCTGCTTGGATAATGTGATCATGTTTGTAGTGATATTATTTGCTTATAGTTGTTGAACCGTTTTTATGTTTGACCTAGTTAAAGTAGGTTGGGGACTTAACAGGAAGCCAAACTGCTTGGGTGACTTAACAGGAATCCCGTTAAACTATAAAGGTTAGGTCATAAAAACAGACTTAGTTTATAATCTTAATTAGGGGACTTAACAGGAAGCTTAATTAAAGGGTTAGGTGACTTGACAGGAATCTTGACCACTTAGACCGGGGGACTTGATAGGAAGCTTGGTCGTGATTAGTCGTTCAACAATTATAAGTAACATGGTAGATGATCTATGTGGCATGTGAACTAGTTCCAAGTAGATGTATCCATTTTAATTATTATAGTCTTTCAATTTCAAATCAAATCATTTCGTCTTCCTACGGTTGAAGCTTTTTGTTGTTTTAGTTAATTAAGTAGTGACAAACCCCCAACAATCTTAGAATTACACCTAGCTGCATTCTTAGACATAGTCCCTGAGAACGATCCTGGTCTTACCTATTTGCTATACTATAAACGATCGGGTCCACTGCCCGTGAGTGAGTGTAGTAGAGAAGTTAACCTTGTAATAAATAAATTTAAAACTTGTTAGGAATTTAAGTTAACAAATCTCGCTCATCAAGGAGGCAAGTCCCTCGTTCTTGGTCGGAGTTTCTTCACCTTTTTGCCTCGTTTCCGGCAACTCCTTTGCTCGATTCAGCCCCAAGTAGATTGATTTCGCGTTTGTAACAGTCTTGGGCGTAATCGGCATTCAATGGTGGAACAAAGAACGAGTTTTCACGCGAACTGGAGCTGCCAGCGGCGCTGGTGGTGGTCACCAGCGGCGCTGTTTTCCGATTCGGACTCCTTGTGTCAGGATCACATGCTCTTCTTCAATCACGACTTCTTGAAAGATCGTCCCCTCCTCGGTGCTTGAAGTAGCCTCATCTTGATTGATTTTGCATTTACTATCGATTTGGGCTTCATCGGCACCTTGAAAATGAGCTAAAAATGATAAATCGCGAGAATCCGGGCGGTTGTCGGGGCTCCCAGCGGCGCTGGTGGTCACCAACGGCGCTGGTCTGAAGGGCCAGCGGTGCTGGAGGCTCTGTAACTACGTCATATTCTTCGATTTCTTGTACCTTCTCTTCACTTGTCCGATCTTCTTGAATCAGGCTCTCAACTTGTGAACTTTCTTCCAAGAAAGCGAAAGCTTTTCTTGGTGAATATTCAAGAAAGTAGTGACCGCATGCGTTATCCAAGATATTCCGAGTGTCTCGATTCAAACCATCATAATACCAAGGAATGTATTCATATATTTGAGGTTTGTCATATTGATAGTCTTCAACCAACTGCTTCATTCTCTTCCAAGCTTCTTCCCAAGATTCCCGTTCGTACTACTTGAGCGCCGCTCAAAGCAGCAGTTCTCCCAGCGCCGCTCAGCCATTTGCCAGCGCCGCTCAGAGGTCCAATGGCAGTTCGAACTTCATTTTAAACCTTGTAAACACATTCCTAACCCCTCTCAATCACCCAACACTTATGAAGAGCCGCTCAAACCTCCGTTAGCACATCGAGATCACCGAAAAAACCAAAAATCAGAAAAACCCAAAAATCCAAAAATTAAAAAATCAGAAAATACCAAAAAGAGAAGAAGATGAAGAAGCATCAATGGATCACCATCAAATGGAGTCGACTCAAGTTGAAGATCTCATCATTCAAGTGGCTCCACAAATGCCATCTTCAACAACATTCATGCAATATAAGCCCGGAAGTTTCGTTAATCCTTTATCTTATCGTGTTTTCTCCTATTACCCTTTCTATTATGTCATGTTTAGTACAACGAGGACGTTGTACAATTTAAGTGTGGGGGGATGGAATAGGAAAACCCGTGGTTTAATTGTTTGAATAATCATAAGTTTTCTACTACTTAATTCATGCAAATTTAAAATTTTTCTTGTGTCTGAAAAACATTTTGAGAATATAAGCTTTGCAAGTAGACAAAAGATGACGATAACTAAGCAATATTAGCTTTGGTAGATGAACGGTTAGTTAGGACTTTTAAGTTTAACTATAGATTTGTGGCTGTTCATTTTTCCAACTGGATTAGAGCTTAGACTGAAACTGTTGCGATTATGTTTGCCATAGCACATTTAACCGGACTTTAATATGCCTAGCAATTAGAGCTTTCTAGTCATTAGTATAGGTGTATTAATTGGACTTAATTATACGTGCTTGTGTAGGAACTAGTTTAGATGTATGGTTCGCCTTAATTCTTACACTATTTATTGTGAACTAGTTGCATGCGGAGTAAGTGTATGAGTCATCTGGGGTCTCTGATAATGTCTATTGCATGAATAATGTAGTAATCTCAAGAAAAGGCAATCAGTAGATTAATTAAAAAGAGTTCAAAGAACTAATAACGAGTAAAATCTATACGCATCAGTTATGTCGCTTTGCGCGTGGGGAACCACCGACCTGTCACCGCTATCTTGATGTAAGGTATAAACTCTAACCATTAGTTGAGTTATGTCACTCTGCGCATGGGGAACCACCGACCTGTCACCGCTGTCTCAACTATTAAAGATGATAATATCGTATAACTGCTTTAGTGTTTAGCTAGCGAGCATGACTGTAGTGTGAGGGTATGTCTAAGTAGTGACTCACAAGTACACAAACAATGAACTGTAAATGCCTTTCTAGTAGCTAGTAGATCTGATTGCTATACAAACTTTAATTAAGTGCTTAACTAGTCAGCAGAAGGAAGTAAGATTGAGCTGTAGGACATGTGGAATTATAGAACGGTTTTAGAGGTATTAACACGAATATAAGGTTAGCTTTTAGTTTTGATTGACTGATTATCTTTACCTCTAGCTATAGCTTACTGATTTTGTATTAAAGCTTTCTCAAATCATTTTGCATGACTAATCTTTGAAATGTTTTATAAAGTAGAATAACTTGTACACTTAAGTTGTCCGCTCATCATTGATTTATTTTCTTGGACTATTTGCTTGAGGACAAGCAAAGACTTAAGTGTGGGGGTATATGATGAGCGTCCATTTTGTGATTATTTCCTATATCATTAGGCCGTGTTTTAATGTCTAAATGAATTAAGAAATGTGAACTTTTGGTACTTAATGGGATGACATGTTATGATAGGTTCACAAGGCGTGCAAGTGAAGGCAAACGTCTCTACTCAACTTAACACGAAGCCACAAGACTTTTGGACGAAGACTAGCAAGCGGGACATGAAGAATTTGAGGCCAACATGAAGCAAATGACCATGTGTTAGTATTTTGGGCATAACTTCTTCATATGGACTCCGTTTCTGACGAGTAAGATATCCACAGAAAGACGAGAGAAAGATCTAAAACTTTCATGTTGATGTCCAGGACCAGCGACGCTCACATAAAGCACTAGCGCCGCTGGAAGTCATCCTGAAGCTTACCAGCGCCGCTCGGACATCTTGAACGCCTCTGGGGAGTTCCCAGCGCCATTGGGAGTCCTTGATCCCGCTGGGACTTCCAGCACCGCTGGGTAAGGTCGGCCAGCTAGGGTTTCTCCCGAAAACCTATAAATACCCCCTCTAAACCCTAAGAGCCGCAGACTTACTTCTTCCAGACGACTTGGGGGCTGTTTCTAGGGTATTTTCACCAGATCTAAACCCTCTTTACACCTCCATATCATCCATATAATCAACCATCAATCCTTAACAACATCATCATCATAATCATCAAGCACCTTCATCAGATCTAAACCTTCTTAACACCTCCATATCATCCGGAAGATCAAGCATCAATTCTCAACAACAATTCAACGCAGCCGCACTCAATAATTTGGAAGGTTCATCAATCACGAGGAGTGTGTTCGTTGGTGGCGCATGCGTAAGTCACAGTGGCTAAAGTGACCAGCAGTAATCCGCATCAACAGTTCTTCACCTCTTTAGTTTGATCTTCCTTCTTTATTATTCCGTACTTTTATTATTATTATTGTTATTAGGTTACATATTGCAAGACTTATTTACTTTACAATTATTAGTATAGATTCTTTTATTGATGATTGTTAGTGTTATTTGTTTTGCCATGAGTAGCTAGATAGTTTTGCATCTGCTTGGATAATGTGATCATGTTTGTATGGTGATAGTATTTACTTATAATTGTTTGATCCTTTTTTATGCTTGACCTAGTTAAAGTAGGTTGGGGACTTACAAGGAAGCCAAGCTGCTTGGGTGGCATAACATGAATCCCGTTAAACTATAAATGTTAGGTCATAAAAACAGACTTAGTTTATAATCTTAATTAGGGGACATAACAGGAAGCTTAGTTAAAGGGTTAGGTGACTTGACAGGAATCTTGACCATTTAGACCGGGGGACTTAACAGGAAGCTTGGTCGTGATTAGTCGTTCAACAGTTATAAGTAATTTAGTAGATGATCTATGTGGCATGTGAACTGTTTCCAAGTAGATGTATCGTTTTAATTATTATAGTCTTTCAGTTTCAAATCAAACCATTTCGTGTTTCCTCGCTAGACCAAGCGGTTGGAAGCTTTTTCTAGTTTTAGTTAATTAAGTAGTGACAAACCCCCAACAATCTTAGAATTACACCTAGCTGCATTCTTAGACATAGTCCCTGAGAACGATCCTGGTCTTACCTATTTGCTATACTATAAACGATCGGGTCCACTGCCCGTGAGTGAGTGTAGTAGAAGTTAACCTTGTAATAAATAAATTTAAAACTTGTTAGGAATTTAAGTTAACAAATCTCGCTCATCAGACTAGCTTGAAATCTAGCACAGAGACAAACAGCGAACATAATATCTGGACGCGAAGCAGTCAGATACATCAATGAGCCAATGATAGCACGATAATAAGTAGCATCAACAGGCGTATCTTTAGGATCAAGAACTCCTAAACCATGATCTTCTGCTGAATGAAAAATCCATCTTCCTCTGATCAACCTGCAAATCCTAAGAAAAATTGTAAGTTCTCCCATAGCACTCATTTCAAACTGCTTTTTCATGCTCATTTCAAATTCTTTGCACATTTTAGTGTTAGATGAACCAAAAATGATATCATCTACATAAACTTGTACAATCAAATAATCTCGCTTCCGCCATTTGATAAACAATGTGCTGTCTATCGATCCTCTTGTAAAACCATTTGTCAACAAATGTGTTGACAACTTCATACCACACTCTGGGTGCCTGATGTAATCCATAAAGAGCCTTATCAAGTCGATATGCTTGTCTTGGATAATTAGGATCTTCAAACCCAGGTGGTTGAAAAACATAAACTTCTTCTTTAACTTCACCATACAAGAAGGCACTCTTAACGTCTAACTGATACACCTTTATACCTTTAAAGCTTGCATAGGCAAAAAATAACCTTATAGCTTCAATCCGGGCAACTGGCGCAAAAGTTTCGTTATAGTCATATCCTTCTCGTTGTGCAAACCCCTGAACAACTAAACGTGCCTTATTCTTGTAACGATCCCTTTGTCATCTCGTTTGCATTTGAATACCCAAGAGTTCCAATCGGTTCTTTACCTTTAGGCACATCTACTAACTCCCATACTCCAAGTTTCTCGAATTGAGCTAATTCTTCTTGCATAGCTGCAACCCAAAAAGGATCTTGAAGTGCAGCCTTAACATCTTCAACACCAACTGCAGAAGAAGACGGCCCAGGTTCTTCTTGCGAAATGAAACAAGAATACAAACACTCAGTAATAATTCCTGTATCCTTCACTTCACAAAATAAACTAGTCATCTCCTTATTTAATTGATTTCTAGTTCGAACAGGCTCTGAAGCATCACCAAGAATATTCTCAACTGGATGAGCCTTATTTATTCTATATTGAGGAGCCGAATCAACATTCAAGTTTTCTCCTAAATTCGATTGAATCTGCAATTCGGGAGAACTGAAGAATCATCTTCCGACTCATCAGAATGGATCATATGTAACACCCCGACTATAGCGGAAACTCGAGATGCCACAGAACGACATGGTACAAAAGATTCAAGTATAAAACATCAACATCAAATTTCAAATGCCATTCAAATTCAAAAGGTTACAAGTTCAAGTTGACGTTTAATAAACATTACACCACCAAAATCATAATCAAAAGATCAAATGTTTGCATTACTAGTCCAAAATGCAACAATTAAACACATCATCCATGAAGCGGTCCAAAAAGCTAACTTACTGCCCTAGACCTGAAAAGCATGAAGAAAAAGTGTCAACTACGAGAGTTGAGTGAGTTCATAGGATTATGCTAACAACACACATATATTTAATCCAATTCAAGAAAGAATATGTCATAAAATTTCCAGGAATTCCATCATACTGTCCATACCCAAACCGTATGCTCAATCAATAATTGTCATCCATAATATAATATCAATACCTCTGGGTCAATGGTAAGACTACCATGACATAATTTGATGAGATTGTTCTTGAGCCACTACTAAGACCGGTTATGTCCCAATAATCAGATATAATGTCCCAAATGATAAGATAATGATAAGCACATGCTGTCAATCACGTGCATAAAGATAACCAAGGGTCGTGCCATGGAGACGCCCATAAATATATAGTAGTTAGAGCACCGCGAGGCCAGACTGGCGATGAAGGTAGCCACAAAGGCAAACCAAACATCCCACCGTTACCTATAATAGTGGATGAGGGGACAAGTCCTAGTTGCGCAACCCTCTAACTACAGGCCTCAAATGAGTTAATAGTAGTGTACAGGGGACCACCGTTTGACAGTACTCAAGCTCATCATATAACATATAACACGTTGAACATACAATATAATTCCCATATCATTATCATTATTTCAAAGAATCATTTCATAAGATAAAGTCATTTTAATTAATCATGCTTTTCACCCCGAAAGTAAACACATAAAAGAGTTTGAAAGGGGGCTATGACTCACTTGATTAGAGAGTGAAAAGGGGCTGATCAAACGTGATTCCTCCGCTTAGATTTGTTGCGCCTCAAGCAAGCCTAAACCATAACGTATATATTCACGGCGTAAGTTCGCGTGACATGAACTAGTGAGCTAGATCATGAGATGTATACTAGTAGACTTGCCCATCTTTGGTTGTTATTAGATTATGGAATTTAAGTGCATTATGATGTTCTCATTGCTTGGGTATAAGGAATTTGGGTGGTAAGTGTCGTTTTCTCATTATACGTTTTTGTACGTTTATTGGAATTTCGGTAGTTTGGCTTTGATTTATATGATTTCCATTGCACACTTTGCTTAGTAATAATATTTGACATTAGTGGTCTTATAATACTAATATTTTATGTATATTTTCTGATTTGTAATTATATATTTTAATTTAATATTATTTAATTAATTATTTATTCATTTTATTGATTTATTAATTAAATAATTCCTTAAAAATACTTGTAAGTGTCATAATTGCCTTTGTAAATTATGGATAATTTCATTTGAATTATCTTCTGATATATATGCTCCTTAACTTATAATTTCATGATTTATACTTTTATTTGTGTATTTTCCATTTATTTTAATGATAATATTTAATTAATTATCTTTACTTAATTATTTATCTTAAAATTATGTAACACATGTCTCTTGCCTTTTAATTATTTTTCTCCAGTAGGTTTTAGTTACTTTTATCAATGGTTAAGATGATTTAACTTCATTCTTGATTTACATAATTTATTTATGGATTTTATGTCTTTTAATTACTATTTAAATTCAATAATTCATGGAAATTCTTAGAAATCATCACTAAACATTTTGGTCTAAAATCTCAGGCCTTTTAGGCAACTTTTATTCATACAAAATCATATCCATTCAACCTCTCTTGTGTCTTGCTTATTTTGAGGGTTTTATGATTAAAAATCGTTTACCGAAATAGTGATTTTAGCCTCATTTCTTGAGCAATTAAAGTGCTTCAAAATGGATTTTCATTCTTGTTTCATTATTTCCAGAAAGTTCATCATATTTTGGTGTCCAAAATCGTGATAGTGGTGGTGGTGTGATATGTGCAATTTGGTGCTTTCGGTTAGTGATTATTTGACCCGAAAAGGTGATTTTTGAGCTTATTGTTGTCATGAACTAATAGATCTGAGTTTTATACTTTTATTTCAACTTATTTCCAGTAGGTTTATCATATTTTCTTGGTCATAAGATTATGGTGCATGTGTGTGCTCAAAATGCATTTTTGCGTGTTTTCGGTTTATGATTTCTAGCTTATTTTAACATGTTTTGGTCCAAGCTTTATATCTTTGATATTTTATCAATTTTTCCAGAATATTAACATTAATATTAACATATTTTTCACTTATAACAAGTCCATATCCATCTCATAATCCAACAAAAGATCCAACTTTCTTAAATCTAGCATATATGCATTCAAATCAACACTTTTTACTATCAACTTTTATAGATCTAACATTCAACAATATAAAAACCTCTTTTGAATGAAAAATCTCAGAATATACTCTTCAAAAATATACAAAAACTTATAGATCTATCAACAAGAAAGTCACTTTAAAAGCTACTAATCCATAACCACACTTTTGGGTCTTAAACTTGTTGAATCCTTGGATCTTTCTTCTTAGATTCGACATGCATGAGCATGGTAAGAAAGATCCTATCAACTTTGCCCTCATTAAGTGTATATTACAAAGAAAACAAGAAGAAAGTATGAGTTTTTGATAAAACCTTTGAATATAAACAAAAACGAGATTAGATCTAGTAAAAAGGATGAAGATTATACCCTCTTGAACTTGGTTTTGGAGATGAAAAAGATGCAGAATTTTCGTGGCCTTCAAACCCTCAAACAACCCTTAATCTAAGCCTAAAACAACCCTTGAACCTTGCTTGGATTGACCCTTTGTTAATCTAACTTAAAACCCTTATTATTAGTAAGTGTTAATTTGATTTTTGATGGTGTTTTTCTTTGTTCTTGATGTTGGCCGAAAATGAGAGGGAGAAAAGAAGAGAATGGAGAGTTTTTTTGAGAGAAAAGAAGAGTGGAGAGTTTTTTTGAGAGAAAAGAAGAGTGTGTGAGAAAGGAGTGAAGAGTGTGAGTTCCAAGACTTGAAATGAAGTGTATGTATTTTGAAATGGGCATGTGAGGTGTGAAGGGGGGGGGGGGGGCCTCATAAGGGCATGGGAAGGGTTTTTGTATCTTTTTTTTTTATATAAAATGTTGTATATATTGTGTATATATGTTAGGTGTAAGTGTATATATATTTTGTAAGGTTAAATGTGTTAGTTTGTAGTTATAAGTTGATGTTTGTTCTAATATGTGCATATGTATATATGTCATGTATATATGCTTGTATGTATACATTTTTGTGTTTCTAATTTGTTACATGAGCCTTTGATTATGACTTGTATTTATTTTAAGCATATATGTACATATATATATATACTTATTATGATTTAAACGCTTTTATGCGCATAAGAACTTATAACATGTTTTGAATTAGAAATTTTATTTTCGTGACCAAATTTACTTAAATTAGCTAAATAATCAAATTGTTGGACCTTCGTAAGGATTTTTGATGGCTATCTCAACTTGTGAGACTTACGTTATTATTTAGATAATTTGATTGATCATCAATAAAATCTTGTTCAATGGTACTTTATAACTCACATTTAGAATTGAACAATAGCTTTAGATTGCAAATTTTAGGGCATTATCTACTAGCTTCTAGTATAACTATGGCTTGCGAGATCATAGGCAACATAACTAGTTCATATATAATATTTAAAAAGTAGGGTTGTTACATCCTTACCCCCTTAGAAGAATTCCGTCTCGGAATTTGAATTTGCTTAGGGAGTAAGTGCGGATATTTCTCGCGTATAAAGTCCTCGCGCTCCCATGTAAACTCTGGTCCGCGTTTCGTATCCCATCTAACTTTAACAATAGGGATCTTGCTCCTCTTTAGGCGTTTCTCATCGCGATCGAGAACTTCTATTGGCTCCTCACGAAATTGGAGCTTATCCTCCACACGTAGTTCTTCAAGTGGGACCACTTTCGAATCATCCGCCACACATTTCTTCAAGTTTGACACATGGAATGTGTCATGAACATCTCCCAATTCCTGGGGTAATTTCAACTTATAGGCTACGGGGCCTATCCTAGTAACAATTTCAAATGGCCCGATGTATCGGGGGCTCAACTTTCCTCTTTTGCCGAACCTTACGGTTCCCTTCCATGGCGACACCTTTAATAGTACCTTGTCGCCAACCTCAAATTCTAGGGGCTTCCTCCTTTTATCCGCATAACTCTTTTGCCGATCTCTCGCGGCTTAAGCTTTTCTTTAATAATCGCCACTTTGTCCGTTGTCTCTTGGATAAAGTCAACGGTAGCTAGGCTTCTCTCGCCCGCCTCTACCCAACACATGGGTGATCTACATTTACGCCCGTATAGAGCCTCAAACGGCGCACACTGTATGCTAGAGTGATAACTATTGTTGTAAGTAAATTCTGCGTATGGCAAGTGTTCATCCCAACTTCCACTAAATTCTAATGCGCAAGCTCTTAGCATATCCTCCAATGTTTGTATTGTACGCTCACTTTGCCCATCCGTTTGTGGGTGGTAAGCCGTGCTTAATGATAACGTAGTGCCCATTGCTTCTTGCACAAGACCCCAGAAACGTGAGGTAAACCTACCATCCCTATCGGATATGATGGACAGAGGTATACCATGCAATGTCACAATCTTTTCAACGTACAAATGTGCTAAACGTTCAGTGTTCCAGTCTTCTTGATGGGGATGAAATGGGCTGATTTCGTAAGACGATCAACAATCACCCATATAGCATCATGACCTTTCTTTGTCCGAGGCAATTTCGTTACTAGGTCCATTGCTATTTGCTCCCACTTCCACTCGGGTATTTCCGGCTGCTTTAAAAGTCCAGCTGGCTTCTGGTGCTCAGCTTTGACCATCGCACAAGTCATGCATCGGCTCACATATAGAGCTACATCACCTTTCATCCCAGGCCACCAAAAGTCCCTTTTTAGACCCTGGTACATCTTATCTGCTCCTGGATGAATCGAGTATTTTGAATTGTGAGCTTCATTCATTAACACCTCTCTCAGCCCATTGATATTTGGGACCCAAGCCCTTCCCTTGAAATACAAGATACCTTCGTCATCCCTATCGAACCTTGTTTCTACTCCACTCAATGCCTCTTCTTCAGTGTTCTTCCCTTCAAAAGCTTTTGCTTGATCTTCTAAGAATCTGTCCCTTAGAGACATTTTCACCTGTAAGTGATAAATTCTAGTCTTCGACACCCTAGTGCTCACCTTCCTACTAAGGGCGTCAGCAACAACATTTGCCTTTCCTGGGTGGTACTTAATTTCGCACTCGTAATCGTTAAGTAGCTCCATCCACCTTCTTTGCCTCATGTTTAACATCTTCTGATCGAAGATGTGTTGTAAGCTCTTGTGATCGGTAAATATGGTGCACTTGGTTCCATAAAGGTAATGTCGCCATATCTTCAAGGCAAACACTACGGCTCCTAGCTCCAAATCGTGTGTTGAATAATTCTTCTCATGTGGCTTTAATTGCCTGGATGCGTACGCAATAACCTTGTCTCTTTGCATTAGTACGCACCCTAGTCCTTTATTCGACGCATCACAATATACTACAAATCCTTCCATTCCATCCGGCAACGCTAGTATTGGTGCTTCACACAACATGTCCTTAAGCGTTTGAAACGCTTGCTCTTGTTCTTCACCCCATTCGAACTCTCTTGCCTTTTGGGTTAATTGGGTTAAAGGTACCGCAATCTTAGAAAATCCCTGAATGAACCTCCTATAATAACCCGCCAAACCTAGGAAGCTACGCACTTCCGTTGGTGTCTTGGGTGTCTCCCATTTCTTGATCGCTTCTATCTTAGACGGATCTACATGGATTCCTTCTTCGTTCACAACGTGTCCCAGAAATTGGACTTGACAGAGCCAAAATTCACACTTAGAAAACTTAGCATATAGCTTCTCGTCTCTAAGTAACTGCAAGATTATCCTCAGGTGCTTCTCGTGCTCCTCCTTGCTTCTAGAGTATATCAGAATGTCATCGATGAACACTATGACGAACTTATCCAAGTATGGCCTGCAGATCCTATTCATTAGGTCCATGAAAACGGCTGGCGCATTTGTAAGACCAAATGGCATCACTAGAAACTCATAGTGCCCATAGCGAGTTCTGAAAGCCGTTTTAGGTACATCTTCTTCTCGTACCCTCAACTGGTGATAGCCGGACCTAAGGTCAATTTTCGAGAAATGAGACGCTCCTTGCAGTTGGTCGAACAAATCGTCTATTCGCGGCAGCGGGTATCTATTCTTGATCGTCAATTTATTCAGCTCTCTATAGTCGATGCACATTCTCAAAGATCCATCCTTCTTCTTGACAAAGAGAATTGGTGCACCCCAGGGCGAAGAACTAGGTTGGATTAAACCTTTATCAAGCAATTCTTGCAATTGCTCCGAGAGTTCTCGCATTTCGGAGGGCGCTAGTCTATATGGTGCCTTAGCCACGGGGGCTGCCCCGGGAACTAAATCGATAGTAAACTCTACTTGTCTCGCTGGGGGAAGTCCAGGTAGTTCGTCCGGAAACACATCTAGGAAATCTCTAACCACTGCTACCTTGAGAGGATCCTTATCTTTCACTCGCTTATCCACTACTTGTGCCAAGTATGTGTGATATTCCTTCCGTAGGTACTTCCTCACCTTCATGGACGACACCAACTTAGGTTGGACTCCCGCCTTATGGCCTTGAACTATTAGCACCTCACCGTTATCTGAGGGAATCTTAATGATCCTTTCATGGCAAAGTATTTCAGCACGCATTTTCGACAACCAATCCATTCCTACTATCACATCAAAACTTCCTATTTCTATGGGAATCAAGTCTATACTATAGTCCTTCTCATCTAAAGTTAACTTACAATCAGCAATAATTTCCTTAGCCTTATACTCGTTTCCATTAGCATATTCAACATAATAAGTTTCCTCCAGTTCACTAGGTTTCTTATCAATCAGTTCTTTAAATTCAAAGGAAATAAAACTTCTTTCGGCTCCAGAATCAAACAACATAGATGCATAAACATTATTTATTGGAAACGTACCTACGATGACATTAGGGTCATCACGTGCCTCATTGGCTCCCATGGCATACACCCTTCCTCGGGCTTGACCTCCTTGATTTCCACGATTTCCTTGGTTAACGTTGTTGCCTTGATTCCCAATATTAGCTTGATTCCCAACATTTCCTCGGTTAACTTGATTTCCATTGTTCCCTCGGTTTGCTTGGTTCCCGCGATTCCCAACATTCCTGAAGTTGCCACGGTTACCATTTCCATTTCCACGGTTGCCTTGTGCTCTTCTCAACCTAGGACAAGCATTTCTCCAATGATCTGTACTTCCACATTCGTGACATCCCCCTCGTGGTCCTTCATTCCTTGGCCCGCTTCGGCAGTGAGTAGCTAGGTGACCCATGCGGTTGCATGTTGTGCAACGCTTGCATTCGCCCAAGTGACTATAACCACATCGGTTGCACCTTGGAGGCATGCCACGATATGGATTGGGGTTAGCATCCACAACCCCATAGTTTCTCACAATCTTTTGCCTCTTATCCGGCCCATTCCCTTTTCGATCGCCAAACCGATTTCCTCCACCTTGTCTCGAACTTGATTCACCTCTCGTGTACTTCCCACGCCTAACCAAATCGTTTACTAGCCTGGTTGCCAAGCTTATAGCCTGCTCAAGAGTGGTAGGGCTTGCTGCAGTGACCATCAACCTAACTTCAGGTGCCAATCCATAGATAAATCTCTCAACCTTCTTAGCCACCGGGGTTACCATCTCTGGCACCAACACGCTCAACTCGTGAAAGCGGATCACATAGGCCTCCAATTCCAGTCCTCTCATGGCGTGGTTCCAGAATTCCATCTCCAGTTTTTGTACCTCTTCTCGTGGACAATACTCACGCTTCAACTCATCTTTAAACTGCTCCCAAGTCAAAGCATTGACTGCTGCAGGACCTCTAGTAGTCGCTTGGAGATTCCACCAAGTAAGAGCTCTTCCCTGAAGCTTACTAGCAGCAAACTTAACACGGTCAGCCGGCGCACAGGCAATGATGTTCAAGTTGGCTTCCATGCTTTGGAACCAAGTAAGCAATGCAACAGGACCTTCTGTCCCATGAAACTCCTTGGGGTTGCAAGACGTGAAAGCCTTGTAGGCATTCCTGTCAATAGCATTTTCTCCTCCATCTTGTCTTCTAGCCGTGTTGAGTGTAGCGGTTACATTCTCCGCTATTTGGGTGGCAATGTTTGGCATGGCGGCATTGATCTGTTGGGAGATAAGCTCGGCTAACTCGGCTCTTCGCTGGGCCTCTTCACTTGTTTCTCCGCCGGTCCTTCGTGGTGCCATGTTTCTACAAAGGATAATATAGTTTAGTCATTCGTTCATTGAATCATATGACATAAACTCGAATTACGACTTCTTGATCTCACACGAGTATATCTAAAGTTATTTAGTGCAGAGAGGGTTCGTTTGCACACATAGGTATATGTATACCCCAATTCATATTCCTTTTTATAATCACGACGCACATGTCATTATGAGTAAGTAAATGGTTAGGTAAATTCTAAAATTGATCAACCATGCTTTCTAGGTTAGCCAGGAGGATTACAGAATCTGAGTACGAACTTGGAGCACGTAAAAGTGGCTTAAGATGGACGATCTGGGAAAAACTCATAAAATATGAAACGTAGCCCTATGAGTTAAGTTTCACCTCCAATTGGAATCAGGTTAAAAGACGAAATAGAACTCCAGATATGGCCGTTCTACTAAAAGTGGTCAGAACTGATTTCTGCTGTAACTATAACTTTTATAATAGAGATAACCTTATCACAACAAGGATAGCACATCATGTAACCATAGAGAGGCATCAAGCTTACATATATATCATTCAATATGAGTTCACAAAATTGCTACATGCCAAATGCTATGTGATCATCGTCACACAAAAGCTAGAAAGTTCAAGAAAGTGAAACAAAGTACAAACGTTCATACATCGAATAAGTTCATAAATAAAGTAGCTCTTAGGTTTACTTCCTAAGCATGAGAGCTATTACGAGAGTGCAAAGAGCCGTAAGCACACATCCCATAATGAATATCACCTCATTAACTCGTCGAACTTCTGATATCGCCAAACTCGCATAGTCTCCCGTTCGATCCATAACTCCTAAGGCCCTTTCCATCATTACCTCTTGAGTCCTTACCCTTACTCTAGCATCCCTTAACCCGTTAGCTATTCCCCACACCCTCTCCCTTTCTTCACGAGTCATACCAATGGGAGGTGGAGGGGGTACTCCATAGACTGGGCGATGTGGCTCCTCTCCTTGACGCCTATGTCCAAGATGGTACCAGGGATGATCACGAGGAAGACGCGGCTGAAGGTAGGGATCTCGGGCTGGAAATCTCCCATCGCTTAGGTTCATGGGTGCATCTTGCCTCGGCGGAGTAGGTGCTCTAGGGGCAGGTGGTGATGGTGGTGGCGAGGGTGAGCGGCGTTCAGGTTGGCTAGAGGCAACGCTCCTAGCATTATCGTCTTCTGATGGATCTTCCATTGGATCGGTCTCTTCTTCTTCTTCTTCTTGGAGTGGTTGGGGAGGTTGCTCTTGCTCTAGGCGTCTCCTTTCTTCCTCTTCCATGTAGTCCACGAATCCATACAAGTTCCTTGGTCTAGGGGCTGATCCAGAAGCTCCACTTGTTTGTGACATGATGTTCCTACACAAGTTTCACAAAGGCGTGAGATGACGACTTGACTCGACGCTTAGACGACCATGGACGACCGACTTGACCATTGACGACCCATGTGGCAACTTACGGACAGCAAGACGACTCGACGGACCATGAGACGACCTTAACCATTTGACAAGCAACCAACCAACTCGACCAACGACTCACAAGCTTAACAACCAAACAACGACATGACCATTCACAACCGACGACCAACTCGACTCGCACGACCGACATAACCGTTTATAATTAAAGTAATGACTAAGATTCAACTTGTGCATAGCTCTCATGTATTATATCTAAATGGACAAAGTAATGCTAGCCAAGTGGGGGTAGTAACTAGGGGTTCTAATAGGTAATGCAAACATTGGATTTGGTTATGTATCTTTTGCACCAAGAATCGTTTTTAAAGCTTATTTTCAAAAGACTCATTTTGAATATCCCTTAGACAATCATTTCGATCATTCCATATTAAATTTTTAGTTAGGCATAGTTGATCAGGCTATGCATAAGTAAAACAAGAATACTTTATGATCGACTCAATTGTTTAAGAATATTCGACTCGTTTTGAAAATACGTAGGTTATAGCAAAAATTCTCTATAACCTTGCATCTCTGATACCATTTTTCTGTAACACCCCGACTATAGCGGAAACTCGAGATGCCACAGAACGACATGGTACAAAAGATTCAAGTATAAAACATCAACATCAAATTTCAAATGCCATTCAAATTCAAAAGGTTACAAGTTCAAGTTGACGTTTAATAAACATTACACCACCAAAATCATAATCAAAAGATCAAATGTTTGCATTACTAGTCCAAAATGCAACAATTAAACACATCATCCATGAAGCGGTCCAAAAAGCTAACTTACTGCCCTAGACCTGAAAAGCATGAAGAAAAAGTGTCAACTACGAGAGTTGAGTGAGTTCATAGGATTATGCTAACAACACACATATATTTAATCCAATTCAAGAAAGAATATGTCATAAAATTTCCAGGAATTCCATCATACTGTCCATACCCAAACCGTATGCTCAATCAATAATTGTCATCCATAATATAATATCAATACCTCTGGGTCAATGGTAAGACTACCATGACATAATTTGATGAGATTGTTCTTGAGCCACTACTAAGACCGGTTATGTCCCAATAATCAGATATAATGTCCCAAATGATAAGATAATGATAAGCACATGCTGTCAATCACGTGCATAAAGATAACCAAGGGTCGTGCCATGGAGACGCCCATAAATATATAGTAGTTAGAGCACCGCGAGGCCAGACTGGCGATGAAGGTGGCCACAAAGGCAAACCAAACATCCCACCGTTACCTATAATAGTGGATGAGGGGACAAGTCCTAGTTGCGCAACCCTCTAACTACAGGCCTCAAATGAGTTAATAGTAGTGTACAGGGGACCACCGTTTGACAGTACTCAAGCTCATCATATAACATATAACACGTTGAACATACAATATAATTCCCATATCATTATCATTATTTCAAAGAATCATTTCATAAGATAAAGTCATTTTAATTAATCATGCTTTTCACCCCGTAAGTAAAACATATAAAAGAGTTTGAAAGGGGGCTATGACTCACTTGATTAGAGAGTGAAAAGGGGCTGATCAAACGTGATTCCTCCGCTTAGATTTGTTGCGCCTCAAGCAAGCCTAAACCATAACGTATATATTCACGGCGTAAGTTCGCGTGACATGAACTAGTGAGCTAGATCATGAGATGTATACTAGTAGACTTGCCCATCTTTGGTTGTTATTAGATTATGGAATTTAAGTGCATTATGATGTTCTCATTGCTTGGGTATAAGGAATTTGGGTGGTAAGTGTCGTTTTCTCATTATACGTTTTTGTACGTTTATTGGAATTTCGGTAGTTTGGCTTTGATTTATATGATTTCCATTGCACACTTTGCTTAGTAATAATATTTGACATTAGTGGTCTTATAATACTAATATTTTATGTATATTTTCTGATTTGTAATTATATATTTTAATTTAATATTATTTAATTAATTATTTATTCATTTTATTGATTTATTAATTAAATAATTCCTTAAAAATACTTGTAAGTGTCATAATTGCCTTTGTAAATTATGGATAATTTCATTTGAATTATCTTCTGATATATATGCTCCTTAACTTATAATTTCATGATTTATACTTTTATTTGTGTATTTTCCATTTATTTTAATGATAATATTTAATTAATTATCTTTACTTAATTATTTATCTTAAAATTATGTAACACATGTCTCTTGCCTTTTAATTATTTTTCTCCAGTAGGTTTTAGTTACTTTTATCAATGGTTAAGATGATTTAACTTCATTATTTCAAAGAATCATTTCATAAGATAAAGTCATTTTAATTAATCATGCTTTTCACCCCGTAAGTAAAACATATAAAAGAGTTTGAAAGGGGGCTATGACTCACTTGATTAGAGAGTGAAAAGGGGCTGATCAAACGTGATTCCTCCGCTTAGATTTGTTGCGCCTCAAGCAAGCCTAAACCATAACGTATATATTCACGGCGTAAGTTCGCGTGACATGAACTAGTGAGCTAGATCATGAGATGTATACTAGTAGACTTGCCCATCTTTGGTTGTTATTAGATTATGGAATTTAAGTGCATTATGATGTTCTCATTGCTTGGGTATAAGGAATTTGGGTGGTAAGTGTCGTTTTCTCATTATACGTTTTTGTACGTTTATTGGAATTTCGGTAGTTTGGCTTTGATTTATATGATTTCCATTGCACACTTTGCTTAGTAATAATATTTGACATTAGTGGTCTTATAATACTAATATTTTATGTATATTTTCTGATTTGTAATTATATATTTTAATTTAATATTATTTAATTAATTATTTATTCATTTTATTGATTTATTAATTAAATAATTCCTTAAAAATACTTGTAAGTGTCATAATTGCCTTTGTAAATTATGGATAATTTCATTTGAATTATCTTCTGATATATATGCTCCTTAACTTATAATTTCATGATTTATACTTTTATTTTTATCCAGTAGGTTTTAGTTACTTTTATCAATGGTTAAGATGATTTAACTTCATTCTTGATTTACATAATTTATTTATGGATTTTTATGTCTTTTAATTACTATTTAAATTCAATAATTCATGGAAATTCTTAGAAATCATCACTAAACATTTTGGTCTAAAATCTCAGGCCTTTTAGGCAACTTTTATTCATACAAAATCATATCCATTCAACCTCTCTTGTGTCTTGCTTATTTTGAGGGTTTTATGATTAAAAATCGTTTACCGAAATAGTGATTTTAGCCTCATTTCTTGAGCAATTAAAGTGCTTCAAAATGGATTTTCATTCTTGTTTCATTATTTCCAGAAAGTTCATCATATTTTGGTGTCCAAAATCGTGATAGTGGTGGTGGTGTGATATGTGCAATTTGGTGCTTTCGGTTAGTGATTATTTGACCCGAAAAGGTGATTTTTGAGCTTATTGTTGTCATGAACTAATAGATCTGAGTTTTATACTTTTATTTCAACTTATTTCCAGTAGGTTTATCATATTTTCTTGGTCATAAGATTATGGTGCATGTGTGTGCTCAAAATGCATTTTTGCGTGTTTTCGGTTTATGATTTCTAGCTTATTTTAACATGTTTTGGTCCAAGCTTTATATCTTTGATATTTTATCAATTTTTCCAGAATATTAACATTAATATTAACATATTTTTCACTTATAACAAGTCCATATCCATCTCATAATCCAACAAAAGATCCAACTTTCTTAAATCTAGCATATATGCATTCAAATCAACACTTTTTACTATCAACTTTTATAGATCTAACATTCAACAATATAAAAACCTCTTTTGAATGAAAAATCTCAGAATATACTCTTCAAAAATATACAAAAACTTATAGATCTATCAACAAGAAAGTCACTTTAAAAGCTACTAATCCATAACCACACTTTTGGGTCTTAAACTTGTTGAATCCTTGGATCTTTCTTCTTAGATTCGACATGCATGAGCATGGTAAGAAAGATCCTATCAACTTTGCCCTCATTAAGTGTATATTACAAAGAAAACAAGAAGAAAGTATGAGTTTTTGATAAAACCTTTGAATATAAACAAAAACAAGATTAGATCTAGTAAAAAGGATGAAGATTATACCCTCTTGAACTTGGTTTTGGAGATGAAAAAGATGCAGAATTTTCATGGCCTTCAAACCCTCAAACAACCCTTAATCTAAGCCTAAAACAACCCTTGAACCTTGCTTGGATTGACCCTTTGTTAATCTAACTTAAAACCCTTATTATTAGTAAGTGTTAATTTGATTTTTGATGGTGTTTTTCTTTGTTCTTGATGTTGGCCGAAAATGAGAGGGAGAAAAGAAGAGAATGGAGAGTTTTTTTTTTGAGAGAAAAGAAGAGTGTGTGAGAAAGGAGTGAAGAGTGTGTGAAGAGTGTGAGTTCCAAGACTTGAAATGAAGTGTATGTATTTTGAAATGGGCATGTGAGGTGTGAAGGGGGGGGGGGGCGGCCTCATAAGGGCATGGGAAGGGTTTTTGTATCTTTTTTTTTATATAAAATGTTGTATATATTGTGTATATATGTTAGGTGTAAGTGTATATATATTTTGTAAGGTTAAATGTGTTAGTTTGTAGTTATAAGTTGATGTTTGTTCTAATATGTGCATATGTATATATGTCATGTATATATGCTTGTATGTATACATTTTAGGGGGGGGGGGGGGGGGGGGGGGGGGGGGGGGGGGGGGGGGGGGGGGGGGGGGGGGGGGGGGGGGGGGGGGGGGGGGGGGGGGGGGGGGGGGGGGGGGGGGGGGGGGGGGGGGGGGGGGGGGGGGGGGGGGGGGGGGGGGGGGGGGGGGGGGGGGGGGGGGGGGGGGGGGGGGGGGGGGGGGGGGGGGGGGGGGGGGGGGGGGGGGGGGGGGGGGGGGGGGGGGGGGGGGGGGGGGGGGGGGGGGGGGGGGGGGGGGGGGGGGGGGGGGGGGGGGGGGGGGGGGGGGGGGGGGGGGGGGGGGGGGGGGGGGGGGGGGGGGGGGGGGGGGGGGGGGGGGGGGGGGGGGGGGGGGGGGGGGGGGGGGGGGGGGGGGGGGGGGGGGGGGGGGGGGGGGGGGGGGGGGGGGGGGGGGGGGGGGGGGGGGGGGGGGGGGGGGGGGGGGGGGGGGGGGGGGGGGGGGGGGGGGGGGGGGGGGGGGGGGGGGGGGGGGGGGGGGGGGGGGGGGGGGGGGGGGGGGGGGGGGGGGGGGGGGGGGGGGGGGGGGGGGGGGGGGGGGGGGGGGGGGGGGGGGGGGGGGGGGGGGGGGGGGGGGGGGGGGGGGGGGGGGGGGGGGGGGGGGGGGGGGGGGGGGGGGGGGGGGGGGGGGGGGGGGGGGGGGGGGGGGGGGGGGGGGGGGGGGGGGGGGGGGGGGGGGGGGGGGGGGGGGGGGGGGGGGGGGGGGGGGGGGGGGGGGGGGGGGGGGGGGGGGGGGGGGGGGGGGGGGGGGGGGGGGGGGGGGGGGGGGGGGGGGGGGGGGGGGGGGGGGGGGGGGGGGGGGGGGGGGGGGGGGGGGGGGGGGGGGGGGGGGGGGGGGGGGGGGGGGGGGGGGGGGGGGGGGGGGGGGGGGGGGGGGGGGGGGGGGGGGGGGGGGGGGGGGGGGGGGGGGGGGGGGGGGGGGGGGGGGGGGGGGGGGGGGGGGGGGGGGGGGGGGGGGGGGGGGGGGGGGCGGCTGTTTACATGAGCCTTTGATTATGAACTTGTATTTATTTTAAGCATATATGTACATATATATATATACTTATTATGATTTAAACGCTTTTATGCGCATAAGAACTTATAACATGTTTTGAATTAGAAATTTTATTTTCGTGACCAAATTTACTTAAATTAGCTAAATAATCAAATTGTTGGACCTTCGTAAGGATTTTTGATGGCTATCTCAACTTGTGAGACTTACGTTATTATTTAGATAATTTGATTGATCATCAATAAAATCTTGTTCAATGGTACTTTATAACTCACATTTAGAATTGAACAATAGCTTTAGATTGCAAATTTTAGGGCATTATCTACTAGCTTCTAGTATAACTATGGCTTGCGAGATCATAGGCAACATAACTAGTTCATATATAATATTTAAAAAGTAGGGTTGTTACAGATTACAGGCAATGGAATTCCTGACGGAGAAGTAGGAGTAGTGTTCTCAGGTTCAGTAACTTCTGAATCTGAAGTCTTGTCATCGTTCTTACTACTTTCACCAACAACAGTTAGACTGAACTTTGGTTGGAGTAGTATCAACATTGGAGCAGGAGGAGATGTAGGAGTATAATCCATGTGATCTCTTAATATAATCACATCATCAACTGTTTCAGGATCTGAATAAGAAGCAGGACCGTGTAATGAACGAAACACACTATCATAATCGAAATTCTTGCCAGTTCCAGAATGTATAGCGGGTTTATGACTGACAATCTTGACATTTGTACCTAAGTCAACTTTGCCAGTCTGTTTATTGTAAACCCTTCGAATTCAAGTACCCGGTTTATAACCCATGAAAAATCCCTCTTCAACCTTTGGATCAAACTTTGACTGAGGAAGATATTTCAAGAAGGTACACGGAACACCAAATGGTTCAACATTCTGTAAATTTGGTTTCTTCTTTATGTAGAAGCTCATAACATGTCTTATTATGATGCTTAACTACCAAAACCCGATTTAAAATATGACATGCTGTATTCACTGCCTCCCCCCAAAACATAGTAGGGAGCCCTGAATCAGCAAGCATTGTTCTGGCTGTTTCGATTAGAGTCCTATTCTTTCTTTCAGCAACTCCATTTTGTTGTGGTTCATACGGTGCACTGAATTGATGTTGGATTCCTTTGGATAAGCAAAAGACTTCCAATGTTTTATTCTTAAATTCAGTTCCGTTATCACTCCTGATTCTCTTAACACGAACTCCATAAACATTTTCTGTTTCAACAAAGAAGTTGATCAAAATCTGTGGAGTTTCATCTTTCGATCGAAGAAAGAATACCCATGAGAATCTCGAGTAATCATCAGTAACCACCAAACAGTAATACATCCCACCTATACTTCTTACATTCACAGGGCCAAATAAATCCATGTGAAGTAACTCAAATGGGTTGGCAATAGAATTTTCTTGCTTTGGTTTATGAGAAGACTTCTGCTGCTTACCTTTCAAACAAGGTACACATTTGTCTTCCATTTCAAACCTTTTCAATGGAACACCTTCAACCAAACCATGTTTCACAATTTCATTCATCTTTCGGAAATGAATATGTCCCATTCTTCTATGCCATAACAGAGATTCAGATTCGTTTGCTTTAGTTAATAAGCAAACTGGCTCCTTCGAATTATCAACACCTAACATGAGGCCATAGATGTCTTTCTTTCTAGGAGCTTTCAAGGAGACTGTTGGTGCATGTTTCTCGGTGACAAAAGCATTCTAGACGTGTGACGTATATTTACATATATTCAAGTCTTGTAATTTATCTTGTAATTACCGTTTGTCAATAATATTACCTTGGCATGTATTGTTGATCATATTGGGATCCATTTATGTTTATATGTGTGTTTATTATTTGTGTTTTGCAGGTTCTAGACATTACATGTAAAGAGTCATTAAGTTAATATTGTTTCTGCGTTTAACAGCAGTTGAAATATTAACTTAATGTACTTCCAGATGGAAGTTAAGTTAATTGTGTTTCTGCGTATTAACAGCAGGAGAAACATTAACTTAATTAATACTTCCAATAGGTAATATAGACAATGTTGTTTCTGCGTATTCACAGCAGTAGAAACATTGTCTTAGCTAATGTTGGTTCTGCATATATTTACAGTAGTATAAACATTGGCTGAGTTAATGTTGGTTCTGCGTCTTGACAGCAGTTGAAACATTAACTCAAATATTCCTAAGTGTTATTTGAGGGTTCTTGGGAACGAGCAAATAGTTGCTTGTGGAAAGAACACTCAAATGGTCATTTGAGAGTTTCTGAGGAACAAGAAAAAGTTTGCTTGTTCATAAGAACTCTCAAATGGTTTGAGAGTTTATGTGGAAATAAGCAAAAGTAAGCTGGTCCATAAGAACTCTCAAACAGTTTGTGTGTTCTGCGAAACACACAAACAGGCCAAAACCCTAATGGGCTTGACATGAGAACACTCAAATCCATTGGATTTGAGAGTTCTTGTCACTTGCCTATAAATAGAGGTGTGTGTCATGCGTGTTTCTCAACAAGAGTGTAGAGAGAGAAACGAGCAAAACCTAGAGAGAGAAACCTAAGAACACGCACGGTTGATCTTGTGGGTGGTACTCGACTCACGCACGAACCGCAAACACACACCCGGTTTGGATGCTCGTAGACTTAGATTACCACGTTGGTTGGTAAAGTTTGTCCGGAGAGCCGTTTCACTATAGTAACCAAATACGAGTGTTTATATTCACGCAAAAGATATATATATATATAGTGATATATATATATCATAAAAGGTAGATATAAAAACCGTGGGTTATCTCGAGAATTCTGCACCTCGACATATCCTTAAGTCAATCTCGGTTCGGTAAGACCCGGGGGACTTACAACTGGTATCAGAGCCATAGGTTATCAACAACCTTGGTTCGAGATTGATCACGGTTTGGGTATCCCACTTTTTGCGTATTTTTTAGGTGGAGAAGTGTTTTCGGGTTTTTGTGGGGATTTTTGGGGGGGGGGGGGGGGGGGGGGTTTTTGGGGGATTTTTTTGTGTTTTTTTTTTTTTTTTTTTTATTTTTTTTCTTGGTTCGAGATTGATCACGGTTTGGGTATCCCACTTTTTGCGTGTTCTTAGGTGGAGAAGTGTTTTCGGGTTCGTTTGAAATAAAGGTTCAAACTTGACACCAAAATAAGACATATCTCATTCCTAAGATCATTTTCTCAAGTTTTCATTGATCAAGAACAATATCGGGTTCGGGATCTAAGAAATTGTGAGAAAATTGTGTTTGCGTGTTCTTGGTACTGTACCATTTGCGTGTTTCTGGTACTGTACCATTTGCGTGTTTCTGTACAATCCCCAGATCTGCGTGTTTCTCAAATTTTGCGTGTTTCTTTGAGAGTTCTTGAGGTTTTGAGAGTTCTTGAGGCTTTGAGAGTTCTTAAAGTTTTGAGAGTTCTTGTGGTTTGCTTGTTTAGTACACTTTTGCTCGTTTCATTTGAGTGTTCCTGTTTTTGCGTGTTCTTGTGTACTTGAGTGTTTATAAGTTAAACTTCATACACAATGGCAGCAAACTATCTTAACCAATTAATACTAATGGACCATGAGACCGGTAAGGGTAATTCACCACCTAAACTGATGATCATTGACCAATACTTTTCATGGAAAGGTCGATTCGAATCCTTTATGCAATTCACAGATATTAGAATGTGGACTTGTATGACTGAAGGATATAGTGCCCCAACATATGAGGACAGTGGTGTTAACAAAGTTTATGCTTACCAAGATATGACTGAATCTAATAAAAAATTATATGAGGCAGAGAAAAAGGCACTATCATGTTTAAAAATGTCATTGCCACAAGAAATATTACATTTATTTAATGGATTCAATACATCAAAAGAACTTTGGTTAGCATTAAAAAATCATTGTGAAAGGGATGAAACACTTAAAAAGAATCGTAGAGACCTTCTAAAGCATCAGTATAATGTATTTAATGGGTTAAGAAGTGAAAACTTAGATCAACTAATTACAAGGTATTATCATTTGTTAGCAGAGTTGCAAGCATTTGAGGTTACCTATTCTGAGGAAGAAAAAGTCAAGAAATTTTTGAGTTCCTTGCCGGAAAAGTGGAGTAATTACATTACCACTTTGCAGGAAAAAGCAGATTTCTCTGATATGTCTTTGACTCAGATAGTTGCTAAGTTTAGGGGACAAGAAATGAAACTAAAAAGGAGGGAAGCAGGATATAATAATGCTCAGATTCCCGAGCTTTATTACGGTAGGCCTACAATCAATGTAAGTCCAGGTTCCCCTGAAGGAAGCACAAGGGCATTCCTGAGTGTAGATGTTGACTAAGAAAAGATCTCGTTTGACTCTGAGGGGAACAAATGTCTTGTTTCAAGTCAGAGCGACAACATAGGCAACCGTGGATATCCTACCTCCGGTGCTAGTTCCACCGTGCCTATAAGTGTCAAATGTGCGAAAAGTCACTTATCCATTCTTGCGTCATTTGTGACATCATATGAACAGTTTATCCAAGGAAAGGTTCAAGATCCGAGTCTTATAGAGGAAGACTATGAGCAGATTGATCCTTTGGACTTAGAAGAGATGGATCTGCAATGGCAAATGGCTATGCTGACTCTTCGGGCTAAACGGTTCTTATCAAGAACAGGGCAAAAGGTCGTGGGTTCCAAGCTTGGCTTTGATAAGTCAAAGGTAAAGTGTTACAATTGCGAGGGCTTTGGACACTTTGCTAGGGAATGCAAGAGACCTAAGAAGGATGAAAAAACAAACAAAAAAAAAAAAAAAAGAGAGAGGAAAAAGAGGGAAAGAAACAATCTCCCCCCCCCCCCTTTCCCAGGTCCCCCCTAGCTTCTCCCCCCCCCTTTTTTCTCCCCTCCTATGAGCTTTTTTCCCTCCCCTTCTCCCAACCCCCCCTCAGAAAACCAAAATTCAGGAGTCCACCCCACCCACGTTTTTCCCCTCCCCCCCCTTTCTCCCAAAAAAAGAGGAGCAGGGAAAAAGGGGTACCCCCCCCTCCCCCCCACCAGACAAGTGTTACAATTGCGAGGGCTTTGGACACTTTGCAAGGGAATGCCAGAGACCTAGAAATGTTGATAAGGCTAGTGTGACTTATCAAGATTTCTACAACGGTGGAGTGGCACAAAATGCTTCCAACACATGGCAACAAAGAAACTATCAGACTACACATGATGAAGGTTCAAAAGGGTTGATAGTTCGTCATCAAAAGGAAAACAATGGTCAGACATATGTGTCTAATGCCTTTTTGGCAGAGACAAATAGTGTGGGGTCTTTTTTTGATAGTTCTGATAGTGAGGTTGCAGAGTGTGCCAATAAAGTTGAAGTGAAGACATCTGAGGTCTCAGCGGATATAGACATGGATGGTCTGGTTAACTTCATGGCAAAGATGAATATTCCTGATGAACAACATGATCTATTAAAAAGAGCCATTAGTATATGGTATGTTGATAGTGGTTGTTCAAGACATATGACATGAGATAAATCATTACTGTCAAACTTTGTTGAAATATTGGGAGCATATGTAAGCTTTGCTGGTCCCAAAGGTGGCTCAATTACCGGAGTTGGTGATGTCACAAATGGGAAAATCAAGCTTGAGAAGGTGAATTATGTTGAACAGTTAAATCACAACTTGATGAGTGTATCTCAAATTTGTGATAAAGGGAATCCTGTTCATTTCACCAAGGAGGAAGCACTTATCCTAAAACCTGGATATGTGATTCCTGAAGAGTGGATTCTGTTGAGGGCTCCCAGGAAAAGAGATATATATGCAATGGCATTGGGTATCTCTAATCCCGAGATTGAGACCACATGTCTTTTGTCTCAAGCCTCTGAATCAGACTCTTTGCTTTGGCATAGAAAGATGGCACATCTTCATTTTCGAAAAATGAATTTCATCACCAAAAATGGGTTGGTGGAAGGTGTTCCATTGAAGAGATACGGAAGTGAGGATAAATGTGTTCCATGCAAAAAGGGCAAACAACACAAGATTAATCACAAGTCCAAATCTCTGAATTCTATTGCCGCTCCTTTTGAACTTCTTCACATGGACTTATTTGGTCCCGTGAATGTGAGAAGTATCGGAGGAATGTATTACTGTTTGGTTGTCATGGATGATTTTTCAAGATTCTCTTGGGTGTTTTTCCTTACTTCAAAGGATGAGACATATCAAATACTTGTGCACTTCTTTGCAAAAGCTGAAAATGTATATAACACAAGAAATAAGAAAATTCGTAGTGACAATGGAACAGAGTTCAAGAATAAGATGATGGAGTTTTATTGTCTTAGCAAGGGCATTGAACAGCAATTTAGTGCTCCGTATCAACCTCAGCAAAATGGAGTTGCTGAGCGGAAGAATAGAACACTAATTGAAGCTGCACGAACAATGTTGGCTGACTCTAAGCTTCCTACCTTATTCTGGGGTGAAGCTATAAACACTGCTTGTTATGTACTCAACAGGGTTCTCACGGTGAAGCGGTTTAACAAAACGTGTTATGAGCTGTTACACAATAGAAAACCAAACTTGAGTCACTTGCAGCCATTTGGTGTGCCATGTACCTTCTTAATGGTTCAGCCAAACTTAGCAAAGTTTGATGAAAAAGTGTATGAGGGGTATTTTCTTGGATATGTTCCAGGAGCACCAAATCTCCGTGTTTATAACAAAGTAACCGGTAAGGTCGACATTGCATACAATGTTGAGATTACCAGTTGCTCACCCGGCATTCATTCAGGTCTTGGAAAAATGTTAAATTATGAAGACATTTTTAGTTCTTTTGATCCTTCAATGATAGAGTTGCACAATTCAGATGATATTGTGGTGGTCCGTGATGATGATATCTTTGCATCACCATCCTACGGAGGACCTATATCTAGTGTAGTCTCTGAAGATAGAAGAGGACAGCAGGATCCTGAATAAGAAGTTATCTCAAAAAGATCTGATGAACCAATGGGTCAAGATACTTCAGTTGAGAATACTTCTGGACATGGTGTGACAGAGGAGCATCCCTCAATTTAGATTGAGGAAGAGATTCCTACTAATTTGGGAAGAGATCTAGATGTTGATCGTGTCACAAAAAAACACATTACGAAGGCTCATCCCGTAGAAAATTGTTAGGTCCGGATTTACTGGACTCGCTCCAGACTCGACTACTGGAGCCTTACTGAAGATCTGTCTAGAAACGTATTCTACTGGACCTACTCCAGACTTGGAATCTGGAGTCCCTCTGAAGATTTTTCAGAAATAATGGAAGACCAGTCAGCAAATACTTGTATAGGAAATCTGGAGTATTCTCCAGATTAGTTCACTGGATTTCACCCCTGTCCAGATCTATTCTACTGAAGACGTTCTCACTGAAGTCAGAGACTGAAGTCAGAATAAAGAAGACTGACAAATGGCGGAGTCCACTGGAAGTCTTACCAGATCTGTACACCGGAGGATTGTCAGTGTTCTAGACCTTACAAGTCTGAACACTGATATCGAGGAATTGACTTTTGCCTTTACACACTTTCCAAAGAAAATTCCACTTGTTCTTTACTAAAGTACCTACGTGTGTAAAGGTGGTTGGTTAAAAGAATAAAGTCATGTTGATGTGACTTTATCCTTGTACCTTAACCAATGCATTTAATGATCTTGTCGGTTCATTAAATGCATGCAACCAAATTTGTACGGCACAATTTCACTGGTGAAATTGTTTGCCTATAAATACAAAGTCATTTCTTTGAGAAAATTACTTTTAGCATTAAAGGTGAATTTGTCTAAATACTCTCGATCTTAAACAGGGATACTTCACAACTTTAAGTATCTCGATCTAAAAGAGTTATTTGGCAAATATAGATCATTTGTAATTCATAGGTTGTTATGATACTTACATATTTGTATTATCTTGATTCCGCACAACCTTGTATTTTATTTAACATCAAAAATAAAATACACTTGAAAATATTACATTGTGTTCCACCTTTATTTTATTACTTTTAGTCTTGTATTACTTTGTTTATATACTTGCATTTATATTCAAGTAATACTAGTCCTTTCTAGTGATTATTAGACTTGTTGTATTTTACACTTCTGGGTTAACCATCTCGTGCTAGGGACTTTACAATTGGTATCAGAGCGGAGGGCTAAACATTGCCTAGATCTGCTTCTTTGATGGCCACCCAAGAAAATACACAAGGAAGTTTTAATTTTGGTCCCGATCCTAATGTTAATGTTAATGATCAAAATACTGACCCACCTATTGTCAATAACACTAATCCACCACCTCCTCCTCCTACTCCTGCTTCTCCACATGTGCATGTGCACTACTCAAATAATTCTGTTCCTAAATTCAGTGGGAATAGGATGAATTTGGTACGTGGAAGGCTAGGATGATATTACATATCACTGGTATTGAGAGAAATATGATGAAAATTTTAAATGAAGGACCTTATGTCCCCACATCACCTCTCAATGCTCTTCTTGATCCAACCGGATCTAGAAGAGGCAGGGAAAAGAGGGAGGAACATTGGTCTGAAGAGGAGAGAAGATTGGTAAATCTAGATACCCTTCTCAAAAACATGATCCTCGGGGCTGTTCCTGAAACCCTAATTCCTACATTAGTTCTTTTTCCCAGTGCTAAAACCATGTGGGATGAACTAATGAACCAGTTTGAAGGAGGAGATGACACCATTGTCACCAGAAAAGTCTCCTTAAACAAGAGGTGTGAGTCATTTTTTGCTCAGCCTAATGAGTCTCTCACTGGTACTTACACCAGATTTATGAGTATCATAAACCACTTGAGAGGTCTCGGGGTTGAGAAGGACAAAGATATACTTCTGGAGAAATTTTGTGATATTCTGCCCACCAAATGGTCTCACATGATCCTAGTCTTACGACAAGGTAAAACTCTGCACACACACACTCTCTCAACTTTATATGGAGCTTTCAGGTACACTGAAGAAAATCAAGCTCAGAGAGTAGTGGCAGAACAAGATGCTTATAACCATGCCTCCAGTAGTCCTACTGTGGTTAGTCATACTGAACCACAAGGTACAACACTGATATCTTCTGAGAATGTATTTTCTATGAAGAAGATGGTGTCTGAACTCATGGATTCTGGAGAAGCCAGTCAAATCTCTCCAGATTGTGATGAATCTAATAATGATGACCTGGTTGCTATGATTGCTAAAACGTTTAACCGTTTCAAAGCAAGAGCAAATAGGCCATCTGGACAATTTGCATCCAGTTCTTCAACTGATAAGACCAATCTGACATGCTTTAAGTGTGGCAGAAAAGGTCATTTCATGAAAGATTGCAAGTCCAGTCAGTTTGTCTCACAGCCTGGTCCATTTTATTCAAATAAAAAGCCTGATGATAGCTATAAATCGAAATACAAAAAGCTTAAGGCTCAGATTGCTCTCATGGCACAACAAATGGAAAATAATAATAAGTGCATGATCGCAACAACTGAAGAGAAATGGGTTCCTTCTGATGATTCATCTGTTGATGAAGAAGAAGAAAGAGATTGCTGTTACATGGCTCTGGCAGACGAAGATCACCTGGTGAAGGAAGATGTCACATCTGGACGACGGGTGGACATTGTTATCAAGAAGGTTAGTGATTATGATACTGCAACTGACCAAGAATTAAAACTGGACATTGCTGAAGCTCTTAATTCTGATTTAATATTTGTTGAAACTGTTAGATCTGACTGTGTAAATGGTCTAGAAACAGATTTTTCTGAAATAACTGTTTTAAAATCAAAATTAAAGGAACTTCAAGACATTGAACTGGCATTTCAAGCCCAGGTTCTGGTAACTGAACAATTGATTCAAGAAAAACAAGATCTTGAAGTCATTTTAGAAAAGGAAAAACTGGTGATTAAATCATGGTTTGAAACCAGAAAGCCATACGATGCTGGAGTGAATCAATTTCCCACTCAAAAACGTGCTTATTTAGATGGAAATACTCATGTTGCATCATTAATACCAGTAATCGATCGTTTACCAGAGGGATTCAGGCCCGTTACTGTTTATGATGAGCCTGTAACTCCCAAGGCCAATATTTTCCCAGTTCAATCCCGAGAGGTTAAGACTGGAGCATTCCAGATGACTGCTCCAGTTAAAAAGGTTTATCGGAATAAACCTTTGCCTCAGACCAATCCCCTGTAACAACCCTACTTTTTAATATTATATATATGTGCTAGTTATGTTGTCTATGATCCCGCAAGCCATAGTTATACTTGAAGCTAGTAGTTAATGTCCTAAATTAGCAATCTAAAGCTATTATTTAATTCTAATTAAACCAAAGGAGATGCCATTGAACAAAATTTTGTTGTTAAATAATCAAATTATATAAATAATAAAGGGAGTCTCACAAGTTGAGCTATCAATCAAAAATTCTTACAAATGTCCAACAAATTCGAATCATCAAACCAACTAAATAATATTTGTTCATGAAAAATGCCATGAGCATCTTAAAAATATTTATAACTCCTAAAGTACATAAAAGTGGTTAAATAATAATAAGTATATATAAACATGTCTAATATAAATACAAGATTACAACCAAGGAGCTTTGTAACAAAATTTAAAACACCAAGTGTATATACACATATATATATATATACGGCACATATATATACATACTAACACAAATTTGTTTAAAGTTACTAAAAGCTAGTTAATAATAATAAGCATGCATCCATATTTTTATGTACAACACATACATACACACCTACACTTAAAAATACAAAATTCAAACCCAAAAACCCCTCCAAATACCCTTTAGGCCGGCCCCCCTCTTTCCCCCATACAACTTCACCAATCAACCATTAACTAGTCTTAGACTCCCAACACAAATCCCTTACACCATTTTTCACACACACTAATTCCCTTACTTTTCTCCCAACACATTTTGCTCTCTCAAAACTCTTCTCTTTCCCCTTTTTCTTCTTCATTTCGGCAGCCAAAGGGAGAGGAAAAGCAAGGCAAAAATCTTACTTAACACATAATCATAATAAGGGTTAAGTTAGATTGTTAAAGGGTTATAGTAAGCTATAGATTAAGGGTTGTTTTAAGCATAGATTAAAGGTATTATAAGGGTTTGGAGGCCACGAAAATCTGCTCACTTTCATCATCAAAACCGAGCTCAGGAGGGTATAAATCTTCATCCTTTTTACTAGATTTAATATTGTTCTTGTTTATATTCAAAGGTTTTATCAAAAGTTTATGTTTTCTTCTTGTTTTCTTGGTAATACACACTTGATGAGGGCAAAGTTGATAGGAACTTTCTCCTCATGCATATGCATGTCGAAATCTATGAGAAAGATCCAAGGATTCAACAAGTTTAAGACCCAAAAGTGTTGTTATAGATTAGTAGCTTTTAAAGTGATTTTCCTTTTGATAGATCTATATGTTTTTGTATATTTTGAAGAATATATTTCTGAGATTTTTCATTAAAAAGATGTTTTTATGTTGTAGATGATAGATCTATAAAGATTGGTATTGAAAAGTGTTGATTTGAATGCATGCATGTTAGATCTAAGAAAGTTGAATCTTGTTGTTGGATTATGAGATGGATATGGACTTGTATTAAGTGAAAAAAAATGTTAAAAGAAGTATAATAATCTGATTTTATGAATATATTACAAGAAATATGAATCTTATATGAATCAAACCAAAACTATGTTCAAAATCTCTAACCGAAAATCACAAGAAAGTTCACATAATCTGGTTTTGAAATTGGAGCGTGCAAAAATGGTTTAAAATGGACGAACTGGGTAAAACTAATAAAATATAAAACGAATCCTTTTGAGTTAACTTTCATCTCCCACTGGAATCAGATTAAAAGACGAAGTAGAACTCAAGTTGTGATTTTTCTACCAAAGGTGGTCAAAACTGGATTTTTGTCTTAATGTTGAGTCAACTTCGATGATTTTTAATTTCTTAACTAATAGGTTTCAGAAGTTTAAACTTGGTGTGAACTGAGTTCAAAGTGTCCCTAATGTAAAATAAAATTGGGAGATTTTTCTTAAATGTTCATCATCGAAATCTTTTATAAAATATTTCGGGTCGCATAGCAGCAAGCATTCTGACCAACTTCGGTTTTGTAATTTTTAGAGGTAGTAAACAATGTCTAAAAATTTAACAAAAATTCACATAAATATAGGACACATATATGTCTCTGTATAAAATTCACCAATGTCCAAATAATTCAACTTAACCAAGAATGACTACTCAACATTTCATGAAAATAAGTGTTAAAACAGAAAATTCCAAGTAAAAGTTCTTCACAACAAAATAAGCTAAAAGTCACTAGATTGCAACTTTAATCAACTCCAACAATCTCGTAATAAAAAGTATTATAAACCTACTGAGAATATGTCAAATAAAAGTTATAAAACTTAACTTGGTTATTAAATGGCAAAGACAAGCCTACAAATCACTAATTCGGTTAATATAAGCACTAACCGAAAGCTTTAATTTGCACATATCACACCACCACCACTATCATGACTTAAGACACCAAAATATAATGAACATTCTGTAAATAATGAAATAAGGATGAAAATCCATTTTGACGCATTTGAATTGCTTGAAAAATGAGGCTAAAATCACTATTTCGGTAAACGATTTATAAGCTTAGAATCCTCAAAATGAGCAAGACACAAGAGAGGTTGAATTGATATGATTTTCTCATGATAAAAGTTGCCTAAAAGGCCTGGGATTGTTAGCCAAAAAGTTATGTGGTGATTTCTAAGAATTTCTATTAATTATTAAATTAAATGATAATTAAAAAGGTAAATAAATAAATTATATAAATCATGAAATTGGTTAAATAATCACAACCAATGATGAAAGTGACTAAAACCTACTGGAGTAAAATCATTTTAAGTCAAAGAACAAATGTCATATAATTTAGAAATAATTAAGTAAGTGAAAATCACTAATTAATAACTATTTTTAAATTAATAGAAAAATTACATAAATAAATATATATATCACAATATCCTAAGTTAAAAAGCATAATAATCAGAATATAACTCAACTATAATTATTCATAAATTACAAAGGCAACTATGATACTTAAAAGTATTTTTAAGGAATTATTTAATTACTAGATCGATAAAATGAATAAATAATTAAATAAATATATATATCACAATATCCTAAGTTAAAAAGCATAATAATCAGAATATAACTCAACTATAATTATTCATAAATTACAAAGGCAACTATGATACTTAAAAGTATTTTTAAGGAATTATTTAATTACTAGATCGATAAAATGAATAAATAATTAAATAAATAATATTAAATTGAATAAATGATTATAAATCATGAAATTGGTTAAATAATCACAACCAATGATGAAAGTGACTAAAACCTACTGGAGTAAAATCATTTTAAGTCAAAGAACAAATGTCATATAATTTAGAAATAATTAAGTAAGTGAAAATCACTAATTAATAACTATTTTTAAATTAATAGAAAAATTACATAAATAAATATATATATCACAATATCCTAAGTTAAAAAGCATAATAATCAGAATATAACTCAACTATAATTATTCATAAATTACAAAGGCAACTATGATACTTAAAAGTATTTTTAAGGAATTATTTAATTACTAGATCGATAAAATGAATAAATAATTAAATAAATATATATATCACAATATTCTAAGTTAAAAAGCATAATAATCAGAATATAACTCAACTATAATTATTCATAAATTACAAAGGCAACTATGATACTTAAAAGTATTTTTAAGGAATTATTTAATTACTAGATCGATAAAATGAATAAATAATTAAATAAATAATATTAAATTGAATAAATGATTATAAATCAGAAAATATTCATGAATACCAATATTATAAAGTTTCTAATGCCAAATGACATGATTAAGCAAAGCGTACAATGGGAACCATGATAATCAAAGGCAAGTTACCGAAATTCTAACAACTTATAACTACATGTATAATGAAAGTGACCCTTTTACACCAACACTCTCTACAACCAAAAAGATGCGAATATTAACAATATACTTGGATCCCAAAATTTATGACAACATAATGAAAGTGGCATTCTTAGTGATGGCTTAAGATAGGAACTTACGTATATTAGTCCTATCGTAGGGATAGTCTTGGCTTGAAATGTGATTGAGGAATATGACAGATATATGATCAAGGAAGAGATAGATGGGAAGTACCCATTTTGGACAAGTGAATATAATATGCGGCATATCAAGGTGAGTCATAGCCCCCTTTCAAACTCTTTTATGTGTTTTACTTTCGGGGTGAAAAGCATGATAAATAAAATTGCTTTATATATATGAATGATTAATCGATTGATATATTTTTCTCTCACGATAAATGTGACAAATGAGAACTTTATAATTTACCATGGATTTCTAAACTATTTTGAAATGGATATGTAACGAGGTTTACTTGCAAACCTATGCACTCACCAACTACGTTTTCGTAGTTGACACTTTTTCTTCATGCTTTTCAGGAATTAGCGTAAGCTTTGAGGAATTATATGCATCATGATTATTTGCATTGCACTTGGGAGTGAAAGATCAAACCTTGTGATGGGCAATGGAATCCGCCTTGATCATTGTAGTATATCATCTCATGTATTTGTTATTTGTTTCATGGACTCAATATCCAAGTATGGTAGACGTATTGTACTTGGGAATTGGTTCACATGCTTGTGCATTGTAAAATTGTTTTTATCAAATAAAGCTATGGTGAATGTTATCTATTATCCTTTGTTTTGAATACTTGACTTTCTGTACATCTCATCGTTCCGCCTTAGTTGGGGTGTTACAGAAAATGGTATCAGAGCCTAAGGTTATAGAGAACATTGGGGTTCCTCCGGGAATTCCAAAACTATAGCCACTTTTCAAAATGAATTTTTATAGTCGAGTCGAGCATAAGGTTAAGCGGACTAGTTTGAGCTTTACATGGTAGGACCCTAATTAAACATAGGTCATGAACTACGTTTAATTATGAGAGCACCATGTAAAACTCAAACGGCTACTTGGACTTATGTTCAAAAGGATTCCTTTTCAAAAAAAAAAAAAAGATCTTTAATAAATCCGTTTTTATGAGCATACGTGTTGCATTTAGACATTCACCTAAGCATATATAATGATTCGAGACTTGCTTTATGTAAGGATTATGCTAGTCTAGTAGGATTCCCCTTATGCACATTAGAAGTGAAATGAATATAAGATTGAAAGGTATTCGTTGACACATGCTACTCTATGCTATAACATGTGAATTTGGGCATGATTTGATTGCAATGTGAAAGCTTATAGTGTGCAATGTGAAAGTTGTAATGTGCAATGTGAAAGTTACGATGTGCCACGTGAAAATTGTAATGTGCAATGTGAAAGTTTGAAATATCAATGTGAAAGTTTGGAATGTGCAATGGGAAATTATGGGAGAAATGCATGCGTAAAAGCCTTATGATTCATGATGTTGAACTTTAAGTTGCATATGCACTTTAAAATAATGAGATTACTATGAGGCACGAAATCATTTTGGGATATGACTTGTTCAAATTATTGAGTAATGATGTTGATTATTTATGATTGATTTGGAAAGAAAATATAGGCATGACGAGTTGACATGAAATTTCATGAACGATATGGATATAAGAGCCTTTACCCTCTAAGTTTGAACTATTAGAAACTAGCGCGTGGATATTGCGATGATTATGTAGTCATGTCTTACTATTGAGATAACTAATGCGCCCTAAGGTTGAGCTATTGGAGGACTAGTGCGCGAATGATGTAATGAGTATATACTCTTGCCTTAGTATCGATATAGTTATTGTGCTCTAAGATTTGACTTTTGAGAACTAGTGATTGCTAGATATTATGATAAGGTGGTTAGTCCTTACTACTGAGATAGATATTGCGTATTGAGATTTGACCGCTTGAGAACTAGTGATTGTCCCTGAGAAATTCATTATGAAATTAGATATTTTCTAAGTATGAAAGTTGTTATTAAATACCCCTCCGTCATTCGTTCACTTGTGCTCTTTTGAAATTATCCCACATCCTATTTCTTATAATACCACTATTCATCATGGACATACGACAACGCGATATCATCGGTGGAGCATCTTTCCACGTACTTTGGACGATATACTCTGAGAATTGTAGACCCAAGATATGACGCGACTCTATCCTCTTAGAAACTACGCATAACCTTGGTATTCGATCTGAAATGGTGCGAAACATATGTAAACGTCGAATGAAGTTGGAGACATATGAATGGCGAGCAGTTTAAAGCCATATGACGATACGACGACACTAGTAGGACACATTCCCATATATTCTAGACCACACGTCCTGAGAATTGTAACCCTGGACTTTGGTGCAATATTTCTATTCTAACACGTATACGCGAACAACTATCTATCTTATCTAAGTCGGTGCGACATATATTGAAGTCATTGAAAGTTGGAGTCCGGTGGGCAACGAGCGACATAGAAGAGATTTCTCTAACTCGCGCGAGGAGTCTGATTCAAGCCTTAATGATTCTTTTTTTTTTATATTTCCTATTTCATTCATTCGAAACCAAATTCTATATCCTTGATTATTCAAAGTAATGGTCACCACCGCTTCTCTTCAAAAATTAGTAACCTAACAACATACAATTCACTTACGCGACACTCCGCAACGGTGAAATCGAGTAAGTAGCACCCTGCTCTCGCTGCGACATCAATGGATGCGAAAGACGTCCAGGCATCAGTCGTCCATAAGTGGAAGACTTGGGATGAATTTGTAGCATAAAAGATGCTATTGGATCACGTATATGACGTAGGACGTGGGAGATATGTTGTGTTTCAGTCATAGTACAAATCGAAGAGTATACTAAGCCTTAACCTGGAGAACGAATTGATGGCCTTCCCTATCTATGTTGGTTGACTAAAGGAAAAATTGAGCGGCCGACAAAAGGAAGGTCGTGTGACATGAAGGTCACCTTTGGATAAATATAAGACTTCCCTAGAACTTGGGGGAGATCACTAGCAATGTTGGAAGACGAAAGTAGTTAGAAGAAGAAAACCAATGACAATAAGATAATTAGGATGTGTCGAGTAACCCTCATGATTAAAGAGTAACAAAAAGGATTCCGAGCTATCCTTTCTTTTTCGAAACAAGTATGTAGATGGAGATTTGTTACACGAAGGAATAAGGAAATTACTGAGTTGAAGATCGTCAAGGAAGGCGAGATGAAGTGAAGAGCAGGAGATCCCACACATTTTTCTAGAGGAAAAATGTTAAGGGGGTAATCGCAACGAGGAAGATACTCGAACAAGGAGTATGAAGTGCAAGATTATACCTTATCTTTCAAGAAGAGTTATTCACTAGCATCATTGAAGGTGATGTGGAGTAGAAGATAAAGTGAAGAAATGTCATTCGACTCAAACAAGTAAAGTGAAGGCATTGACGCCATCTACAAGATGTGGTTCCGGTAGCGTCCATCTTTATGGCGCTCCACACGTTATTCTCTGAATATCAATTGGAAAACCTCTATCGAAAGACAAGCTATTAGTAGAGCATATCAACTAAGCTAAGAGAAAGCGGTATACGCCCAACACTCGATGAAAGCTAGCTTTACTAAAGAGGAGAAGTATGGTCGATAAGTAGAGGAAGCACGATGACCTGTGATGGTTATCCCCTCAAAGTCAACGGTCAAATGGAGGTAAGCTAAAACAAGATGAACTTGGGTGAGAAAAATTCTGCAACACATGGTGAACCGTCAGGGACCATCGACCCACGGAGTAGTGCGCCCAAGAAAAGTGAAGAAGGAAAACAACATGGAAACACTAAGTTGGTAGTGAAAGCAAAGAAGGAATACGATGCTAGAAGTAAAGGCACATACTACCACGACGATCAAGGAAGTTGGTCGCTGAACTAATTTTCAAACAACTACAAACTCCGAGAAGAGCTAGTTATGGAACGTTTGAACGAAAGCGTGATAACACGCATCTGCGATGAGTTAGGATTAAAGGACCCGTATCAACATGATGTGAAAAAGAATTGTAAGTCCCAACTTGTTAGATTGGTACTACTGAAGACACCTCTATGTCGATGGTGGAGTTACTTTGCAATATACTTACTAAACTGGAGACGACCAGTTAGATAAGTATATACCAAGTTCTAGATAGATTACTTATATAAACGACAATAAGTAAAGAACTATGCAATAATACAATAACTTGTAAACAATCTTGATGAGACAATATGTAGTTTTCAAAGTGTAATTTATTTATTGATATTAAACAAATTACAAGGTTGATGCGGAACCAAGATAATACACGAATGTAAATATCCTAACAACCTATGAAATACAATTGATCTATACTCGGAATTTCTCTTCTACAATCGAAACACTTAAAGTAGTGAAATGTTCCTTTTAGCGATTGAGAGAATATTGCACAAGTTCACCAAGAATATTGCAGGTTTGCAAAGTAAGAAGTTATTCGTTTGTGTGTGAAATAACTTTGAGAGAACGAATACTTCACGAATAACTTGTGATTCTTGGTTGTGCAATGACTTGTATTTATAGGCAAAGTTAACATGTGGATGTTAACTTTAGCCGTACAAATGTGGTTGGAAGCATTTAAGGAATAGCATTTAATTCCTTAAAAAGTGTTGTAAAGTCGCATGTTACAGTGACTTTACACAACCACCTTTATGTACCTTTTAATACTTAAATAATAAGATAAGGCTTATTATCCGGGTAAAGGTACATAAAGTATACAAGTTAATTCCTCGTAATCAGTGTAAAGCTTTGTAAGGGCTTTCCACTGAAGGTCTCCAGTTTGTAACTGACTAGAATGTCAACTGGGCTTCGCTGCCATTGTCATTCTCTTTCTTCCATTTGCTGTCTTCGACTTCAACTGGAATGTTTCTTCAACTTGGTCAGTTCTCAACTGGAGGAAGTCTTCAGTTGCGTTAACTGTACGGTGCAACTGGACTTCAATATATTTCTCGACAAATCTTCTTGGTCACCAGATGCAACTGGTGAACTGGTCAGTGGAAACTGGTGACTGGCCAGTTCCAGGTGAACTGGTCCTAACAAGAATAGTGGAATTAACTTCAAGGACTAGCGACTGCGCGTGTGTCATTCAAGACGACGATTACTCTAGTAAGAGATCGATCCGAGTGGCGAAACAGTAAGGAGTATAGTTACCCATAAGAAAACAAAAGGAAAATGAAGGGAACCAAATGGTTGAGAAAAAGACAAAGTAACCGATGTTCACCTAAATTATGTTACATTACAATTCCTAAGAACATTAGGTTAGTGAAATTGCAAAGAAGCATAGTTTAGAAAGCTGAAAATGGACATGAAGCTTTTGAAAGCAAGGTAATTGGAAGTTTTGTAGGGGTCATAAGAACCTAAGAAGGATAGCTTTTAAGAAAAGGTTCATACCAATGAGGACTTGAAGTGTTTGTGTTGCCAAGATGGTGGTGATATGATTATTTGTGAGCATAAGGATTGTGTAAATCCTATCGCGAGGAATGCGTAGGGATAGAAGAACAATGGAATAGGTTACATGGGCAATGTTAAAAAGGAGTTTAGTCAGCGGTATGTCATAGACGGTAGTTTTTACATTAAAAGGAAGTAATTAGAGGTACCTTAAAACCATGTGCAAGCCAATATTGGCAAGAGCAAGAGAAATTGGGCAACGGTGTGACATGACGAGGAAGGAGACCCTGGAAAATAATGGCAAGGTTGAAAAGCAAAAGCGAGTATGAGGAGTAAGATGGAACTATCAACAGCCGATTCAAAATCCCCTTGCACACCATAAAGCAACAAAGTCGACACTGAAAAACCCTAAAATGAGGTACTACAAGGATGTACCTTGACAATTTTAGTGCAATTTGGCATAACGGGTTAGTATCACTCTTGTTAAGGGGGTAATCCCTTAACAAGTGATTAGTCGCCAATGAAGTCAATATTTTCAAGTAACGACAAGCATGTCCAACGTCAAATCAATGAAGGATGAAAGTAGGCGAGAAGCCATTGGAACGATGGTTTAATTGGGAAAGAAAACGATAAAGGAAGGTACACAAAGTGACAATGGAAATGAGTAGCCACCAACAATAGATATACCAACGTTTCTTACCATCATTATTGTAACTCACATTACGAACCGTCTGCTCATTTTACCCCTCCGTATTGATATTCTTACCACCATCTCAATTATTACTATTTCTATGTGAGATTACATGCGATCAATCTCAAGTCGTCTCAAGAAGTGAGCGACATTTGTAACGTTCTCGAAGCTTATAATCACGAGAAATTTAGGGCTCCAAGGAATAGTTGCCCCCAACTATGGAGGTTAAAAAGCCTGTAAGTAACCGAAAAGGGTCATGATGAAACCTAGATGAACTCTCACATTTTATACGTCTTCGTGAAACTATCCTTATCGCCAATCTATTCATTTCATCACCGTGTGAACGAGCGAACTTCGAGGACGAAGTATCTGTTAAGGGGGTAATGATGTAACAACCCTACTTTTTAATATTATATATATGTGCTAGTTATGTTGTCTATGATCCCGCAAGCCATAGTTATACTTGAAGCTAGTAGTTAATGCCCTTAAATTAGCAATCTAAAGCTATTATTTAATTCTAATTAAACCAAAGGAGATGCCATTGAACAAAATTTTGTTGTTAAATAATCAAATTATATAAATAATAAAGGGAGTCTCACAAGTTGAGCTATCAATCAAAAATTCTTACAAATGTCCAACAAATTCGAATCATCAAACCAACTAAATAATATTTGTTCATGAAAAATGCCATGAGCATCTTAAAAATATTTATAACTCCTAAAGTACATAAAAGTGGTTAAATAATAATAAGTATATATAAACATGTCTAATATAAATACAAGATTACAACCAAGGAGCTTTGTAACAAAATTTAAAACACCAAGTGTATATACACATATATATATATACGGCACATATATATACATACTAACACAAATTTGTTTAAAGTTACTAAAAGCTAGTTAATAATAATAAGCATGCATCCATATTTTTATGTACAACACATACATACACACCTACACTTAAAAATACAAAATTCAAACCCAAAAACCCCTCCAAATACCCTTTAGGCCGGCCCCCCTCTTTCCCCCATACAACTTCACCAATCAACCATTAACTAGTCTTACACTCCCAACACAAATCCCTTACACCATTTTTCACACACACTAATTCCCTTACTTTTCTCCCAACACATTTTGCTCTCTCAAAACTCTTCTCTTTCCCCTTTTTCTTCTTCATTTCGGCCGCCAAAGGGAGAGGAAAAGCAAGGCAAAAATCTTACTTAACACATAATCATAATAAGGGTTAAGTTAGATTGTTAAAGGGTTATAGTAAGCTATAGATTAAGGGTTGTTTTAAGCATATATTAAAGATATTATAAGGGTTTGGAGGCCACGAAAATCTGATCACTTTCATCATCAAAACCGAGCTCAAGAGGGTATAAATCTTCATCCTTTTTACTAGATTTAATCTTGTTCTTGTTTATATTCAAAGGTTTTATCAAAAGTTTATGTTTTCTTCTTGTTTTCTTGGTAATACACACTTGATGAGGGCAAAGTTGATAGGATCTTTCTCCTCATGCATATGCATGTCGAAATCTATGAGAAAGATCCAAGGATTCAACAAGTTTAAGACCCAAAATTGTTGTTATAGATTAGTAGCTTTTAAAGTGATTTTCCTTTTGATAGATCTATATGTTTTTGTATATTTTGAAGAATATATTTCTGAGATTTTTCATTAAAAAGATGTTTTGATGTTGTAGATGATAGATCTATAAAGATTGGTATTGAAAAGTGTTGATTTGAATGCATGCATGTTAGATCTAAGAAAGTTGAATCTTGTTGTTGGATTATGAGATGGATATGGACTTGTATTAAGTGAAAAATATGTTAAAAGAAGTATAATAATCTAGATTTTATGAATATATTACAAGAAATATGAATCTTATATGAATCAAACCAAAACTATGTTCAAAATCTCTAACCGAAAATCACAAGAAAGTTCACAGAATCTGTTTTTGAAATTGGATCGTGTAAAAATGGTTTAAATTGGACGAACTGGGTGAAACACATAAAATATATAACGAATCCTTTTGAGTTATCTTTCATCTGCCACTGGAATCAGATTAAAAGACGAAGTAGAACTTAAGTTGTGATTTGTCTACCAAAAGTGGTCAAAACTGGATTTTTGTCTTAATGTTGAGTCAACTTCGATGATTTTTAATTTCTTAACTAATAGGTTTCAGAAGTTTAAACTTGGTGTGAACTGAGTTCAAAGTGTCCCTAATGTAAAATAAAATTGGGAGATTTTTCTTAAATGTTCATCATCGAAATCGTTTATAAAATATTTCGGGTCGCATAGCAGCAAGCATTCTGACCAACTTCGGTTTTGTAATTTTTAGAGGTAGTAAAAAATGTCTAAAAATTTAGCAAATTTCACATAAATATAGGACACATATATGTCTCTGTATAAAAATCACCAATGTCCAAATAATTCAACTTAACCAAGAAAGACAAACAAAACATATAAACAAAAGGAAAATGACTAAGAAATTCCAAGAGAGTAAAAGATTCCTGCTCAACCTACGAAGTAGGGAACTAGCGCCGCCTAAGAAAACTAAACTCCTAGTCCTCCACGAAACTTACAAAACCCCTAAAGTAAGCCTAAACCCTAGTCCTATAGACAACCTATCATTGGTCATGTCCTCCTACAGACGAAAGCGCTTGGGGGTCAACAAACACTAGAGTAACCTCCCCCCTCGGTTTAGGCCTATCGAGACTCAAGGCCAAAAACCCCTACTGAGGTTATAGAGAACCAAAGTCTAAACTAAAAAGTCTACTTAAAAACCTATTCCCATATGCCTTGCCTTCCTTGTTCAGATCCTCCGCTCGACCTACCTCTTCTCCTATCAGGTCTAAGTCCCCTGTAGCGTTGAGTCACCTTGGGCCCATTACTCCAAGCCACCCATCAATAGCAGCCTTAGGCAAGGCAATATGGGTAAAAAAGTCGATCAAAAAGTCCTACCCTAACCTAATCCTCTGCTCTAATCCTAGTCCTCCAAGCCGTCCTATCTGACATCATGTTCTCCGACAAGCCAAGCTCTAATAGGTCCTTCGTTACTCGATCCTCCCACCTCATCTTAGGCCTTCCCCTTCTTCGTATGCCGTCAACGTGAATAGCCTCCGCTCTCCTTAATTATTAAATTTAAATGATAATTAAAAAGGTAAATAAATAAATAAATAAATATATAAATCATGAAATTGGTTAAATAATCACAACCAATGATGAAAGTGACTAAAACCTACTGGAGTAAAATCATTTTAAGTCAAAGAACAAATGTCATATAATTTAGAAATAATTAAGTAAGATAAATCACTAAGTTAAAAAGCATAATAATCAGAATATAACTCAACTATAATTATTCATAAATTACAAAGGCAACTATGATACTTAAAAGTATTTTTAAGGAATTATTTAATTACTAGATCGATAAAATGAATAAATAATTAAATAAATAATATTAAATTGAATAAATGATTATAAATCAGAAAATATTCATGAATACCAATATTATAAAGTTTCTAATGCCAAATGACATGATTAAGCAAAGCATACAATGGGAACCATGATAATCAAAGGCAAGTTACCGAAATTCTAACAACTTATAACTACATGTATAATGAAAGTGACCCTTTTACATCAACACTCTCTACAACCAAAAAGATGCGAATATTAACAATATACTTGGATCCCAAAATTTATGACAACATAATGAAAGTGGCATTCTTAGTGATGGCTTAAGATAGGAACTTACGTATATTAGTCCTATCGTAGGGATAGTCTTGGCTTGAAATGTGATTGAGGAATATGACAGATATATGATCAAGGAAGAGATAGATGGGAAGTACCCATTTTGGACAAGTGAATATAATATGCGGCATATCAAGGTGAGTCATAGCCCCCTTTCAAACTCTTTTATGTGTTTTACTTTCGGGGTGAAAAGCATGATAAATAAAATTGCTTTATATATATGAATGATTCTTGAAAGAATGATTATGAAATGGGATATATTGTATGTTTAATGTGTTATAAGATATATGATGAGCTTGAATTCTGTCAAACTGTAACACTTCGGTACACTACTATTCACTCTGATTGACAGCTTGTGCTATGAAATGAAATATTATGTTGGTTGGGACAGGAAATGGTCTTAGTAGTGGCTCAAGAACAATCTCATCAAATTATGTCATGGTAGTCTTACCATTGACCAAGTGGTATTGATATTATTTATGGTTGGATATTATGGATTGAACATACGGTTTGGGTATTGGACCTTATATGGAATCTTGAAAGTTGTTGAAATTGGCAATATTGAAGTATTGATGACCAAATGGTTTTGGTATGATGAATGATTAATCGATTGATATATTTTTCTCTCACGATAAATGTGACAAATGAGAACTTTATAATTTACCATGGATTTCTCAACTATTTTGAAATGGATATGTAACGAGGTTTACTTGCAAACCTATGCACTCACCAACTACGTTTTGTAGTTGACACTTTTTCTTCATGCTTTTTAGGAATTAGCGTAAGCTTTGAGGAATTATATGCATCATGATTATTTGCATTGCACTTGGGAGTCAAAGATCAAACCTTGTGATGGGCAATGGAATCCGCCTTGATCATTGTAGTATATCATCTCATGTATTTGTTATTTGTTTTGTGGACTCAATATCCAAGTATGGTAGACGTATTGTACTTGGGAATTGGTTCACATGCTTGTGCATTGTAAAATTATTTTTATCAAATAAAGCTATTGTGAATGTTTTCTATTATCCTTTGTTTTGAATACTCGACTTTCTGTACATCTCATCGTTCCGCCTTAGTTGGGGTGTTACATCCCCTACCTAAGCCTAGAACTGGAAAGGCTCAGGTTTCATCTGATGAAAATGTTTTGTCAAGGTTAGAGAGCCAGATTAAACTACTGACTCGTCAATTTCAAAGTTTTAATGCAAGATTAAACTTTATTGAGGGCACTTCATCTGGCCCTAGACAAAATACCAAACCTTTTTCCAAGAAAGAAAAATATATTTCTCCAGTTGAGAAAAAGAAAAAGGTTTCAAAACTATCAATCCCAGTGGTCTTTTCAACTAAGACTACTGTTGAAGAAAGTGAACTAAACCAGATTGCTCCAGGGACCTATAAGGGAGGGTCCAGTGAACCCATCAGTCGATGGGTTCCCAAATCTAACTGATAATATCTGGTGGATGTGCAGGGCGATCGAAAGAAATATATCTGGTATCTCGACAGTGCAGCTGGCAGGACGATGACCGGATGTAAGACCCTGCTGGAGGAGTTCACCATTTCTGATGGACCCTCCATTACTTTTGGAAATGATGGTTGTGGAAAGACTGAGGGATATGGTGTTCTGAACAATAGACAAGTCAAGTTCAGACGAGTTGCATTTGTGAATGGTTTGAAATATAACCTGATCAGTGAATCTGGTCTGTCTACCAGTTTCTGGGCTGAAGCAATTGCTACTGCTTGCCACACCCAGAACCGGTCAGTGTATGTGAAGCGACACAAAAAGACAGCCTATGAAGTCTTAAGAAATAGAAAACCAAATATTGGTTATTTTCACGTTTTTGGATGTCCAGTTTACATCCTGAACGACTCTAGTCAGTTAGGCAAATTCGATGCCAAAGCTGATGAAGGGTATTTCTTGGGCTATTCAGCCATTCGCAAGGCCTTCAGAGTCTACAACAAGAGACTGGAGAAGGTCCATGAGTCAATTCATGTCACATTTGATGAATCAAATGCTGCAATCAATAAACAGCCAACCCTTGATACTCCCCCAGTAACTCCAATTGTCTTCTGTGAATCTGATCCTATCAACTACAATAAAGATTCAGAAGACACAGTTTCTAGTCATCCTGATCTGGAACCTGTTCAGAAAAAGAAACTCTCCAGTGGTACTCCATTCTATCCTTCTATTATTTTCAAACTACCCTGTGAAATTAATATTGGATCAGATGTACGTACTACTCCCCCAGTATCAGTATCAGTTGAGAATATACCAGAAATGTCTTCATATGAAGAATTCCAAACTGAACCAGTACTTCAAGAAATGCCTTCAAATGAAGAATTTCATGATGTAAATCGTGATTTAAATGAATCAGATGAAGATGCTGAAGTAGTCTGGGAAGATCCTCCTCCTGAAGAAACATCAGAGGAGACTCAACTGAATTCTTGCACTGATATTGTTGTCAGTAACAATCCTGGTCAGTACTCTAGATGGACAAAAGCTCATCCTATCGATCAGATCATAGGTGACTCCAGTCGAGGAGTTTAGACCAGAAGAGCCTCCAGTAATCAATGCTTATATGTTAGTTTCCTATCCTTGATAGAACCTAAGAAGATTGACGAGGCTATGGAAGATCCAAGCTGGGTGACTGTTATGCAAGAAGAGCTTCACCAGTTTGAAAGGAACAAGGTTTGGTACCTGGTCCCTTTCCCAGTTGGAAAGAAAGAACCAATTGGAACCAGATGGGTCTTCAGAAACAAGGTAGATGAATATGGTCACGTCATCAGAAACAAGGCCAGACTGGTAGCACAAGGCTACTGCCAGTCAGATGTCGATTTTGATGAATCATTTGCTCCAGTGGCTAGACTTGAAGCGATCAGAATTTTCTTAGCATTCGCTGCTCATCATCAATTCAAGGTCTACCAGATGGATGTAAAGAGTGCATTTTTAAATGGAAAACTTGAAGAAGAAGTTTATGTCAGACAACCACCAGGTTTCGTTGATGAAAAGCATCCACATTGGGTATATCGTCTGGACAAAGCACTTTATGGTCTCAGACAAGCCCCACGTGCCTGGTATGATACTCTGACTAAACATTTATTGAAAAATGGTTTCAAAAGAGGTGCAATTGACAATACCTTATTTATTCTTCATGAAAAAGGTAATCTTCTGATGGTACAAATTTATGTTAATGATATTATTTTTGGGTCTACTGATGATAAAATGTGCAAGAAATTTTCGAAAATAATGTCAACAGAATATGAAATGAGTTTGATGGGTGAATTAACATTTTTTCTAGGACTCCAGATTAAACAAACCAGAGATGGTATTTTTATTAATCAAGAAAAATATGTTAGAGATCTTTTAAAGAAATATGATATGAACTCTTCACCATCTAAACCCACTCCAACTTCTGCACCATTAACACTGGACTCAGATCCAGATGGTAAACCAGTGAACACCACTGTCTATAGAGGCATGGTTGGTTCACTGATGTATTTAACTGCCAGTAGACCAGATATTTTGTTTTCAACATGTTTATGTGCCAGATATCAGTCTAATCAAAAAGACTCTCATATGCTTGCTGTAAAGCGCATATTGAAGTACCTTAAGGGTGTCCCCAGTTTGGGTCTTTGGTATCCCAAAGGCTTAGGCATGGATCTAATGGGTTATTCAGATTCAGATCATGCAGGTTGTAAGATAGACAGGAAATCCACTACCGGTGGATGTCATTTCCTTGGTGGCAAACTGGTCAGCTGGACCAGTAAGAAGCAAACTTCAGTTTCACTATCCACTGCTGAATCTGAATACGTGTCTGCAGCCAGTTGTTGTGCTCAGATACTCTGGATGAAGAACCAGTTGCTTGATTATGGTATTAAGTATTCAAAGACCCCAATCTTTTGTGATAATACCAGTACCATTGCTATCTCGAACAATCCAGTCATGCACTCCAAAACGAAGCACATTGATCTCAGGTATCATTTCATTCGTGATCATATTATGAAAAACAATATTGAACTCCATTTTATTCCCACTGACAAACAACTCGCTGACATTTTTACTAAACCTCTGGATGTCAAAACTTTTGAATATCTTGTTGGTGAGTTGGGAATGTTAAACCCTTAAATCTGGAACCTTGGTATTGAACGCCGTTGTGTACTATCAGGGATCCTTGATTTAAAGATCTATAAATTTATGACTGCTTAGATATTGAACGCCTTAGTGTACTATCTTTGCATTAATAGATTTCTGGATCAACATTCCAGGAGGAAACACTTTGAAAGATATATTTTTGTTCTTAAAAATTGTGAGGTCCCAAATACGATGGTTAACCCAGAAGTGTATAATACAACAAGTCTAATAATCACTAGAATGGACTAGTATTACTTAAAGCAAAGTAATGCAAGACTTAAAGCAATAAACAAGTAAAGTGGAACATTATGTATTTTTCAAGGTGTATTTTATTTATGATGTTAAATAACATACAAGGTTGTGCGGAATCAAGATAATACAAATAAGTATGTATCCTAACAACCTATGAATTACAAATGATCTATATTTGTCAAATAACTCTTTTGGATCGAGATACTTAAAGTTGTGAAGTATCCCTGTTTAAGATCGAGAGTATTTAGACAAATTCACTCTAATGCTAAATGTATGCTTTAAAGTAATTTTACAAAGAAATGACTTTGTATTTATAGGCAACAAAATTCACCAGTGAATTTTGTGCCGTACAAATATGGTTGCATGCATTTAATGAACCGACAAGAACATTAAATGCATTGGTTAAAGTACAAGGATAAAGTCACATCAATATGACTTTATTCTTTTAACCAACCACCTTTACACACGTATAAACTTTGGTAAAGAACAAGTGGAATGTCCTTTGAAAGTGTAAAGGCAAAAGTCAATTCCTCGATATCAGTGTTCAGACTTGTAAGGTCTAGAACACTGACAATCCTCCAGTGTACAGATCTGGTAAGACTTCCAGTGGACTCCGCCATTTGTCAGTCTTCTTTATTCTGACTTCAGTCTTTGACTTTAGTGAGAACGTCTTCAGTAGATTAGATCTGGACTGGGGTGAAGTCCAGTGAGCTAATCTGGAGAATACTCCAGATTTCCTATACAAGTGTTTGCTCACTGGTCTTCCATTATTTCTGAACAAATCTTCAGAGGGACTCCAGATTCCAAGTCTGGAGTAGGTCCAGTAATATACCATTTCTGGACAGATCTTCAGTAAGGCTCCAGTAGTCGAGTCTGGAGCGAATCCAGTAAATCTGGACCTAACAAATTCCCCCTATTTGTTTAGAAATAATGCAAGTGTTTTCAAGCTTAAATCTATTGTTAGTGCACGTTTTGGTGCACAATTTGTGTCCGATGCATCTCAATTAAAGGGCTGTTACTTTACAGAGATTATCCAGACAACAGGACAAACTCGTGTAAACAGTACCACGAGTTTGGACAAACTCGTGTGAACAGTAACACGAGTTTGGACAAACTCGTGTGAACAGTAACACGAGTTTGGACAAACTCGTGTGAACAGTAACACGAGTTTGGTCCACGCGTTTGGAAGCCCACGAGTTTGAAGCCCAGCCCATTTCTAGCCTATATATTGTGTTCTTAGGTTTCGGTTTTAGTTAATGATTTTAGTTGCAACAGATTTCATTGACGGCAGGCTGAGGTATGCGCAAACCTCAGTCCGTAAGTCCACCATATTATTCGATTATCAAGAGTCGTCTCGTTGATTGTAATCCGTAATCATCGTAGATGTATTGTAAACGGATTTATTCATTGTAATCATTCGACTAATGATAAAGGAATTCTGTTTATATCTCCTGTTCTTATTGATTTCGTGTTCATATATATGTGATTCATTCAATTGCCTCAATAACAATTATGTTTGGATTCCGCACTTACATAATCGTAGGAATCGCGAATCGATCGGTCCCCGGCACTTGAAGCTATAAGACTATTTTTAGCTTATGCTAGTTTCAAAGGAATAAAGGTGTATCAGTTGGATGTGAAGAGTGCCTTCTTGTATGGAGAAGTTAAGGAAGAAGTGTACGTTCATCAACCACCGGGGTTTGAAGATCCAAATTATCCAAGAAGGGCATATCGACTGGATAAGGCTCTTTATGGATTACATCAAGCACCAAGAGTGTGGTATGAGAAGTTGTCAACACATTTGTTGACAACTGGATTTACAAGAGGATCGATAGACAGCACGTTGTTTATCAAATGGCAGAAGCAAGATTATATAATTGTGCAAGTTTATGTGGATGATATCATTTTTGGTTCATCTGACATTAAGATGTGCAAGGATTTTGAAATGAGTATGAAGAAGGAATTTGAAATGAGTGCTATGGGAGAATTAAAATTTTTCCTTGGACTGCAAGTTGATCAACGAAAAGATGGTTTTTTCATTCACCAGACTAAGTATGTCAATGACATCTTGGAAAGGTTTCAAATGTTAGAATCCAAGACTTATGGTACTCCTATTCAGTTGAATCATGGTTTAGGAGTTCCTAATTCTAAAGATACACTTGTGGATGCTACTTATTATCGGGCGATCATCGGCTCATTGATGTATTTAACTGCTTCGCATCCAGATATCATGTTTGCTGTTTGTCTGTGTGCTAGATTTCAAGCAAATCCGAAAGAGTCACATTTAACGGCTGCAAAACGGATCCTCAGATATTTAAAGGGAAACCAAGGACTTGGTCTATGGTATCCGTTGGGAGGAACGTTTGAGTTTGTTGCTTACACTGATTCGGATTATGGAGGTTGTAACAATGATAGGAAGTCTACAACTGGCGGATGTCAATTCTTAGGAGGGAGACTTGTATCGTGGCAATGTAAGAAGCAGACATCGGTAGCTCAGTCTACTTATGAGGCAGAGTACATGGCTGCTGGAAGCTGCTGTTCCCAGGTATTATGGATTCAGCAACAACTTCGAGACTACGGTATGGATTTTCTTGATACTCCTATTAAGATTGATAATAAGTCAGCTATAGATATAACTAATAACCCTGTCTTGCATAAAGTCACCAAGCATATTGACATTAGACATCATTTTTTGCGTGACTGTACCCAAAAGAAGTTAATTCATTTGGAAAAAGTTATAACTGATGATAATCTAGCTGATCTGTATACTAAAGCATTTGATAAGACTCGCTTTGAAAAGCTGATTCTTCTAAATGGTATGAAGAATGCTGATTCATATTAGATCTCTCAAAGAACTATTTTTCTTGTATATTTTATTTTATTTTATTTGTGTCTAGTTTATTTCTGTAAATAGCTAGAGTCATAAAAATACAAAAAGATTGTCTAGTTTAAGTTTGTATATAATTAGTGTCTGAAAAAAAAAAAGATAGAGTTTTAAGTTGATGCTTTAAGACGATTAGACGTGACGATACTTTAGCTTTTAAGCCTACTTAATTGTACTTTAAAATGCTCAGTTCAGTGATACCATTATATGATGTATCGATAGGCACAAAGTACCAAGGTTTCCTTATAATCTGAATTTAAATGTATACAATGTTCTTATGGGAAACGTATTCAGATATATGGCTGAGAATACTTGTTCTTAAAATAGACAAGTCCTTTAAATCTTATGAAAGATCTTGCATTGTAATTAGGTATATTTGGTCTTTATATAGAAGGTCTCGGGTACATATATGTGTATGTATTGCTTTTTCGGATGTATATTTGTGACAAGATATGCAAATATCAAATTAAATCTGTTGAAAATATGAAGCTAATGTGGCCTTTGAGATTTGAACAAGTAAGTCCTTGGGGTGTCTTTGTATACCTATCCTACCTGTCTCCGTTTCATCCCCTTCATCCCCCTTTCTAAACCTAACTCGTGTCTTTATATACCTAGCCTACCTAAAGCTTCCAACTTGGGATAGGTTGTCAGAAAGTTCGCTACACGGGTCTCATCGAAAGTCACGGGTTTTCATAAGTGCTTAAAATAAATGTCACAAATATGCAAGTACTTGGCATTATGCAATGTTGAGTATATTTCCGTACGTGAGTCAAGTTAAGTCGCTTTGCGCGTGAGGAATCACCGACCTGTCACCGCTGACTTGATTCTTAAAGACTTTCTCACTTTACTCACCAAATGTCTTAATCTTAGTGCTTGTGTCAATTGTGAGAGTATATCTGAATATGGGGCACATAAGTTCGCAAACTAAAATTGTGGCATGAGTAACTTACTAGGTTACATGGTGACTGTCCTTGGCTCAAGTAATACGAAAGTGCCACAAAACCAAAGGAATCTGGAAGTACCGAGTGTTTAAGAGGACAAACATATTGGTAATCGTTTTTGGATCACTGTTCATAACTAATAATAAGAGAAATATTTCTCACTTGCAGGCTTATGTAATTGCTAATCTGATCTAATCCGCAGAAACTTAGAATTTCTTGTAAATAAATAATGAGGTTTAGATTTAAAGTTTTTATTTTATTTTATTTTTAATTTTTATTTTTGTACTTCCATCTTATGTGTCAAGTAGTTGTGTCAAAACTAGTTCTAATTGCACGAGAGAGTTGATAAGCATCTAATGATTCTATTGTTCAGCTATATGGTCCTTAACTGGATTATATGAGTCTTTATTGCTTGAAGTATTATGTTAAAAGATTGTTTTCTGATATGGACATTAATTTGTTTAAGTTTAAGGAAATGATCTTTCTGAATTTTGTTGTTTTGGAAAAGTCAAAATATAGTCAGAATTTGTTTGATATATTTTTGAGATTTCAATTTGTTTTTGGTGAAAAGATATGCTTGACAATGATAATTGACTGACCATAGGTCTTTAATTAGATACCTTCTTTGCACGCTTAAAATAATGTTATCTGTTGATATTGATGCATTGATGAGTTTCTTTTAAGTGTGCAGGACTTTCGATATTGGAATTTTGTGTTTTTCCAAATTTGTTAAATAGTATCTCACCTGGTATCTATGTTTGAAATGTCCGTTAGTTTATGGTTTTATACATAACATTAACTTGTTGTGTAAGTTTACCAAAGTTTCTGAAATGGTTTTTCAGTTGATCCAGGTATATAATAAAGTCACGATTATCAGGTTTGATTGTTAAAATTTTATCTGCTAATGATGACTTGATTTTCAGGGGACAGAAGACTTCTGTCTGATTTTGTAAATATTAAAGGATCACATGTAAATTTTGTTGGTTCCAAGGGCGGACAAATCACTGGACAAGGTGATGTCGTCGATGGAAAACTTACTTTAAAGAATGTTAATTACGTGGAAGAACTTACTCATAATCTGATGAGTGTATCACAAATTTGTGACCGAGGAAATTCAGTTTTCTTCAACGACAAAGCAGCATTCGTCTTGAAACTGGGTTTTGTTATTCCAGATGATTGGATATTGTTGACTGCTCCTCGTAAAAGAGATATTTATGGTTTAATGTTAGGAACCAAGAATGTACAGAAGGAAGTTTGTTTGTTGTCTAAGGCAAGCGAAAGTGATTCTCTCTTATGGCATAGAAGAATGGGACATCTACATTTCCGAAAGATGAATTACATTGTGAAGAATGATCTGGTTCAAGGTGTTCCTAAAAAGAAGTTTGAATTGGAAGTGATAGATGTGTTCCATGCTTGAAAGGCAAACAACAGAAAAAGCCTCACAAGCCCAAGACACAAAATTCAATTGCCGCTTCTTTTGAGTTACTTCATATGGATCTCTTTGGTCCAGTAAATGTTAGGAGTAGAGGGGGAATGTACTACTGCTTGGTTGTCACTGATGATTATTCAAGGTTTTCATGGGTTTTCTTCTTAGCTACCAAAGATGAGACTACGGAGATACTTTTCTCAACCAGATTTCTGAGCTGAACTGGTAATTGGTATATCACAGAAGGGCTAGATTTCAGAATTTTACAGAGAAAAGGGGGAGATAAAAAATTTCAGATTTCTGAGTAAAATTCTGTGCTACTTGAGAGACAAACCAAGATCTGTGTTTAGATGATGGTGTGCTAATGTGAAATATGCTCAAGTATCAAATAGATGGCAGTTGTGGAAACTTTGTCGAAATATTAAGAGCAACGAAGTTGGTCATCTGTTGTTAAGTAATTGAAGATTGAACCTATTTATATTCCAAGAATAGAGATGATTATCAGGCGATCATTATTGTGATTGCGAGATTAAAGATCTTTATATTTGGTGGTGTATACAACTGAAGGGGAGATCTGATAGGAAAGACTTCGGGTGGTTGGTGGAATTGTGAAGGTACAAGACAAAGTCAGATGCTGCTAGTTGAGACAGGATTTTTGGTACTGCAGTTTGTGATTCAAGCTACAGAGTTTCTTATTTTGTGAGAGCTGATTGATTTGATGCTGATTGTTGGAAATTCAACTTCTCTATTATATGCCGGTTAAGCAAGTCGAGGAATGTCTCGAGAAAAGTTCCAAGCAGGAAGAAGATTGCATATGTTTAATTCGGAGATGGCTACTGTTGAGGGGGAGAACTACAATGAGATGTGTTAGGTTAGTTGGTTGTCACAGAGATACAGAGATTTTGGAGTTTGAAGATCAGAGTGTTGTGTCAGAAGATCGAGTCTCAACAAAAGAAGACCCGGTATCATTAGTTAAGGGGGAGTTTGCTTTTGCAGGTTTTCGATTGCTAATGATTATCGGTGAATGAATTGAGTGCATCGGCCAAGGGGGAGACTGTTAGTGCACGTTTTGGTGCACAATTTGTGTCCGATGCATCTCAATTAAAGGGCTGTTACTTTACAGAGATTATCCAGACAACAGGACAAACTCGTGTGAACAGTACCACGAGTTTGGACAAACTCGTGTGAACAGTAACACGAGTTTGGACAAACTCGTGTGAACAGTAACACGAGTTTGGACAAACTCGTGTGAACAGTAACACGAGTTTGGACAAACTCGTGTGAACAGTAACACGAGTTTGGTCCACGCGTTTGGAAGCCCACGAGTTTGAAGCCCAGCCCATTTCTAGCCTATATATTGTGTTCTTAGGTTTCGGTTTTAGTTAATGATTTTAGTTGCAACAGATTTCATTGACGGCAGGCTGAGGTATGCGCAAACCTTAGTCCGTAAGTCCACCATATTATTCGATTATCAAGAGTCGTCTCGTTGATTGTAATCCGTAATCATCGTAGATGTATTGTAAACGGATTTATTCATTGTAATCATTCGACTAATGATAAAGGAATTCTGTTATATCTCCTGTTCTTATTGATTTCGTGTTCATATATATGTGATTCATTCAATTGCCTCAATAACAATTATGTTTGGATTCCGCACTTACATAATCGTAGGAATCGCGAATCGATCGGTCCCCGGCACTTAAATCTATACAACTTTGTATGCTTGAAAACACAAGTTTTGACTTAGTCTAAAAAAATTAGTTACTGGAAAACACTTTATAGATCATGAGTGTTTTCAGTTTCATCTTTTAAGTTCTAACTTAGACTAAATCTGATCATTTACTTTTATTAATCAAAAATTGCAACTAATATTACATACATCAACTGATAAATAGTTACAATTTTCATCAAACAATAAATTACAATAAGTAAATGATAAGAGTCAGGCCCTTCTCTTCGATGTCTGTCCTGGAGCATCTTCAGAAGCCTTTCTCTTTGGTGATGGAGAAGATGGTACTGATTCTGGCGATTTCATGCCTATTGCAACTTCCATCTGTTTCTTTCTTCTCCATACCTTCTCAACCCTCTTCAGAAATGCTTTAACATCAGTCGACAAATTTGTCTTCCCCCTGAACGTTAAGGCAATCTCCTTCAGTTCAGTCCATCCAAACGCCTGGACTGAAGTACTCTTTCTTTCATCAGTAAAGTTACCTTCCCTGGTCAACTTTATTTCAAATTTTGACATACCTTCATGATTATCAGCAAGCTTAATCTCTGCACCAGTGATCCTTCTAGCATCAGCCCTGAAATTCAACATTTCATTATACTTGTAAGTCCCAACTCAATAGATGGTACTACCTGAAGACACCTCAATGTCGATGGTGGAGTTACTTTGCAATATAAGCACTGAACTGGAGATGACCAGTTACAGGAGTATATACCAAGTTCTAGATAGATTACTTATTTAAGTGACAATAAGTAAAGAACAATGCAATAATACAAAATACTTGTAAAGTAAATTGGTGAGACAATATGTAATCTTCAAGTGTAATTTATTTATTAACTTTAAATAAATTACAAGGTTGTTGCGGAACCAAGATAATACAAAGTATGTAAATATCCTAACAACCTATGAACTACAATTGATCTATACTTAGAATTTCTCTAAACAATCGAAACACTTAAAGTTGTGAAATGTTCCTTTTAACTATTGAGAGAATATTGCACAAGTTCACCAAGAATATTGCAGGTATGCAAAGTGTGAATTCTTTCGAAGTGTGTTCGAAGAAGTCTGAAGTGTGTTCTCACTTGAATATTCTTGTTGTGCAATGACTTGTATTTATAGGCAAAGTTAACATTGGGATGTTAACTTTGGCCGTACAAATATGGTTGAGAGCATTTAAGGAATAGCATTTAATTCCTTAAAATGCAGTGTAAAGTTGCAGTATAAAGCAACTTTACTCAACCACCTTTATGTACCTTTTTGTACTTAAATAATAAGATAAATCTTATTATCCGGGTAAAGGCACATAAAGCATAAAAGTCAATTCCTCGTAATCAGTGTAAAGCTTTGTAAGAGCTTTCCACTGACGGTCTCCAGTTTGTAACTGACTAGAATGTCAACTGGGCTTCGCTGTCATTGTCATTCTCTATCTTCCACTTGTTGTCTTCGACTTCAACTGGAAGGATTCTTTAACTGGTCAGTTCTCAACTGGAGGAAGTCTTCAGTTGCGTTAACTGTACGATGCAACTGGACTTCAATATATTTCTGGACAAATCTTACTGGGTCTCCAGGTGCAACTGGAGACTGGTCAGTTTCACTGAAACTGGTCCTAACAAATTCCCCCTATTTGTCCTGAAATATTGCCAAATCTTTTTCAGTTCTTGTATCTGTACAAGTGTGAACTGGAGAAACTTGTTCGATTAAATCTATCTAAGTTTTCCAAGGCATTTTTATAGATCAATAAATGCCTTGGGTTTTTCTTTTAAGTTTGTTAGATCTAATCTATTATCTACCTTGTGGTTACAAACTGGTAACTTCATTTATACATGGAAATGAAATTTATACAAGTTACAGAATGTAAATAAAATACAAGTAGATACAATGAAAAGAGAACTTAATGAGATGGCCTTCGCCAGTTCTTCTTCTCTTGGTCACTGAAGAGATAGGCTGAGAGTCTTCAGGATCAATATTCAACTTTAGCTCCAAATTTTCTTTGTGTTGAATCTTGCCCTTTAAGAAGTTCACCCATGCTTTCTCAAACCTATTCTTTTGTGCCTTGGCATCCAAAACATTCACCATTTCAACCCATTCAGTGAACCCATACTGCATTGCACCAGGATTGTCAGTTTTAACCAGTGGCCCTCTGGTAACTAACTTCAACTTGAAAGTGCTTGGTGCCTGGCTTAATGGTTACATTAACATCATTGATAGTCCCACTATGTCTTCTGGTTGCCATGATCTAGGAGTAATAGCTTCTTGCTTCAGATTCATTTGTTATTTTAATACTCCCAGCTCCAGCAGCCAGTACAGCAGACTTGATGTCATCATTTGATACTTCACCAGCTGGTTCAATGAAGGTTCTAAGGTCAGCATCTCTGGTCAGTGGTCTTCTTGGTTGAGGGATCCTCCTTGGTGGATTCAATACCCTTTTCACAACCTTCTTTACATGTTCAATTCTTTTTAGAATCCCACTGGCACCTGTTCTCTTTTGCCTTCTCCACTGATATATTCAAACTTTTGGCATCAAATTCAGCTTCATCATCAGGATAGTGTCTGTGTAATTCAACATCAAGCATTTCTTTCAACATGTCAACTATCCTGAGATCATTCTTTACTCTGGCATACTCCTCCTTAGTGATTCCCAAAAGATGAGCATCACTAATATCAAGCAATTTAATCTGTGCAAGATGTGCTCTGGCTTCAACTTGGTTTCTTTGTTTCATTTTCTTTCTTTCTTTAATTTCATTGCCAAGTCTAGCCAGTTGTTTGCTCACACTTTCAGAAACTGGAGGAAGTACATCAGCATTGCCAGTTTCTAACATTGGTACATCAGTGGCCGGCTGGGCAGATACATCAGATGCCAAACCTTTTCCTTTATCCACAACATTCCCCCTAACACTTATATCACCAGTTTCAACACTTCTTTGCTCACCAGCTTCAGTACTGGCAGCCACAATCATTTCCCTACCTGCTTGAGATCCTGATGGATTACTTTCAGTTTGAGTTTGAATTTGTGCAAGAACTGCACTTCTTTCCCCCTTGGCAGCATCTAGACCTGCCCTAATCACTTCCCATTCAGAATGGTGAGCTGGCAACCGGTCAAGAGGCTGCCACGATTGCATGTTCTTGCATTCTTTGAATATCGTGCACATCATCCTGAAAGATCTCCATAGGTGGTTGGTTTCTTTAGACTAGGTCAAAACATTAGCTGCAACTTGTTCCTGACCAGTTTTCAATTCATTTAAAATCTTGGAATCTTCATCCAAACCAGAAACCACCTTATCCTTGACTTCTTCATCCTTCTTCTTCAAACTTTCTACTTCAGTTGTCAGTTTATTCAGAGACTGAGCATGAAGTGATACCTGGGTGTTCAAGTTATCAATGCTTCCCCTCAACTGGTTGATCTCATTTGTGAGTGGGGCCAGATCAACCTGAGGAGTGGCCAGCTTGGTGATCTCAGACATCACCTTTTCAATCAATTATTGTTCTCTAGCACCCAGCGTATCATCTATCTTCTGACCAACTGAAGTCATTAACTGCTGTCCAAGTTCAGTCACATTCAACCCAGGCTTGTCAACCAATTCCTTTACCTGTTTTTCAATCTCCCTTAAATCCACTTCTGATGTTCTAACAGTGTTGCCCAGCAAGTCGGAGATTGAGGTTTTGACCTTGGACTGAGTGAGCTCAAAGGCTTCTTTTAAAGATGATGCCAGATTGTTGCAGCCAGTGACCAACTCATTCAGCTTCTTCAACACCAAGTCTTCATTTGATGAAAACTTGTTAATCCCCAGATCAACCACTTTAATATTGGTCAAGTGATCCTTGTGGTATCTGGAGAAAGACTTGGTGTTTTTGTCAAGTGTCTTTTGAATCTCCTCCACCCTGGTGAGAAGGTTTTGGAGATCGGCTTGAACAAAGACAACTTGACTGTCCAGTGACGGAGGAGAAGGTGTCACTGGACTAGCAGCAGTTTCTACTGGAGCAACTGGAGGAGGCAAACTTAGAGAGGTCTCCCAGTTGACATCGCAGCAGTTGAAGAAATAGTAGGAGTGGTGGTAGAAGAAAGGACTGGAAATTCAATGTGTTGTTCATGCTGAGAATGCTCAGGTGTGAACAACGGCGGCGGTGGGGGTGGCATTTCTCAAAGGAGTGAGAATTGCCCAGATGGTGAAAGTGCCAAACGTCTGTTTCCAGACATATAGTTATAAGTTGGGAATGGTATTTCAGTAGGCTCATTTTCTTGAGTTGGTAAAAGTGAAATTGAAGCATCTGGAAGCGAGACTGGAGATGAAGGGTTTTGATCTTGTACAGCAGAATCAAAAATCTCCAAGTCTGAAGCAGTACCTTCAGAATCCGAAGACTCTATAAGGATTTCCTCGTCATTAACATTCATGTCCAGATCCATGAATGTAACTGAGGGCTGACCAGAAGGGTCAGTCTCTAGATGACCTTCCCTAGTTTCCTGGTTGGGTGCATCTGTTGGAGGATCAGATACCGAGGTATCTTCACCAGGGATAGATGTTATTGGAGTTGCCTCAGTTATGGTTGCTCTATCCTCAACCATAACATTAGACGAACTGGAGGGTCCCTCATTATTTTGAGGCCCGCCCGGTTGTCTTTCTGACTCACCTTGAATTGGTGCATCAGTTTTGGCGAATGCCAGCTGCATTCGATCTGGAATCTCGACCTCTCTAGCTTCAGATACTAGAGAGTCTAAATTCCTCAACAAATCTGGCACAGTGTAAGGTGAATCTGTGCTTAAGTATGTTTCACTGCCCAGAATTTGTAGAAAGCAAAGAGAGAGAAACCTTGAGAAGGGGATACAAAGTCCCCTGGTGCCCTTCAGTTTTTGTACCAGGCTTCTAAACAGGATATCAGCAAAGTCTACTCTCAATCCATTCCACAAGCAGTATGCCATCTCTGCTTGTGCGGAGTTAATCTGGTCAAGACCACCAGAACTCCCACCCATACTCTCCACCAGGTGGATGAAAAAATACCTCCATGAAGGTGTAAGACCCTTCATGGTCATCGCACCTTTCGTCTTCAAAACCCCTTTCTCCAGGCACTCCTTATGTCCCATTTCAAGAAGGACCTGGCGGAAATTGATGTTTGGGGGTAAGACAACTAGAGATTCACCCTCTCTCCTTATGTCCCATTTCAATAAGGTACACTGGATTGTTCCACCTTTTAATGTGAAAGTGATGGAAGAACAATCGGAAGAAAGAGTAGCAGTGTACCAAAACTCACACAAGTAGTCGTGAAACATCTTGCGTGGGTTTAGAGAGAATGAGAGTCCAATTGGAGAATCCTTCAAAAATCTTTGGATTCTTCCAATAAGGGTATTGGACCCTTGAGATCCTTGTAAACTCGCCATCGGATTATTTGGATTGAGTTTCATGAGCGAAGTGTTACTAGGAGCACCAGATGCCGGTTTGACATCTGGTGAAGGAGCATATGGAACAGTTAAGAGATTTACATCTCTTGAACGGGATGATTTAGGAGCCATTTGAAATTAAAATTGAAATTTAGGAATTAGGGTTCTTGATTTATGAAGCAGAGAGAGAAATGAAGCAATTTTTAGATGATTGGGAAGTAAATGAAAGAATGTAAAGGGAAGTAAATGTGATCGGAGTAAATAAGGGTATTTATAAGGAATTCAAGATCCCAATGAAATACCAAAAATTATATTTTATTTAACAAAATCAATTTTGTAGATATTTTAACAAAATAAATTTGAATTTTGAAATAAAAACATAATTAACTGTGTCAGCATTAAATGCTACGACGGCTTAACTTACCCACGCGCCCACTAACATTAATTTTCCCAATAAAAACAGTTGTCAAATACCAAAATGACTTTAAACACGTCAGATGACGATATCAAGTGGTTTAAAACACTCGAGTACCATCACGTGTCACACATATTGACCAAGTATTTCTAACATTATAAAAATTAAGACAAGACTGAATCTGGTCACTGGAGGATTAGTCCAGTGCCAGTTTCCAACTGGAGAGTTCTCCAGTTGCCATTTTCAAACAAAACAAATTTTAGTTAGAAAATTATTTTGAGTCTTTCCCCCTAAAATGATGATCCAGAAATCAATTAGTGCCAGGATAGTATCACAAAGGCGTTCGATAGCCTGGCGAGCAAGGATTATCTGGACCTCCTTAACTAGAGAACTTCATCAGTGTCACTGACGCGTTCATAACAAAAATCTCTAGTTTTAAGGATTTAACATTCCCAGTTCACTGATGAGATGTTTAAAGGTTTTCTCATCAAGAGGTTTTGTAAAAACATCAGCGAGCTGTTTGTCAGTGGGGATGAAATGTAATTCAATGTCTCCTTTCATAACATGATCACGAATAAAATGATACCAGATGTCAATATGCTTTGTTTTGGAGTGCATCACTGGGTTGTGAGATATAGCAATTGCACTGGTGTTGTCACAAAAGATTGGGGTCCTTGTATACCTTTGACCATAATCTAGTAACTGGTTCTTGATCCAGAGAATCTGGGCACAGCAACTGGCCGCAGAAATGTACTCTGCCTCAGCAGTGGACATAGAGACTGACGTCTGCTTCTTGCTGGTCCAACTTACCAGTTTTCCTCCAAGGAAATGACAACCACCAGTTGTTGATTTTCTATCTATCTCACAACCTGCATGATCTGAATCTGAATAACCCATTAGATCTAATCCTGAGCCTTTGGGGTACCAAAGACCAAGATTAGGACACCCTTTCAGGTATCTAAGGATATGCTTTACAGCGTGCAAATGTGATTCTTTAGGGTTAGCCTGAAACCTGGCACATAGACATTTTGCAAACATTATATCTGGTCGACTGGCAGTTAAATACATCAGTGAACCAACCATACCACGATATTCAGTGATGTTTACTGGTTTGCCAGTTGGGTCAGAGTCCAAATTTAATGGTGCTGCAATAGGTGTGTTTTTTGATGGGATTGAATCATATTTGTATTTTCTTAACAAATCTCTGACATATTTTCCTTGGTTTATGAAAATTCTATTTTCAGTTTGCTTAATCTGAAGACCTAAGAAAAATGTTAATTCTCCCATTAAACTCATCTCATACTCAGATGACATGATTTTAGAAAACTTTTTACACATTGCATCATCAGTTGAACAAATATAATGTCATCAACATAAATTTGTACCAATAAGATATTACCTCTTTCTTTCAAGATAAATAAGGTATTATCTATTTCACCTCTTTGAAAGCCATTTTTAAGAAGATGTTTAGTTAAAGTATCATACCAGGCTCTTGGGGCTTGTCTTAGACCATACAATGCTTTGTTCAGTCTATAAACCCAGTGAGGATGCTTCTCATCGATGAAACCTGGAGTCTGCTTAACATAAACACTTTTGACATCCATCTGGAAGACCTTGAACTGCAGATGGGCTGCATAAGCCAGAAATATTCAGATGGCTTCAAGTCTTGCAACTGGAGCAAAAGTTTCATCAAAGTCAACGCCTTCTGCTTGACAATAACCTTGGGCAACTAATCTGGCCTTGTTTCTTACAACATGGCCATCTTCATCCATCTTGTTTCGGTAGACCCATCTTGTACCAATGGTTCTTTCTTTAACCCTGGTGGACAAGGAACAAGTTCCCATATATTGTTCCTTTCAAACTGGATGAGCTCTTCTTGCATAGCTTCCACCCAGCTTGGGTCTGCCATAGCCTCGTCAATCTTCTTTGGTTCAATTAGAGATAAGAAGGTGACGTTTAAGCATTGCTCACTTGTGGCTCTTCTAGTCTGAACCCCACTATTTGGATCTCCCACAATCTGTTCAATTGGATGTGCTCGAGTCCATCTAGTGTATTGACTAGGCTGGTGTAAAACAATATCAGTGCAAGTCACCTGGCGATCTTCTTCAGTTGCAGTAGCTTCTGGAGAAGGATCAGTCCAAACTACTTCTACATCCTCATCAGAGTCAATGAGGTCACGATTTGCATCATGAAATTCTTCAATCAAAGGCATTTCTTGAAGAACTGGAGAAGTTGGAGTTTGAACTGGTGCTGATATTGTAGTGGCACGTACATCAGATCCAATCACCAATTCTTGTGGTAAGTTGAAATTAATGGAGGGATAGAATGATGTGTCACTGGTGGTGTTCTTCTTCTTAACTGGTTCCAATTTGTTGTAACTGGAAACATCTTTTGGTGAAACAACTGACTGATGAACTTGGTCAGTTTCGCCAAAATTTATTGGAACGACTGGAGTAATATCAAGGCTTGGTCACTTGTTGATTGCTTCAGTTGATTCGTCGAATGTGACATGAATTGTCTCATGAACCTTTGGAGTCTATAATTATAAACTCTAAAGGCCTTTCGAATATCTGAATAACCTAAAAATACACCTTCATCAGCTTTTGCATCAAACTTTCCAAGCTGACTGGAATCGTTTAAATATAAACTGGACAACCAAATACATGAAAGTATCCAATATTTGGTTTACGATTCCTGAGTACTTCATAGGCAGTCTTCTTATGTCTCTTGATGTAGACTGACCGGTTTTGGGTGTGACAAGCAGTTGCAACTGCTTCAGCCCAAAAACTGGTGGGAAGACCTGATTCAGATAGCATACTTCTGGCTGCTTCTATCATTGTGCGATTCTTTCTTTCCACAACTCCATTCTGCTCTGGAGAGTGTGCTGATGAGAAGTTTTGAGAGATGCCAGTGTCATTGCAAAATGTTTCAAGTACCTTATTTCGAAATTCAGTACCATTATCACTTCGAAACTGACAGACTTTTCGAGTATACTTGAGTTCAATTCTTTTGATGAGAGAGATGATTTCAGCAGGTGCATCACTTTTGGATCGAGGAATACCACCCAACAGTATCTGGTGAATTCATCGACCACAACTAGAGTATACTTCTTTCCAGCTCTAGTTTGAACATTCACTGGACCAAAGAGATCCATATGTAGCATGTGAAGAGGTCCAGTGATGCTAAAGTTTTGCCTAGTTTTGAAACTGGCCCTTTTCTGCTTGCCCATCTCACACCCTGGACATGGCTTTTCCTTATTAAAAGAAATCTGTGGTATCCCATCAACCAGTTGTTTGCGAGACAACTTGTTAATATTTTTGAAATTAAGATGGGATAATCTTTTATACCACAGCCAGTTGGTGTCCTTCATCAGCTTTGGTATAGAAGCACTGCTCTTTTGGAGCTGGTTCCATATCCATGATGTACACATTACCTTTTCTTGGTGCAACCATCCCCACTTTCCAATCCTTGTTAAATATGGTGCCTTGAGCAATATCGAACCAAACTCTGAAGCCATCATCACAAAGTTGGCTGACACTGATCAGGTTGTATTTCAAACCATTCACAAATGCAACTCTTTTGAATTCGACTTGTCCATTATTGAGCACACCATATCCTTCAGTCTTTCCACTTTGATCATTACCAAACGTCACTATCGGTCCATCTTGGACAGTGAACTCTTCAAGCAGGGGCTTACATCCGTCATAGTCCGGCCAGCAGCGCTGTCCAGATACCAGATATTCTTCTTTCGATCGCCCTGCACACCCACAAAAATCATCAGTTATTTTTGTGAACCCATCTTTTCTTGATGGGTTCACTGGACTTCTCTACAGAAGTCACAGTTGATTGTTGTGGAGGTAAACTGAAGACTATATCTGGATCTTTTTCACCAGATCCAGGTGCAGGAGTAAAAACGATTGGTACTTGATACTTGCTCCCCTTATTTTTACTAGATTTAGTTCCAGATGGAACATTCTTTTGTTTTGGTTTTGAAGGGGGTTTAATATTTGTTTTAAAACTGGAGGTGATGAACCTCCTTCCAGATTTTTAATCCGGGCAGTACAACTCTGAACCTGTCGAGACAAAAGTTGGAGTTGACTTTCCAGTTTAAACAAAATATTTTTTCATCAGGCTGCTGAACCTTGGACCTTGGTTCAGCAAGTTTTAGTCTTTTGAGTCTTGGGCTCCTTAGACTTCTGAGGTAAAGGCTTGTTACCAGTGACCTTTTTAACTGGAGCACTAGCCTGTTTGGCTCCAGGTTTAACCTCAATGGGGGTGGTCTCAATGGGTTCAGTTTCAACAGCTTCAGGTTGATCATAAGGAGTTTCAACCCTGAGAGCTGGAGGCAATGCATGAAGATCTGGTATGAGAGCTGCCATCTCCAGATCTCCAGATTTCCATGCATTCTTCTGGGCATCAATAGTTCTAGAAAATGCATCATAGTTCTTTCAAGATGCTTTTACCCATGACTTGATAATCATTTGTTCTTTTTCAAGATCAGAAAATAATTTTTGATTATCAAGTTCCAAAGCCTCAATTTTTAAAACTGACTCCTTGAGAGCCAACTGGACACTTTGTAAATCATTCAGTTGTGGTTTAACATTGTTTAGTTCAATTAAGATAGTGTTAAGATATCTTTCACTATCTGCTCTAACAGTTTCCACAAAAGCCAAATCACCACTTAATGATTCAGCAAGGTCCAGTTTCAGTTCTGGGTCAACCTGATTGTCATAATCACATACCTTCTTCAAAATGATGTCCACCCATCTTCCAGTGATGACATCTTCTTTTGCCACGTGCTGCTGTTGATCTTCCAAGGCCATGAAACACATGTCCCTTTCCTCTTCTTCATCAGCTGATGAGTCATCAGAGTACTCCCATTTTCCCTCAGTTTATGCCATTAAGCACTGATCCTTTTCTTTTTCCATGGACAGGAGGGCAATCTGGGCCTTAAGCATTCCTTCATAAAGTGACCTTTCTTACCACACTTATAGCAAGTAAGATTGGTTTTATCCAGAGAGCTGGAGCTGGAAGCATTGTTTGGGCCATTAAATCTTTTAGATTTATGCTTAAACCTGTTAAAGGTTTTAGCAATCATGGCTACCAGATCATCATCGTCAGTTTCTCACAACCATCACTGATTTCAGTGGTCAGGCCAGAGTTCAAGAAACTGTTTAACATCTCCTTCATTGAGTGTGCCTGGACACTCTCTGCAGACATTAAAGCAGCACAAGGTCGCTCAGGTACACTAGCAACCTTGGAACTCTGGGCATGGTTCATAGCATCCTGCTCAGCCACCAGTCTTGCAGCATTATTATCTTCAGTGAATCTGAAGGCTCCATAGAGCGATGCAAGAGTATGGCTGTGCAAGGTTTTACCTTGTCTTAAGACAAGAACCATGTTTTCCCATTTGGAAGGAAGAATATCACAAAACTTCTTAAGAAGAATATCCTTATCCTTCTCTACACCCAAGCCTCTCAACTGATTAATGAGGCTAGAAAATCTGGTGTATGTACCAGTTAGACTTGCATTGGGCAAGGCAAAGAAGGATTCATACTTCTTGTTCAAGGCAACTTTCCTGGTGACAATAGTGTCATCACCTCCTTCAAACTGAATAACTAATTCATCCCACATTGACTTTGCACTGGGGAACAACACAAGTGTTGGAATTAGATCTTCAGGAGACAGCTCCAAGGATCATGTTCTTGAGTCTGGTGTCCAGATTTACAAGTCTACGATCCTCATCAGACCAATGGTCTTCGAGCTTTTCTCTTGAACCTCTTCTTCCAGTTGGATCTAGAAGAGGACTCACCCAAGAGACATGGGTATATATGGTCCATCCTTAAGGATTTTCAACATATACCTCTCAATACCACCAAAATGCAACAGCATTCTAGCTTTCCATGTACCAAAAGTCTCACTGTTTCCATCAAATTTTGGAACAGGAGTGTTAGAATAATGTACATGGACGTGGTTTGGGGCAGTAGGAGGAGGAGGGTATGTATTAACATTTTGAAAAGGTGGTGTATTAGTATTCAAAGGGTTTTCACCTGAACCAGAACCATCTCCACCTTCAGTAGTAGTCATCTAAGCAGATCTAGGCAAGTTTATTAGCCTCTGCTCTGATACCACTTGTAAGTCCCAACTCAATAGATGGTACTACCTGAAGACACCTCATGTCGATGGTGGAGTTACTTTGCAATATAAGCACTGAACTGGAGACGACCAGTTACAGGAGTATATACCAAGTTCTAGATAGATTACTTATTTAAGTGACAATAAGTAAAGAACAATGCAATAATACAAAATACTTGTAAAGTAAATTGGTAAGACAATATGTAATTTTCAAGTGTAATTTATTTATTAACTTTAAATAAATTACAAGGTTGTTGCGGAACCAAGATAATACAAAGTATGTTAATATCCTAACAACCTATGAACTACAATTGATCTACACTTGGAAATTCTCTAAACAATCAAAACACTTAAAGTTGTAAAATGTTCCTTTAACGATTGAGAGAATATTGCACAAGTTCACCAAGAATATTGCATGTATGCAAAGTGTGAATCTTTCGAAGTGTGTTAAGATTTCACTTGATTTCTTGTTGTGCAATGACTTGTATTTATAGGCAAAGTTAACATTGGGATGTTAACTTTGGCCGTACCAATGTGGTTGAGAGCATTTAAGGAATAGCATTTAATTCCTTAAAATGCTGTGTAAAGTTGCAGTATAAAGCAACTTTACTCAACCACCTTTATGTACCTTTTTGTACTTAAATAATAAGATAAATCTTATTATCCGGGTAAAGCACATAAAGCATAAAAGTCAATTCCTCGTAATCAGTGTAAAGCTTTGTAAGAGCTTTCCACTGACGGTCTCCAGTTTGGAACTGACTAGAATGTCAACTGGGCTTCGCTGCCATTGTCATTCTCTATCTTCCACTTGTTGTCTTCGACTCCAACTGGAAGGATTCTTCAACTGGTCAGTTCTCAACTGGAGGAAGTCTTCAGTTGCGTAACTGTACGATGCAACTGGACTTCAATATATTTCTGGACAAATCTTCATGGTCTCCAGGTGCAACTGGAGACTGGCCGTTTCCCTGAAATTCAACATTTCATTATACTTGTCTTTCCATTTGGCTGTCTGGATCATTGCTTTAGTTTCCTTTGACACTCTCTGTTGTTCTACAGCAGACTGGAGTTGTTGACGATTGATTTTCAGAGAAGTGTCCAGGGGAATGATTGTGCTCACATCTGCATCTTTAATTGCTTTGAGCTGTTTGGTAGTAAGCTTAGGTAAGCCATCAATTTCTTCCTGTACTCTAACTCCAGAGCACCAGCATTTTTCTTATCTTCTTCTGGAGGTTCACCAGTTCCTCCTTCCTCTGCCTGATAAGTTCTGGTACACTTACACCATAAATTATTGAATCATAAATTTGTTCTTCTTCAGCGTAAAAGGAGCGTACATGAACATCATTCAATGCATTCAGACATTGATGAACTCTGGGGTCTTCCTTCATCTTTTTGTAAACATCAATGTTTATGCCCAACCTGCCAGCATTATAAGAATCCAGAGTCCCCATAGTTGCCATCTCCCTTTGATGGGCCAGCAGTTCATCTTTTTGATTTCTCTTAAAGATCTCTATCATTAGGCATTCTTGTTCAAGTTTCTTAGAGGTTTCATCATCAGCAGTAGGAAACTCTGATGATTCTTCAACAGTTTGCTCTTCTTCACCAGATACCATTTGTTCTTTTCCTTTAACAGACTTCAGAGTAGTTGGTATATCTGGGAAAGATTCAAACTGGGGCTCACTGGCTTCAGTACCAGCAGCTTCTTCAGTCAACATAGTGGCTTCAGTGCCAAATGCTCTCTGTGCTAATCGTGCACTGGCATCAGTACCAGTCACTTGTTTTTGTTGCACAATGCTTTCAGTAGCAAAGGCCCTTTCAACAGCACTGGCAACAACTTCCTTCTTCTTTCTAATCAACCCTTCTTGGACACCAAACGACTTTTCCCCCTTGGAATGATCACCAGTTCTGGACTTGAGATCATTCCATAATTGTTCTAGCATGTGTCTGTCCAGTGCACCAAAAGTTCTTCCAGTTACTGGAGTTGTATCATTCACATTCTTTCTGAGTGCCTGCACTTCCTTTTTAACATTTTCAACTTCTTGAGGCAAGTGCTTTGGCAATTCTTTTTCTATCAACTTCTCCACTTGGGGTAACAGCCCATCTTGAATAGTTCGAAGAACAGACTCAGAAATTTCTTCAGATATTTCTTTCAACATACTAAGTCTGAACTTCTTTGTACATTCAACACTAATCGTGCTAACAACAGCAGCCTGATCAAGTGTGGGCCTGCTTTCCAATGAACTAACACTAGTAACCAACTTCTGAACCTCATCCTTCAGACCTGTCAGTGGTTGAACAAGTTCACCTTTCATTGCAGTCTGAACAGCATTCACCAGCCTGTCTCCAATCCCTGGACTGCCACTTTGATGTTTTCAGTGTTGTTATTAGTGGACAGTACCAGCTCATCCAGCTTCTCAAAAACAAGCTTTTCATTCCCAGCAAATATATTCATTTCAGATGCTAGATTGTTCGATAATAAAGATTTAAAATCGGAAACAACCTGGGATGATGACTGGAGTGATCTCTCCAGGTCCGCCACCTTACTTAAAAGGCCTTGGACTCGGCTGAAGACGAAGTGGAGAGACCACTGGGAGGTTCAAGATTTGAAGTCATTCTGTTCATTAAGGGTACTTGTGCCCAGACCTCTTCAGTTGCAATTTCATCAGTAACAACTGTTGGGTCCAGCACACGTTGTTCAGATACGTTGACTGGAGTTTCAAGTGGTGGAGGTTGAGATTGTGAAGTTTGAATGGTTGGAGGAGTGAAGTATTGAGTATTTTCTGGAATTGAAGGTGGTGGTGGTGGTGGCATGTTTGAGTCTGGTGGGGGGTGGTGGCATTTCTGATTCTGGTGGCGGCATATTTGTTTCTGGTGGAGGTGGTGGCATTTCTGGTAGACTTTCGACTTGTAAAACATCCTCACCCAGAAAGTTCATATTTACATCAAAATTCTGATCTTCTGACATGGGAGAATCAGCCTCATCCCAAAACATTTCACCAGCCTGAGCACCAACCAGTTCACCAGCCTGTTCACTTGCTTCAACATTCAAATCGATTCGAGCCTCTTGCTCACCAGATACTTGTTCATCAGCCTGAACAATTTGTTCTACCTGCTCAACAAGATCTGAGCCACATTTTCTTCTTGCACGACAGTCTGTACAACATTTTCTGTCTGCTCAATAACTTGTATATTTTCAACATTCTCCTCTTCAAAAATAGGAGACCCATCAATGTTCATTACATCACCAGGATGTCTTTCTCACCTGAACTCCAGCTCTCATCAGATGCCTATTTGATCTTGGTCGTCTGGAAGGCTCAACATTTGGTTGTTGACCTTCAGGAGCCACTTGTCTGATGGGTTGTACAGCTTCTATAATCTGAACATCTTGGTCACCAGAGGGTCCTTCACCAACTTGACCTCTACCTGGAGCCACTTCTACTTCTTTCCTTTGAAAAGAGAGCATGGACTGAGGAATATCTACCTCATTCAGTGGAGATCTTAGGTTGGTCAGATCTCATATACTCACTCACAGAAAAGTGAGTAGTTTCAAAATCGTACTGGTCTCCAAGAGCTCTTTTAAACATCAGTGAAAGAAAACGTATATATGGAACAAAAGCTTTTCTTCCATTCACCTTAAGACGCTCTACCAGATCATCAAATAGGGTCTGGGCGAAATCCACTCTGAGTCCAAACCAGAGGCAGTAGGCAATCTGGAGATGAGTTTGATTTATCTGGTCCAACCCTCCAGAACTGCCTCCCAAACATTCAACAATATGTGTGAAGAAGAATCTCCATGAGTCTGTCAGCCTGCTCATGTAGACTGTTCCCTTTCTGAATAGTTGGCCATGCTCATCCATAATTTCTGTGTGCCCCATCAATCTGCATACTTCCCTGAAATTTATACCAGAGGGAAGTTCGATGGGCAACTCATTCTGTTAAAA
>CM067167.1:129083010-129116534 GCA_034093135.1 Erigeron breviscapus
GTATTGTTTTAGACTTTTAGTTACCTGTTTAATTACCTTTACCAAAAGTATAATTATTTTTCTCTTTTAAAACAGTTTTTGCAAAAAAGAGGGAAAAAATTAGACCTAAAAAGGCAAGGAAAAAAGAAAAAAGTGTAATGTTTTAGACTTTTAGTTAGCTGTCTAATTACCAACAAAAATTTTTTTTAATCAAAAATAATTACAAATCTTTGTTTATTCATTTCAGGGACAACAATGAAGAATTCAGAGCTTGAAATCAGAAAGAAGTTCTTAGCCAAACAACAAAATATGAAACCATGGCTATTCGGAGATATTGATGCTGATTCTGAAGATCTCACATGCTTAATGACATCTGTCATTTCAACAACCAATCTTTCACAAAATACTTCACAAACAACAAAATATGAAACCATGGCTATTCGGAGATATTGATGCTGATTCTGAAGATCTCACATGCTTAATGACATCTGTCATTTCAACAACCAATCTTTCACAAAATACTTCACAAACAACAAAATATGAAACCATGGCTATTCGGAGATATTGATGCTGATTCTGAAGATCTCACATGCTTAATGACATCTGTCATTTCAACAACCAATCTTTCACAAAATACTTCACAAACAACAAAATATGAAACCATGGCTATTCGGAGATATTGATGCTGATTCTGAAGATCTCACATGCTTAATGACATCTGTCATTTCAACAACCAATCTTTCACAAAATACTTCACAAACAACAAAATATGAAACCATGGCTATTCGGAGATATTGATGCTGATTCTGAAGATCTCACATGCTTAATGACATCTGTCATTTCAACAACCAATCTTTCACAAAATACTTCACAAACAACAAAATATGAAACCATGGCTATTCGGAGATATTGATGCTGATTCTGAAGATCTCACATGCTTAATGACATCTGTCATTTCAACAACCAATCTTTCACAAAATACTTCACAAACAACAAAATATGAAACCATGGCTATTCGGAGATATTGATGCTGATTCTGAAGATCTCACATGCTTAATGACATCTGTCATTTCAACAACCAATCTTTCACAAAATACTTCACAAACAACAAAATATGAAACCATGGCTATTCGGAGATATTGATGCTGATTCTGAAGATCTCACATGCTTAATGACATCTGTCATTTCAACAACCAATCTTTCACAAAATACTTCACAAACAACAAAATATGAAACCATGGCTATTCGGAGATATTGATGCTGATTCTGAAGATCTCACATGCTTAATGACATCTGTCATTTCAACAACCAATCTTTCACAAAATACTTCACAAACAACAAAATATGAAACCATGGCTATTCGGAGATATTGATGCTGATTCTGAAGATCTCACATGCTTAATGACATCTGTCATTTCAACAACCAATCTTTCACAAAATACTTCACAAACAACAAAATATGAAACCATGGCTATTCGGAGATATTGATGCTGATTCTGAAGATCTCACATGCTTAATGACATCTGTCATTTCAACAACCAATCTTTCACAAAATACTTCACAAACAACAAAATATGAAACCATGGCTATTCGGAGATATTGATGCTGATTCTGAAGATCTCACATGCTTAATGACATCTGTCATTTCAACAACCAATCTTTCACAAAATACTTCACAAACAACAAAATATGAAACCATGGCTATTCGGAGATATTGATGCTGATTCTGAAGATCTCACATGCTTAATGACATCTGTCATTTCAACAACCAATCTTTCACAAAATACTTCACAAACAACAAAATATGAAACCATGGCTATTCGGAGATATTGATGCTGATTCTGAAGATCTCACATGCTTAATGACATCTGTCATTTCAACAACCAATCTTTCACAAAATACTTCACAAACAACAACAAGTGAGGAACAATTCATCTCCACAGATGATTACTTGTCTGTCCAAACAACTGCTGATACTTTGACAAAGCAAAATCTTACTTTGAAAAATAATTTGAAAATGGCTAAACAAGAGTTTGATAAAATTAATTATGATTTTTCAGAACTCTCAATAGCTCATGAAGCTCTCAAAGTGAACTATGATTCTTTAAAAGAAATGCATTTGTCAAGTAACAGTTCTCAAGTTGTTTCACCCAATGCTAAATTAACCAACAAATGTCAAGACCTTGAAAAGACGATCTTCTTCAAGATCGTCCTAGTGTTTACTTTGTTTTGGTATTAAGACGATCTTCTTCAAGATCGTCCTAGTGTTTACTTTGTTTTGGTATTAAGACGATCTTCCCAAGATCGTCCTAATATTTTTGGTTTGTGTGAACTGTGTGTTGTTTTTTTTTTTTTTTTTTTTTTTTTTTTTTTTTTTTTTTTTTTTTTTTTTTTTTTTTTTTTTTTTTTTTTTTTTTTTTTTTTTTTTTTTTTTTTTTTTTTTTTTTTTTTTTTTTTTTTTTTTTTTTTTTTTTTTTTTTTTTTTTTTTTTTTTTTTTTTTTTTTTTTTTTTTTTTTTTTTTTTTTTTTTTTTTTTTTTTTTTTTTTTTTTTTTTTTTTTTTTTTTTTTTTTTTTTTTTTTTTTTTTTTTTTTTTTTTTTTTTTTTTTTTTTTTTTTTTTTTTTTTTTTTTTTTTTTTTTTTTTTTTTTTTTTTTTTTTTTTTTTTTTTTTTTTTTTTTTTTTTTTTTTTTTTTTTTTTTTTTTTTTTTTTTTTTTTTTTTTTTTTTTTTTTTTTTTTTTTTTTTTTTTTTTTTTTTTTTTTTTTTTTTTTTTTTTTTTTTTTTTTTTTTTTTTTTTTTTTTTTTTTTTTTTTTTTTTTTTTTTTTTTTTTTTTTTTTTTTTTTTTTTTTTTTTTTTTTTTTTTTTTTTTTTTTTTTTTTTTTTTTTTTTTTTTTTTTTTTTTTTTTTTTTTTTTTTTTTTTTTTTTTTTTTTTTTTTTTTTTTTTTTTTTTTTTTTTTTTTTTTTTTTTTTTTTTTTTTTTTTTTTTTTTTTTTTTTTTTTTTTTTTTTTTTTTTTTTTTTTTTTTTTTTTTTTTTTTTTTTTTTTTTTTTTTTTTTTTTTTTTTTTTTTTTTTTTTTTTTTTTTTTTTTTTTTTTTTTTTTTTTTTTTTTTTTTTTTTTTTTTTTTTTTTTTTTTTTTTTTTTTTTTTTTTTTTTTTTTTTTTTTTTTTTTTTTTTTTTTTTTTTTTTTTTTTTTTTTTTTTTTTTTTTTTTTTTTTTTTTTTTTTTTTTTTTTTTTTTTTTTTTTTTTTTTTTTTTTTTTTTTTTTTTTTTTTTTTTTTTTTTTTTTTTTTTTTTTTTTTTTTTTTTTTTTTTTTTTTTTTTTTTTTTTTTTTTTTTTTTTTTTTTTTTTTTTTTTTTTTTTTTTTTTTTTTTTTTTTTTTTTTTTTTTTTTTTTTTTTTTTTTTTTTTTTTTTTTTTTTTTTTTTTTTTTTTTTTTTTTTTTTTTTTTTTTTTTTTTTTTTTTTTTTTTTTTTTTTTTTTTTTTTTTTTTTTTTTTTTTTTTTTTTTTTTTTTTTTTTTTTTTTTTTTTTTTTTTTTTTTTTTTTTTTTTTTTTTTTTTTTTTTTTTTTTTTTTTTTTTTTTTTTTTTTTTTTTTTTTTTTTTTTTTTTTTTTTTTTTTTTTTTTTTTTTTTTTTTTTTTTTTTTTTTTTTTTTTTTTTTTTTTTTTTTTTTTTTTTTTTTTTTTTTTTTTTTTTTTTTTTTTTTTTTTTTTTTTTTTTTTTTTTTTTTTTTTTTTTTTTTTTTTTTTTTTTTTTTTTTTTTTTTTTTTTTTTTTTTTTTTTTTTTTTTTTTTTTTTTTTTTTTTTTTTTTTTTTTTTTTTTTTTTTTTTTTTTTTTTTTTTTTTTTTTTTTTTTTTTTTTTTTTTTTTTTTTTTTTTTTTTTTTTTTTTTTTTTTTTTTTTTTTTTTTTTTTTTTTTTTTTTTTTTTTTTTTTTTTTTTTTTTTTTTTTTTTTTTTTTTTTTTTTTTTTTTTTTTTTTTTTTTTTTTTTTTTTTTTTTTTTTTTTTTTTTTTTTTTTTTTTTTTTTTTTTTTTTTTTTTTTTTTTTTTTTTTTTTTTTTTTTTTTTTTTTTTTTTTTTTTTTTTTTTTTTTTTTTTTTTTTTTTTTTTTTTTTTTTTTTTTTTTTTTTTTTTTTTTTTTTTTTTTTTTTTTTTTTTTTTTTTTTTTTTTTTTTTTTAGAGCTTGAGAAAACCAATGAATGGTTAAGAGCAAATGCAAGACAAGCTGATGTTGAGTTTCTCACAAATAAAATGAAAGATTTTAGACCCAACTGTGAAAACATGAAAGACAGATTTCTGATCTAAACAGTACTTGTTTTCTCAAAGGAGTTGAAATTGAGACTCTTCAAAAACAAGTTGAGGATTTGAAAACAAACATTTTGTTTTATCAAGAAAAAATCTATAAAATTGAACAAAATCCTCTTCTGAATTTCACTGCTTATTACAATAAGTCGAAGATTGATAGATCAGAACTTCTTCTTGGTTTGGGTTATGAGAATCCAGCACATTTAGAAAAAGTCCAAAAAGGAGAAATTGGTCCACTTTATGATGGAAAATGTCTTAGACTTGGCATGATTCAAGAATTCATTAGACCATCTGAGAATGATTTTGAGTCAGATGATGTTGAACGACAAAAACCAAACAAATTTCAGATTGATTATGTTGCCATTAATGACACATACAAGAAAACTCATAAAAGATCCATCTATGAGTTAGAAGAAATAGACAGCATTTCAATTCCTGAAAATGAGTCTCAAAAAGATTGTTCAAAACAAATTTCAGATTGATTATGTTGCCATTAATGACACATACAAGAAAACTCATAAAAGATCCATCTATGAGTTAGAAGAAATTGGATAGCTAATGATTACAAGAAGGAAGTTCCTGATAGGAAAATTAATTCAAATTTGAGTAATCTAGCTAAACCATGGTCAGTAAGAAATTCTAAACCTTCTACTGTGATTTCTAAACCTTTGATTGTTGATTCTAATGGGATTGTGGTGAATCTAAAGAATAAACCTCTTGTTCGAAAACCTCATTTATATACTTTGAATGATTCCACTAACCCCAAAGGACCCATTCAAAGGTGGGTACCTAGAAAAACCTAATTTTGTTTTGCAGGTAATAAAGGTCTGTGTTTAGTATTTCAATCTCGGATACTGTTTAACACATGATCCTGGAATGAGTTTCTTTTCAAGAAACAATCTCAAATAAGTGCTCGTTACCAATGCGCTTACTTGCCTCTGCATGTTCTGTACAAATCCTTCATCTCTTTCTCTTTCATTCATTATCTGTCAAACATTGATGCTATGCTTATGTGCAATGTGCTTAAATATCATGCAATGTTTGAGGGGGAGAAAAAGGATAATTCATGAATCTAAGGGGAGTTTGTGTATTTGCACTATTTGAAGAGAAACTCATTTATATACTTTGAATGATTCCACTAACCCCAAAGGACCCATTCAAAGGTGGGTACCTAGAAAAACCTAATTTTGTTTTGCAGGTAATAAAGGTCTGTGTTTAGTATTTCAATCTCGGATACTGTTTAACACATGATCCTGGAATGAGTTTCTTTTCAAGAAACAATCTCAAATAAGTGCTCGTTACCAATGCGCTTACTTGCCTCTGCATGTTCTGTACAAATCCTTCATCTCTTTCTCTTTCATTCATTATCTGTCAAACATTGATGCTATGCTTATGTGCAATGTGCTTAAATATCATGCAATGTTTGAGGGGGAGAAAAAGGATAATTCATGAATCTAAGGGGAGTTTGTGTATTTGCACTATTTGAAGAGAAACTCATTTATATACTTTGAATGATTCCACTAACCCCAAAGGACCCATTCAAAGGTGGGTACCTAGAAAAACCTAATTTTGTTTTGCAGGTAATAAAGGTCTGTGTTTAGTATTTCAATCTCGGATACTGTTTAACACATGATCCTGGAATGAGTTTCTTTTCAAGAAACAATCTCAAATAAGTGCTCGTTACCAATGCGCTTACTTGCCTCTGCATGTTCTGTACAAATCCTTCATCTCTTTCTCTTTCATTCATTATCTGTCAAACATTGATGCTATGCTTATGTGCAATGTGCTTAAATATCATGCAATGTTTGAGGGGGAGAAAAAGGATAATTCATGAATCTAAGGGGAGTTTGTGTATTTGCACTATTTGAAGAGAAACTCATTGTTTATTTTAGAAAAAAAAAAAAAAAAAAATAAAAAAAAAAAAAAAAAAAAAAAAAAAAAAAAAAAAAAAAAAAAAAAAAAAAAAAAAAAAAAAAAAAAAAAAAAAAAAAAAAAAAAAAAAAAAAAAAAAAAAAAAAAAAAAAAAAAAAAAAAAAAAAAAAAAAAAAAAAAAAAAAAAAAAAAAAAAAAAAAAAAAAAAAAAAAAAAAAAAAAAAAAAAAAAAAAAAAAAAAAAAAAAAAAAAAAAAAAAAAAAAAAAAAAAAAAAAAAAAAAAAAAAAAAAAAAAAAAAAAAAAAAAAAAAAAAAAAAAAAAAAAAAAAAAAAAAAAAAAAAAAAAAAAAAAAAAAAAAAAAAAAAAAAAAAAAAAAAAAAAAAAAAAAAAAAAAAAAAAAAAAAAAAAAAAAAAAAAAAAAAAAAAAAAAAAAAAAAAAAAAAAAAAAAAAAAAAAAAAAAAAAAAAAAAAAAAAAAAAAAAAAAAAAAAAAAAAAAAAAAAAAAAAAAAAAAAAAAAAAAAAAAAAAAAAAAAAAAAAAAAAAAAAAAAAAAAAAAAAAAAAAAAAAAAAAAAAAAAAAAAAAAAAAAAAAAAAAAAAAAAAAAAAAAAAAAAAAAAAAAAAAAAAAAAAAAAAAAAAAAAAAAAAAAAAAAAAAAAAAAAAAAAAAAAAAAAAAAAAAAAAAAAAAAAAAAAAAAAAAAAAAAAAAAAAAAAAAAAAAAAAAAAAAAAAAAAAAAAAAAAAAAAAAAAAAAAAAAAAAAAAAAAAAAAAAAAAAAAAAAAAAAAAAAAAAAAAAAAAAAAAAAAAAAAAAAAAAAAAAAAAAAAAAAAAAAAAAAAAAAAAAAAAAAAAAAAAAAAAAAAAAAAAAAAAAAAAAAAAAAAAAAAAAAAAAAAAAAAAAAAAAAAAAAAAAAAAAAAAAAAAAAAAAAAAAAAAAAAAAAAAAAAAAAAAAAAAAAAAAAAAAAAAAAAAAAAAAAAAAAAAAAAAAAAAAAAAAAAAAAAAAAAAAAAAAAAAAAAAAAAAAAAAAAAAAAAAAAAAAAAAAAAAAAAAAAAAAAAAAAAAAAAAAAAAAAAAAAAAAAAAAAAAAAAAAAAAAAAAAAAAAAAAAAAAAAAAAAAAAAAAAAAAAAAAAAAAAAAAAAAAAAAAAAAAAAAAAAAAAAAAAAAAAAAAAAAAAAAAAAAAAAAAAAAAAAAAAAAAACTTGCCTCTGCATGTTCTGTACAAATCCTTCATCTCTTTCTCTTTCATTCATTATCTGTCAAACATTGATGCTATGCTTATGTGCAATGTGCTTAAATATCATGCAATGTTTGAGGGGGAGAAAAAGGATAATTCATGAATCTAGGGGGAGTTTGTGTATTTGCACTATTTGAAGAGAAACTCATTGTTTATTTTAGAAAAACCAAAAATAAATTTTTTTTCTTTTTATTATAAACGATCTTGAACAAGATCGTTTCAGTTTTTATCCTTAACCATTTTCAATAACAAAGTTAAAACGATCTTTCTTATGATCGTTTTGTTTCTTCCAAAACCTGAGTTCAACCTCAGGACGATCTTGTCAGGATCGTTCTAGGGTCTGTTCGCTGTGTGGATGATGAATTTTTTTTGAAAAACAAATGGATGGGTAACTGAACTCGCAAGAGATCGGTTTGCTCAAAACTAATACTTATAAATATAAAGGGAAATCATTGAGTTGATTTCAATTTATATTTCTAAGTGTTAGAAATGTTTCAAAAGGAAAATTGTTTTTCATTGATTTCCAAGACGATCTTGAACAAGATCGTTTCAGTTTTTATCCTTAACCATTTTCAATAACAAAGTTAAAACGATCTTTCTTATGATCGTTTTGTTTCTAAGACGATCTTGCCCAAGATCGTCTTGGTTCCAAAAACTACATGGAAATAAGACGATCTTGCCAAGACCGTCTTAGTTCCACAAACTACATGGAAATAAGACGATCTTGCCCAAAATCGTCTTGGTTCCAAAACTACATGGAAATAAGACGATCTTGCCCAAAATCGTCTTGGTTCCAAAACTACATGGAAATAAGACGATCTTGCCCAGACCGTCTTGGTTCCAAAAACTACATGGAAATAAGACGATCTTGCCAAGATCGTCTTGGTTCCAAAAACTACATGGAAATAAGACGATCTTGCCCAAAATCGTCTTGGTTCCAAAACTACATGGAAATAAGACGATCTTGCCCAGACCGTCTTGGTTCCAAAAACTACATGGAAATAAGACGATCTTGCCAAGATCGTCTTGGTTCCAAAAACTACATGGAAATAAGACGATCTTGCCCAAGATCGTCTTGGTTCCAAAAACTACATGGAAATAAGACGATCTTGCCAAGATCGTCTTGGTTCCAAAACTACATGGAAATAAGACGATCTTGCCCAAAATCGTCTTGGTTCCAAAACTACATGGAAATAAGACGATCTTGCCCAGACCGTCTTGGTTCCAAAAACTACATGGAAATAAGACGATCTTGCCAAGATCCGTCTTGGTTCCAAACTCATGGACCAAGACGATCTTGTCAGGATCGTTCTAGGGTCTGTTCGCTGTGTGGATGATGAATTTTTTTTGAAAAACAAATGGATGGGTAACTGAACTCGCAAGAGATCGGTTTGCTCAAAACTAATACTTATAAATATAAAGGGAAATCATTGAGTTGATTTCAATTTATATTTCTAAGTGTTAGAAATGTTTCAAAAGGAAAATTGTTTTTCATTGATTTCCAAGACGATCTTGACCAAGATCGTATCATTTTTTTTCTTTCCATCTATTTTCCAAGACGATCTTGAACAAGATCGTCCCATGTTCATTTTTATCCTTAACATTTTCAATAAATTAATGCTAAAACGATCTTGAACAAGATCGTTTCAGTTTTTATCCTTAACCATTTTCAATAACAAAGTTAAAACGATCTTTCTTATGATCGTTTTGTTTCTAAGACGATCTTGCCCAAAATCGTCTTGGTTCCAAAAACTACATGGAAATAAGACGATCTTGCCCAAGACCGTCTTAGATCCAAAAACTACATGGAAATAAGACGATCTTGCCAAGATCGTCTTGGTTCCAAAAACTACATGGAAATAAGACGATCTTGCCCAAGATTGTCTTGGTTCCAAAAACTACATGGAAATAAGACGATCTTGCCAAGACCGTCTTAGTTCCAAAAACTACATGGAAATAAGACGATCTTGCCCAAAATCGTCTTGGTTCCAAAACTACATGGAAATAAGACGATCTTGCCCAGACCGTCTTGGTTCCAAAAACTACATGGAAATAAGACGATCTTGCCAAGATCGTCTTGGTTCCAAAACTACATGGAAATAAGACGATCTTGCCCAAAATCGTCTTGGTTCCAAAACTACATGGAAATAAGACGATCTTGCCCAAAATCGTCTTGGTTCCAAAACTACATGGAACTAAAACGATCTTGAACAAGATCGTTTCAGTTTTTATCCTTAACCATTTTCAATAACAAAGTTAAAACGATCTTTCTTATGATCGTTTTGTTTCTTCCAAAACCTGAGTTCAACCTCAGGACGATCTTGTCAGGATCGTTCTAGGGTCTGTTCGCTGTGTGGATGATGAATTTTTTTTGAAAAACAAATGGATGGGTAACTGAACTCGCAAGAGATCGGTTTGCTCAAAACTAATACTTATAAATATAAAGGGAAATCATTGAGTTGATTTCAATTTATATTTCTAAGTGTTAGAAATGTTTCAAAAGGAAAATTGTTTTTCATTGATTTCCAAGACGATCTTGACCAAGATCGTATCTCCATTTCAAATGACTTATAAAGAATACACTGAGTTGATCGCCTTTGTGAACCTCTTTGTATTTTATATAAATCATTTGAGTGAAACTTGTTATTTGCTTTTCAAACATTATTTTATGTGTGCGTTAAATTTTCTTTTTTGTCTTAAAACAGAAAAAAAAAAAAATGGATCATCAAGAAGTTATTGAATATGATGAAGAGATTGCTCTAAATGAATCAATTGAAGAAATTCTCATTGCCGGAAACACAAGAAATATGAGAAATAACAGAGCATTATATGATCCATTCATTGCTCCCGGTTTTCAAATAGTTCCGAGAATTCTTCATAATCATCCTCTCACATATGTACTTACTGTTGAACAAGACTTAGCTGAAGTCTATCTTTTTGAAATGTGGAGATCCATTACTTTTGTTCAACCTTATGATCCAACAAATCCAAGAGCCAAAGCCAAATCAAAATCTCCTGAACTTCGTCGTCAAGGCTACTTTCAGTATCAGTTGACTTCAGGAGAAACAACATATGAGTTTGAGTTTAATATTGATGACTTCAGAAGGATTTTAAGACTACCTGAAGCAGACTTCAATGGACATGTTGATTATGATGAATTTGAGTCCAATGAAGAAATGTTTGCTGCCTTGATTTCAATTTATATTTCTAAGTGTTAGAAATGTTTCAAAAGGAAAATTGTTTTTCATTGATTTCCAAGACGATCTTGACCAAGATCGTATCATTTTTTTTCTTTCACCATTTTCAATACATTAATGCTAAAACGATCTTGAACAAGATCGTTTCAGTTTTTATCCTTAACCATTTTCAATAACAAAGTAAGACGATCTTGAACAAGATCGTCCCATGTTCATTTTTCCATACTTAACATTTTTTTCAATAATTAATGCTAAAACGATCTTGAACAAGATCGTTTCAGTTTTTATCCTTAACCATTTTCAATAACAAAGTTAAAACGATCTTTCTTATGATCGTTTTAGTTTTTATCCTTAACCATTTTCAATAACAAAGTTAAGACGATCTTTAACAAGATCGTCCCATGTTCATTTTTCCATACTTAACATTTTTTTCAATAATTAATGCTAAAACGATTGATACTTTATTTTCTGAGTTTATCTTCTCATTTCAAATGACTTATAAAGAATACACTGAGTTGATCGCCTTTGTGAACCTCTTTGTATTTTATATAAATCATTTGAGTGAAACTTGTTATTTGCTTTTCAAACATTATTTTATGTGTGCGTTAAATTTTCTTTTTTGTCTTAAAACAGAAAAAAAAAAAAAAAAAAAATGGATCATCAAGAAGTTATTGAATATGATGAAAAAAAAAAAAAAAAAAAAAAAAAAAAAAAAAAAAAAAAAAAAAAAAAAAAAAAAAAAAAAAAAAAAAAAAAAAAAAAAAAAAAAAAAAAAAAAAAAAAAAAAAAAAAAAAAAAAAAAAAAAAAAAAAAAAAAAAAAAAAAAAAAAAAAAAAAAAAAAAAAAAAAAAAAAAAAAAAAAAAAAAAAAAAAAAAAAAAAAAAAAAAAAAAAAAAAAAAAAAAAAAAAAAAAAAAAAAAAAAAAAAAAAAAAAAAAAAAAAAAAAAAAAAAAAAAAAAAAAAAAAAAAAAAAAAAAAAAAAAAAAAAAAAAAAAAAAAAAAAAAAAAAAAAAAAAAAAAAAAAAAAAAAAAAAAAAAAAAAAAAAAAAAAAAAAAAAAAAAAAAAAAAAAAAAAAAAAAAAAAAAAAAAAAAAAAAAAAAAAAAAAAAAAAAAAAAAAAAAAAAAAAAAAAAAAAAAAAAAAAAAAAAAAAAAAAAAAAAAAAAAAAAAAAAAAAAAAAAAAAAAAAAAAAAAAAAAAAAAAAAAAAAAAAAAAAAAAAAAAAAAAAAAAAAAAAAAAAAAAAAAAAAAAAAAAAAAAAAAAAAAAAAAAAAAAAAAAAAAAAAAAAAAAAAAAAAAAAAAAAAAAAAAAAAAAAAAAAAAAAAAAAAAAAAAAAAAAAAAAAAAAAAAAAAAAAAAAAAAAAAAAAAAAAAAAAAAAAAAAAAAAAAAAAAAAAAAAAAAAAAAAAAAAAAAAAAAAAAAAAAAAAAAAAAAAAAAAAAAAAAAAAAAAAAAAAAAAAAAAAAAAAAAAAAAAAAAAAAAAAAAAAAAAAAAAAAAAAAAAAAAAAAAGCATTCCAAGGCTTCTAAACAGCAGCCAAGTGACAATACATTTTTACAAATATGTCAGAGATTCAGGAGCTGCTAATTATAATTTTCTGATTCCATCATTCCTGTTAGACATGGTTTCAGATTCTGATGAAGATAAGATTGCTTATCTGGACTGGATTAGAACAGCAATGAGACCGGAAAGCCTCCCGGTTTCTTCCCAAGCTGTACATAGGACACCTGGTGAGGGGTCAAGTGTTAAAAGAAAAGAGCGTGAGGGTGAATCCAGTTCCAGTAAGCCAAAGAGAAAGAAACAAAGAGGCGAAATGTTTGTGTTAAGGCTGAGTAAACAAGTGCACCAAAAGAAGAAGAAAAAGAGTTCTTCAAAGAAACTCAAAAGCAAAGCTCAAGCTGAACCTTCTTCTGAAGAGACAATATCTGCTTCTGGTTCTCCAAAACCAATCCGATCACCACCCCCCAGAACACAAACACCTCAAACACCATCATCTCCATCTTCACCTAAATTACCTCAATCATCCTTATCACCAATTCATCAATCTTCACCACTTCCTGAAATAACTACACCTGAACAACCTATCATACCTCAATCAATTTCAACCATACCTTCATCATCCTTTGTTCGATCACCTCCACCAACATATACTCAAGGCCGAAAGAAATCAATCCCTGTAAATATCCGTAAAACATTTAAAAAATCTCGCTTTGAGTATGACCGATTTCAAGAACCCGAACCAGAAGAAATGATTTCTACTGATAGTGATGCATCCGATGATGATGCCAATCAGTTTGCTGATGATGTTATGGACATCCCGGAGGGACAAGGAAGGACTGAGGGAGGGGTTGAAAATACCAGAGAGGTTGAGAGGTCAGGGATAGGTGAAAGGCAAAAAGAAAAAGTTGGCCTCCAATTAGTCTTAAATCAATATCAACGCCGGGTTTACCCTAGAGTAGAAATCGGGAACTACCCATTCTCGTATGCACCAAACTCTCCCAGCCATTCTGACTCCTCACAACAGGAGTTAGTCTCAGAAATACACGGGGAACAGCCACGCTCACCACACTCTCCTCATTTGGAGGATGAGAGTGTTGAAAATAGAGAGGACCAGCCCCACCTCTCGCCTTCAGTTCATGCACTAGAGTCTAGATCTATTAGGCACACGGAATCACAAGCCCAGTTGAGTACTGGTGCCGGAACAAGCGGAGAGGAACCCACTTTGTGTGACCCTCAAGGACAGCTTGGAAATCCTGCCTTAGCTAACATCACGCCAGCTTTAGCCGCAGGTAACAGTCCTCAGACAGAGACTGGGGAGCAGTATGAACGCCGTTGTGACACTGCTGTTCCTCAGGATCAACCTGAGACTGTATTAACGGGCATTCTCAGTGACCCCGGTACTGTTAGTGGTGTTGCCCAACAACAACCCGATTCTGGTTGCAAAGCCGAATCATCAACTGTTGTTCATACTTTTGAACCAACAGGAAATCCTGAGACAGTCATGATGTCTTCAGGTCAATCAGTAGAATCACTTGAGACTACTGATGTGCCAATTTCTGATATTCCATTACCACCTGAGGCTCAAAGAATAATTGCTCAATTTGTTGAAGGGATTGAGGAGGGACAAAGGAGTGAACTACTTATATCAAGAAACACAATCACTGGTAAACTTCCTGCTTCACCATCAACTTCTCAACCACCAAGATTGTATACTGGAGGTACTTTACGCATTCGTTCTCCAGAAGACACTTCAACACCAACACATACAACACCAACACCCCCACATATATCTACACCACCACCACTAACAACAACAACAACAACAACCACAACAACAACAACAACAACAACAACAACAACAACAACAACAACAACAACAACAACAAGAACAACAACAACAACAACAACAACAACAACAACAACAGCAGCAACAACAACAACAACAACAACAACAACAACAACAACAACAACAACAACAACAACAACAACAACAACAACAACAACAACAACAACAACAACAACAACAACAACAACAACAACAACAACAACAACAACAACAACAACAACAACAACAACAACAACAACAACAACAACAACAACAACAACAACAACAACAACAACAACAACAACAACAACAACAACAACAACAACAACAACAACAACAACAACAACAACAACAACAACAACAACAACAACAACAACAACAACAACAACAACAACAACAACAACAACAACAACAACAACAACAACAACAACAACAACAACAACAACAACAACAACAACAACAACAACAACAACAACAACAACAACAACAACAACAACAACAACAACAACAACAACAACAACAACAACAACAACAACAACAACAACAACAACAACAACAACAACAACAACAACAACAACAACAACAACAACAACAACAACAACAACAACAACAACAACAACAACAACAACAACAACAACAACAACAACAACAACAACAACAACAACAACAACAACAACAACAACAACAACAACAACAACAACAACAACAACAACAACAACAACAACAACAACAACAACAACAACAACAACAACAACAACAACAACAACAACAACAACAACAACAACAACAACAACAACAACAACAACAACAACAACAACAACAACAACAACAACAACAACAACAACAACAACAACAACAACAACAACAACAACAACAACAACAACAACAACAACAACAACAACAACAACAACAACAACAACAACAACAACAACAACAACAACAACAACAACAACAACAACAACAACAACAACAACAACAACAACAACAACAACAACAACAACAACAACAACAACAACAACAACAACAACAACAACAACAACAACAACAACAACAACAACAACAACAACAACAACAACAACAACAACAACAACAACAACAACAACAACAACAACAACAACAACAACAACAACAACAACAACAACAACAACAACAACAACAACAACAACAACAACAACAACAACAACAACAACAACAACAACAACAACAACAACAACAACAACAACAACAACAACAACAACAACAACAACAACAACAACAACAACAACAACAACAACAACAACAACAACAACAACAACAACAACAACAACAACAACAACAACAACAACAACAACAACAACAACAACAACAACAACAACAACAACAACAACAACAACAACAACAACAACAACAACAACAACAACAACAACAACAACAACAACAACAACAACAACAACAACAACAACAACAACAACAACAACAACAACAACAACAACAACAACAACAACAACAACAACAACAACAACAACAACAACAACAACAACAACAACAACAACAACAACAACAACAACAACAACAACAACAACAACAACAACAACAACAACAACAACAACAACAACAACAACAACAACAACAACAACAACAACAACAACAACAACAACAACAACAACAACAACAACAACAACAACAACAACAACAACAACAACAACAACAACAACAACAACAACAACAACAACAACAACAACAACAACAACAACAACAACAACAACAACAACAACAACAACAACAACAACAACAACAACAACAACAACAACAACAACAACAACAACAACAACAACAACAACAACAACAACAACAACAACAACAACAACAACAACAACAACAACAACAACAACAACAACAACAACAACAACAACAACAACAACAACAACAACAACAACAACAACAACAACAACAACAACAACAACAACAACAACAACAACAACAACAACAACAACAACAACAACAACAACAACAACAACAACAACAACAACAACAACAACAACAACAACAACAACAACAACAACAACAACAACAACAACAACAACAACAACAACAACAACAACAACAACAACAACAACAACAACAACAACAACAACAACAACAACAACAACAACAACAACAACAACAACAACAACAACAACAACAACAACAACAACAACAACAACAACAACAACAACAACAACAACAACAACAACAACAACAACAACAACAACAACAACAACAACAACAACAACAACAACAACAACAACAACAACAACAACAACAACAACAACAACAACAACAACAACAACAACAACAACAACAACAACAACAACAACAACAACAACAACAACAACAACAACAACAACAACAACAACAACAACAACAACAACAACAACAACAACAACAACAACAACAACAACAACAACAACAACAACAACAAAGACCTGAAGAAATTGTGTGTAGAGCAAGATACCTTGAAGAAAGAGCCTTTCAAATTTATTGCTCATCAAGTGAAAGACTTAACATGACATTGAACCGATTGAGAGCATTCTTCCTGTTCAGACATCAAGGTCAAAGAGATGCATACATGGAACTGATGAATGCTGAAAGTTCTGTAAGAGCTGAATGGTGGTACCAACAATTTAAGATTCCAATCACAAAAGTCCTTCAGTTGTTTACTCCTCTCAAGAGTCACAATCTCAGACTTGTTCGATTCAGAGTTCGTCGAGCTGATGGCAATGTCTATGTTGTTCAAGAAGAATCTTTTCAACATATGACGATCTCAGACATCCTATTCCTCTACAATCAATATGCTTATCTGATGATCAAGAATCAAGATCAACTTCTAGCTTATGAAGTATTGAAAAGCCATATTCAAGCCTTGATTAGATTCTATGAATTCAATGACTTCCAGATTGGTTTGGAAAGAAGAACTAGCAGGATTAACCTTACAAGACCAAATCAAAGAGCCGAAGGTTATGAGCTAGATTCATTTCAGATTGGAGATCCAATTGAAAGCCTGGATGGATTTGTCTTCATCAATAGACTCAAGAGAAAGATTTTCATTCGTGCCTCTGATTTTGCCAAATATTCAGATGGTACCTTGAAATATTGTCAATCAATTCTGAATGCAATAGATGAAGACTCTGACAATGAAGAAGATGAGCAAATAAAGTCTCAAAGAGAAGATCATATAAGACGTATCAAAGATACTCTTGATATGAGACAGAGGATTAGAGATCTTATTATTACCAGAACTCCCAAGTCACAGGAAGGAATTATTCATACAAAGACAGGTTCATGGGTTCATTGGAATCCTAGCCATGAACGTGGTCCTCATAACATACCTCCTGTAAACTTCCAAGACAATATCAAATTACCTGATGAACGTCCTGTAGGTGATAACTGGCACTTCATTCCTAAGAAGTTTTGGAATGACTCATGGAACAGTTATAAGAAAAGAGCTTTCTGGAGTTCAAAGATTGATAAGCCATCAACTTCCTCTGCTGCACAAAGATATAAGAAAAGGAAGAACAAACAAAGACGTGCAAATAAGAGAAGGAGACAACAATGGAAAAGATGATGGACAACAAAAGCACTAAGGGGGAGAATGTTAGAAATATAAATTAGTGCTTAGTTGTATTTGAAAATATTGTATTTTGTGTAAATATTGTTAGGTTGAGGGGGAGCTTTTGTAATATACTTAGAGTATAAATACCCCTCAAACCTTTAATCTTTGTCGTGTTTTAACGTAACGTTGAATTTATTTGTGTTTACGGGTTCGTTTTAGCGATTAAATGGGTAACGTTTAGCTATTTGTCGAATTTAGCGGAGCGGGACCTCATAATTGAGACCCCTTAGCCGTCCACCACTCACTCTCTCACTCACCCCCTCATTTCTCACTTTACCAACAACCTTATCTCTTCCTTTTTCTCCCTCTCATTTATTCTTCATCTACCTCAAAACCCTAACTAAATTCACATTAAATGTTAGGGATCTTGTGTTTTAATGCTACCTTTACTAAATCTTATAACCATAATAATAATAATCAACCTTGTACAAGAAATTTGAAGTTTTAAAGTGTTCATCCTCTTCAAAAGCCATCAAACCCGAATTTGAAGTTCTAGGTGATTTTGGTAAGTAAAAGGTACCTTAAATTCATCATTTTATATCGTAAAACTTGCTATTAGTTGTGTCAAAACGATTCTCTATCAAAAATTCGAGTCAAAACCGGTTTGAATCAAATTTAGGGTTTCCTAGGGTTTGGTTTAGGGTTTGAACGAATTTGAGTAATTAATGGGTATTATGGCTCAAGATTTCAGTGGGTTTGTGTTTAACCAAGTGTAAATTTACTTAAAAATGAGTCTTGCAACTTCCCTTGTCGGTTTAAAGTCCAAAAATGAGGTTTCAAAGGTTTATGGGTCGTTTTTGGTCCTTGTTGCTGCTGCTGTTTGCTTTGGTTCTGTCCACCGTGTGGGACGTCAATGGCCACCGTCTGGGACGGTGGGCCATCTTTAAGGAGCGTCTGGGTTGCCATTGTGGGGCGTGCTAAACGGTGGGCAGCGTCCTAGACGCTGGAGTTACCGTCCTAGACGGTGGCTCCCTTGTGCTGATTTCGCTTTACGCTAGCAAGACGCTAGAAACCTCTGACCTACGCAGGCCAAGACGCTGAAACCCCTCTTTCCAGACCACCGTCTGGGACGGTGGTGGCTGGCGTGTCAGACGGTAGCCCGATTCAGGCCCAGCGTGTGAGACGCTGAAGGGCAGCGTGCTGGACGGTGGTTCATTTGTGCCAGTTTCCTGTTTTTTTTTCCAGCCTTATTTCAAACGTCCTAGGGTCGAGTCGAGCTTTCTTTTGAACCCTCTCTCGACTCCTCAAGTTCCCTGGACGAGTCATACGCGTCGACTTAAGTTGTGGAACCCCATTTAGGGTTTTCAAATGAGGAAAGAAATGAAATAAAATGTATTAATACATATACATTGAATGTAATGATAGGTTTAAGACTTGTGACAATTGTTGAACATTTATAACTTATACTTAGCTCGTTGTGCGGATTGAGGTGAGTTTCGTAGCCCCGTTTTCCTTTCATATTTGGGGTGAAAAGTGTACGTAATTAATTAAACGTTTTACGAATTAATTGAAATGCTTTGTTACGAAACGATGAATTATTGAAGTTGTTTGACATGTTTTTCCATTAACGTATTTATAAATGCTTGTTGTGATGTATGATTGAGATAACGGATAAGTCCACATTTGTGGCATAACGATAAAGTCCATGTTGATGGCATAACGATAAAGTCCATGTTGATGGCATAACGATAAAGTCCATGTTGATGGCATAACGATAAAGTCCATGTTGATGGCATAACGATAAAGTCCATGTTGATGGCATAACGATAAAGTCCATGTTGATGGCATAACGATAAAGTCCATGTTGATGGCATAACGATAAAGTCCATGTTGATGGCATAACGATAAAGTCCATGTTGATGGCATAACGATAAAGTCCATGTTGATGGCATAACGATAAAGTCCATGTTGATGGCATAACGATAAAGTCCATGTTGATGGCATAACGATAAAGTCCATGTTGATGGCATAACGATAAAGTCCATGTTGATGGCATAACGATAAAGTCCATGTTGATGGCATAACGATAAAGTCCATGTTGATGGCATAACGATAAAGTCCATGTTGATGGCATAACGATAAAGTCCATGTTGATGGCATAACGATAAAGTCCATGTTGATGGCATAACGATAAAGTCCATGTTGATGGCATAACGATAAAGTCCATGTTGATGGCATAACGATAAAGTCCATGTTGATGGCATAACGATAAAGTCCATGTTGATGGCATAACGATAAAGTCCATGTTGATGGCATAACGATAAAGTCCATGTTGATGGCATAACGATAAAGTCCATGTTGATGGCATAACCATAAGTCCATGTCGTGTTGTGCTTTTCTTGTGATATCCCATGATTCCGTCGTGTTGGGGTGTTACAATCTTTATAGCATAATGGAAGAACATTGTTTGATACTAGTTTAGACCCTATGTGTTGCACGTTTATATATTATTGATTCCTCATAAATTATATACAACAAAACGACCATATTATCATAATAACTCATTCAAATTAAAATAGTAATTTAAAGCAAATAAGAAACCTAAATCTAAATTTCTTATTTGTGTCCTAAATTAGTCTACAAATATATTAGATAAACATTGTAAAGTCCCTCACACGATGGTTTAACCCACGAGTGTAAAATACAAGACAAGTATGAACTAGAATCGGACTAGTATTACTTCAATATAAATATGCAAGAATATAAACAAAGTAATAAATGACTTAAGCAATATTTAAACAAGTAATTAAATGGTGGAACACAAATGTAGTTTTCAAGTGTATTTTCTTTATTGATGTATAAACAAAATACAAGATCGTTGCGGAACCTAGATATTACACGTATGTAAGTATCTAAACAATCTTTGAATTACAAGTGATCTATACTTGCTAAATAAACTCCTTTGATCGATATACTTAGAGTTGTGAAGTATAACTATTTAGATCGAGAGTATTTAAACAAGTTCACCAATTTGCTAAAAAGTGATTTTCTCAAAGAAATGACTTTGTATTTATAGGCAACAAAATTCACCAGTGAATTTTGTGCCGTACAAATATGGTTGCATACATTTAATGATCCGACAAGAACATTAAATGTATTGGATAAGGAATAAGGATAAAGTCACATCAAGTGCAAGTGTATCCTTTTATCCAACCACCTTAACACACGTATACTTTGGTAAAGAACAAGTGGGTTGTTCTTTGGAAAGTGTGTAAAGGCTTAAAGTCAAATCCTCGATATCAGTGTTCAGACTTGTAAGGTCTAGAACACAGACAATCCTCTAGTGTTCAGATCTGGTAAGACTTCCAGTGGACTCCGCCATTTGTCAGTCTTCTTTATTCTTACTTCAGTCTTTGACTTCAGTGAGAACGTCTTCAGTAGAGTAGATCTGGACTGGGGTGAAGTCCAGTGAGATAATCTGGAGAATACTCCAGATTCCTATACAAGTATTTGCTCACTGGTCTTCCATTATTTCTGGACAAATCTTCAGAGGGACTCCAGATTCCAAGTCTGGAGTAGGTCCAGTAGAACACGTTTCTGACAGATCTTCAGTAAGCTCCAGTAGTCGAGTCTGGAGCGAGTCCAGTAAATCTGGACTAAATCTGGACCTAACAAATTCCCCCTATTTGTTTAGAAATAATGCAAGTGTTTTCAGGCTTATAGATATACAAATTTGTATGCCTGGAAAACACTTAGTCGATTTAAGTCTAAAAAATCTAAGTTACTGGAAAACACTTTATAGATCATGAGTGTTTTCAGTTTCATCTTTTAAGTTCTAACTTAGACTAAATCTGATCATTTACTTATATGAAATTAAAAAATTGCAACTAATATTACTTTCATCAACTGGAAAATAGTTACAACTTTCATCAAACGATTAATTACAATAAGTACATGATAAAAGATTCAGGTCCTTCTTTTTGATGACTGCCCTGGTGCATCTTCAGTAGCCTTCCTCTTTGGTGATGGAGATGAGGGAACAGACACTGGTGGTCTCAAACCCAACACAGCTTCCATTTGTTGTATTCTTCTCCAGACCTTCTCAATTCTCTTCATAAAGGCCTTAACATCTGGAGATAAATCAGTTTTACCTTTAAATGTCAATCCTATCTCCTTCAGTTCAGTCCATCCAAAATCTTGGACTGATGTATCTTTCCTTTCATCTGTAAAGTTACCCTCCCTGGTCAACTTTATATTAAATCTGGTCATTAGAGGAACTTGTGCCCAGTCCTCTTCAGTTGCAGCTTCAGACGTTGCAACTGATGACTCCGGCGCACGAGGAGGAGGTTGAGATTCTGAAGGTTGATTGGTTGCGGGAGTGAAGTATTGGGTGTTTTCTGGAATTGAAGGTGGTGGTGGTGGTGGCATGTTTGGTGGTGTGTTTGTTGGTGGTGGTGGTGGTGGCATGTTTGGTTCTGGTGGTGGCATATCTGGTGTAGTTGTTTGCATTTCTGGTGAAGGTGTTGGTATTTCTGGTAGATTTTCTTCTTCTTGTACATCTTCACCCAGAAAGTTCAAGTTCACATCAAAGCCTTCAGACATTGGAGATTCAACAACATCCCATTGTTGAGCAATCCCAACTGTCTGTTCACCAGACTGTTCACCAGTCTCTATATCTACCTGTTCACCAACCTCAACATTCAAGTCCAATGGAGCCTCTTGCTCACCAGAAGCATGTTCATCAGTCTGAACATCTTCAACAACTTCTTCACATAATTCTTTTAACATGTTGTTTCTGAACTTCCTTGTACATTCATCACTTAGAGTACTAACAACTGCACTCTGGTCCAGTGTGGGCCTACTCTCCAGAGAGCTTACCCTGAAAACCAAATTCTGAACCTCTTCTTTCAGACCTGCCAGTCCACCAGTGACTGCACTCTGAACAGAAGTAACCAACCTATTCTCTAATCCCTGAACTGCCACCTTGATCTTTTCAGTGTTGGTGTTCGTGGCCAGTACCAGTTCATCAAGCTTCTCATAAACCAGCTTCTCATTTCCAGCGAAGACATTCATCTCTGAAGCAAGGTTATTTGAAAGTAAAGATTTGAAGTCTGAAATAACCTGAGATGAAGTCTGGAGTGATCTCTCCAGGTCCGCCACCTTACTTAAAAGGCCTTGGACCTCGGTTGAAGAAGAAGTGGAGAGACCAGTGGGAGGTTCAAGAGTGGAGGGTAATCTGGTCATTAGAGGAACTTGTGCCCAGTCCTCTTCAGTTGCAGCTTCAGACGTTGCAACTGATGACTCCGGCGCACGAGGAGGAGGTTGAGATTCTGAAGGTTGATTGGTTGCGGGAGTGAAGTATTGGGTGTTTTCTGGAATTGAAGGTGGTGGTGGTGGTGGCATGTTTGGTTCTGGTGGTGGCATATCTGGTGTAGTTGTTTGCATTTCTGGTGAAGGTGTTGGTATTTCTGGTAGATTTTCTTCTTCTTGTACATCTTCACCCAGAAAGTTCAAGTTCACATCAAAGCCTTCAGACATTGGAGATTCAACAACATCCCATTGTTGAGCAATCCCAACTGTCTGTTCACCAGACTGTTCACCAGTCTCTATATCTACCTGTTCACCAACCTCAACATTCAAGTCCAGTGGAGCCTCTTGCTCACCAGAAGCATGTTCATCAGTCTGAACATCTTCAACAACTTCTTCAACAACCTGGGCAACATGTTCAGCTTGTTCATCAGTTTCTTGCCCAACAACCTCTTCAGATTCAAATATTGGAGACCCATCCAGATTCATAACATCACCTGGATGTCTTTCTGGAATAACCTGGATTCCAGCTCTCATCAGACGCCTATTAGTTCTAGGTCGTCTGGAAGGTTCAACAACTTCTTGACCTTGACCTTCTGGAGCAACTTGTCTTATGGGCTGTACAGCCTCTATTATCTGTACATCATCACCAGATGGTCCTTCAACATCTTGAACTCTAACTGGACCCATTTCAACTTCTTCCCTTTGGAAGGAAAGCATGGACTGAGGAATATCTACCTCATCCACTGGAGACCTAAGATTGACTAGGTCCCTCATATACTCACTCACAGAAAAGTGAGTGGTATCCATATCATACTGGTCGCCAAGTGCATTCTTAAACATCAGTGAAAGGAATCGAATATAAGGAACAAATGGCTTTCTTCCTTTCACTCTTAGGCGCTCAACCAGGTCATCAAAAAGAATTTGGGCAAAGTCCACCCTAAGCCCAAACCACAAGCAATAGGCAATCTGGAGGTGTGTTTGATTAATCTGGTCTAATCCTCCAGAGCTGCCTCCTAGACACTCAACAATATGAGTGAAGAAATATCTCCATGAGTCTGACAGCTTGCTCATGTAGATAGTTCCTTTTCTGGATAGCTGGCCATGCTCATCCAATATATCTGTATGCCCCATCAACCTGCATACTTCCCTTGTGTTGATACCAGTGGGAAGTTCGATAGGCAACTCATTCTGTTCATGATAGCTTAACTGGAGAACAGACCTGAGAAGACTAGCTGTGAAACCAAGGGATCTGGTACCTCCCTTGAGAGTATAGTTGATCGATGAAGTTTCATCGTCATATGTAGCCGTGTACCAGAATTCACACAAATATTCATGGTACATCCTTCCTGGATTCAATGTTAATGCACCATATAATGGGCAAGAAAGGAAGAATGAGTTTAATCTCCCAATAATCGATTGGGCATCATGAACACTGGACAGAGAGAGTCTAGCCATCCAGTTATTCATATTTATTCTTATGGTACTTGCCTCAAGATTGATATGAGGTGCCCTTACAACATCTTCCGTAGGAGCAAATTCGTTGGCAAGCAAATTTCTAAGAGATCTTGACTGTCTAGGTGCCATTTATGAGAATAGATGAAAATGAAATTGAATATTTAAGGATATGATGAAGATTTGATGAAAGAATTAAATGTAAATGGAGTAAATAAGAGAGATAAATATGATTTGAAATTTAATGAAGAAAGAAATTAATGAAGGAATTTGAAAGATTTGGGATTTATGTTCGAAGTAAATGCTATTGAAATTGAAAGTGGGTATATATAGGAGAAACAATGTGGAACTCAAACGTCTTATTTGAAATTATCAAACAAAGTTTTTGATCGGGTTCTGAGATCCGCATTAATTACATCACATCATACATAAATGCATGACGGTTTACAGCCCACAAAACAGTAACAACTTGTACTTTTTGTTTTCCCAAGGTAAAAAGACCATCATTGCGTTGAAAAATTTACATGCCACGTAGGATTAAAATATCTTCAAAAAGGTTTGCTTACGTGGCACGCACAATGACCAAGTATTTAAAAAATATTGTGACTCAATTCAGTCCATCTGAAGGTTGACTAGACACTCCAGTATCACTGGTGGATTAGTCCAGTGAAGCATGTACTGATGGTACACTGGAGGGACACTCCAGTAAAGTACCAGTGAAAACCATTTTGAAAGACTGGTAACTTCAAACATGCACGTCAACTAATACAGACAAATGAGAGGGACACATTTACAAAGCACCAGTAATATTTTCTGGACAATTCGTCCAGTAAGAAAATTTTGTCCAGTGAGAAAATAAATTAATAAATTCCCTTTGAACTTTAAACATTTTTTAAGAAAAATATATCTTTCAAAGTCTTCCCCCTGGAATGTTGATCCAGAAATAAATTTATGAATCTTTAAATCAAAGATCCTTAGTAGTACACAATGGCGTTCAATACTAAGGTTCCAGATTTAAGGGTTTAACATTCCAACTCACCAACAAGATATTCAAATGTTTTGACATCCAGTGGTTTCGTAAAAATGTCAGCGAGTTGTTTGTCAGTGGGGATAAAATGGAGTTCAATGTTTCCTTTCACAATATTATCACGAATGAAGTGATACCTGAGATCAATGTGCTTGGTTTTGGAGTGCATGACTGGATTGTTTGAGATAGCAATGGCACTGGTATTATCACAAAAGATTGGAGTCTTTGAATACTTAATACCATAATCAAGCAACTGGTTCTTCATCCAGAGTATCTGAGCACAACAACTGGCTGCAGACACGTATTCAGCTTCAGCAGTGGACAATGAAACTGAAGTTTGCTTTTTACTGGTCCAACTGACCAGTTTGCCACCAAGGAAATGACATCCACCAGTAGTGGATTTCCTGTCTATCTTACAACCTGCATGATCTGAATCTGAATAACCCATTAGATCCATGCCTGAGCCTTTGGGATACCAAAGACCTAGACTGGGGACACCTTTAAGGTACTTCAGTATGCGCTTTACAGCAAGCATATGAGATTCCTTTGGATTAGACTGATATCTGGCACATAAACATGTTGAAAACATTATATCTGGTCTACTGGCAGTTAAATACATTAGTGAACCAACCATGCCTCTATAGACAGTGGTGTTCACTGGTTTACCATCTGGATCGGAGTCCAGTGTCAGTGGTGCAGAAATTGGAGTGGGTTTAGATGGTGAAGAGTTCATATCATATTTCTTTAAAAGATCTCTAACATATTTTTCCTGATTAATAAAGATGCCATCTTTGTTTTGTTTAATCTGGAGTCCAAGAAAATATGTTAATTCACCCATCAAACTCATTTCATATTCAGTTGACATTATTTTCGAAAATTTCTTGCACATGTTTTCATCAGTAGACCCAAAAATAATATCATCAACATAAATTTGTACCATTAACAGATTACCTCGTTCATGAAGAATAAATAAGGTATTGTCAATTGCACCTCGTTTAAAACCATTTTTCAATAAATGTTTAGTCAGAGTGTCATACCAGGCACGTGGGGCTTGTCTGAGGCCATATAGCGCTTTGTCCAGACGATATACCCAATGTGGATGCTTTTCATCAACGAAACCTGGAGGTTGTCTGACATAAACTTCTTCTTCAAGCTTTCCATTTAAGAAGGCACTCTTTACATCCATCTGGTAGACCTTGAACTGATGATGAGCAGCGAATGCTAAGAATATTCTGATCGCTTCAAGTCTAGCCACTGGAGCAAATGATTCATCAAAGTCGACATCTGACTGGCAGTAGCCTTGTGCTACCAGTCTGGCCTTGTTTCTGATTACGTGGCCATCTTCATCTACTTTGTTTCTGAAGACCCATCTTGTTCCAATTGGTTCTTTCTTTCCAACTGGGAAAGGAACCAGATACCAGACCTTGTTCCTTTCAAACTGGTGAAGCTCTTCTTGCATAGCAGTCACCCAGCTTGGATCTTCCATAGCCTCGTCAATCTTCTTTGGTTCATTCAGTGATAAGAAACTGACATATAAGCATTGATCACTGGAGGCTCTTCTGGTCTGTACTCCTCTACTGGAGTCACCTATGATCTGATCAATAGGGTGAGCTTTTGTCCATCTGGAGTACTGACCAGGATTGTTACTGACAACAATATCAGTGCAAGAATTCAGTTGAGTCTCCTCTGAAGTTGCTTCAGGAGGAGGTTCTTCATAAACTACTTCAACATCTTCATCTGATTCATTTAAATCACGATTTGCATCATGAAATTCTTCATATGAAGGCATTTCTTGTAGTATAGGTTCAGTTTGAATTACTTCATTTGAACACAATTCTGGTATGCTCTCAACTGACACTGATACTGGGGGAGTAGTACGAACATCTGAACCAATATTAATTTCAGAGGGTAGTTTGAAATTAATAGAAGGATAGAATGGAGTACTACTGGAAAGTTTCTTTTTCTGAACAGGTTCCAGATCAGGATGACTGGAAACTGTGTCTGGTGAATCTTCAATTTTGTCGTTTATTGGATCAGATTCACAAAAGACAATTGGAGTTACTGGGGGTGTGTCAAGGGCTGACTTCTTGTTGATTGCAGCATTTGATTCATCAAAAGTAACATGTATGGATTCTTGTACTATCTCCAGTCTCTTGTTGTAAACTCTGAAGGCTTTGCGAATGGCTGAATATCCTAAGAAATATCCTTCATCAGCTTTGGCATCAAATTTGCCTAACTGACTGGAGTCGTTCAGGATGTAAACTGGACATCCAAAAACGTGAAAATAACCAATATTTGGTTTTCTATTTCTCATATTTCATAGGAAGTCTTCTTGTGTCGCTTCACGTACACTGATCGATTCTGGGTGTGGCAAGCAGTTGCAATTGCTTCAGCCCAGAAACTGGTAGGAAGACCAGATTCAGCTAGCATACTCCTGGCAGCTTCTATCAGCGTTCGATTTTTCCTTTCTACCACTCCATTCTGCTCTGGAGTGCGTGCTGATGAGAAGTTCTGGGAGACGCCAGTGTCAGTACAGAATTTCTCCAGAGTTGCGTTCTGGAATTCTGTTCCATTGTCGCTTCTTAACTGACACACTTTTCGCTTATGCTTCAGTTCAATCTGCTTGATAAGAGAGATGATTTCAGCAGCAGCTTCATTTTTAGACCTAAGAAAGATCACCCAACAATATCTGGAGAATTCATCTACGATCACCAGGGTGTATCTTTTACCAGCACGAGTCTGAACATTCACTGGACCAAAGAGGTCCATATGAAGCATGTGAAGTGGTTCAGTAATGCTGAAATTCTGTCTGGTCTTGAAACTGGCACGTTTCTGCTTACCCATCTCACATCCTGGACATGGTCTTTCCTTTTTGAAGGAAACTGAAGGTATCCCATCTGCAAGTTGTTTTCTGGACAACTTGTTAATGTTTTTGAAATTTAAATGGGATAACCTTTTATGCCATAACCAGTTTGTGTCTTCATCAGCTTGAGTGTAGAAACATTGCTCTGAAGAAGAGCTTTCCATATCCATCACATACACGTTCCCTTTTCTGGGAGCAATCAACACTACCTTCCAGTCCTTGTTGAATACGATACCCTGAGCAATATTGAATAAGACTTGATAGCCATCATCACACAGTTGGCTTACACTGATCAAGTTATATTTCAAACCATTCACAAATGCAACACGTGTAAACTTGACTTGTCCATTGTTCAGAACACCATATCCCTCAGTCTTTCCACAACCATCATTTCCAAAAGTGATGGAGGGTCCATCAGAAATGGTGAACTCCTCCAGTAGGGTCTTACATCCGGTCATTGTCCTGCCAGCTGCACTGTCAAGATACCAGGTATGCTTCTTTCGATCGCCCTGCACATACACCAGATATATCAGTTAGATTTGGGAACCCATCGACTGATGGGTTCACTGGATCCTCCCTTATGGATCCCTGGGGGTATCTGGTTGAGTTCACTTTCTTCAACAGTAGTTTTTGTTGAAAACACTACTGGAGTTGATAGTTTAGAAACCTTTTTCTTTTTCTCAACTGGAGAAATAAATTTGTCTTTCTTTGCAAAAGGTTTAGTATTTTGTCTAGGGCCAGATGAAGTACCCTCAATAAAGTTTAATCTTGCATTAAAACTTTGAAATTGATGAGTCAGTGTTTGAATCTGGTTCTCTAACCTGGACAAAATATTTTCATCAAATGATACCTGAGCTTTTCCAGTTGTAGGCTTAGGTAGGGGATTGTTTTGAGGCAAAGGTCTATTCTGCTTAACCTTTTTAACTGGAGCAGTCATCTGGACAGCTCCAGTCTTAACCTCTGGGCAAAGAACTGGGAAAGTATTGGCCTTGGGAGTTACAGGCTCATCATAAACAGTGGTGGGCCTGAATCCCTCTGGTAATCGATCGATTACTGGTATTAATGATGCTACATGAGTATTTCCATCCAAATATGCGCGTTTTTGAGCAGGAAATTGTTTTACACAAGCATCATATGGCTTTTTGGTTTCTAGCCATGATTTTATTACCAGTTTTTCTTTCTCTAAAATGATTTCAAGATCTTGTTTTTCTTGAATCAATTGTTCAGTTACCAGAACCTGGGCTTGAAATGCCAGTTCAATGTCTTGAAGTTCTTTTAATTTTGATTTTAAAGCATTTATTTCAGAAGAATCTGTTTCTAGACCATTTAGACTGTCAAATCTAACAGTTTCCACAAAAATTAAATCAGAATTTAGAGCTTCAGCGATGTCCAATTTAAGTTCAGGATTAGTTTCAAGATCATACTCACTAACCTTTTTAATAACAATGTCGACCCAACGACCAGATGTGACATCATCCCTCACCAGATGCTCTTGATCTGCCAGAGCCATAAAACAACAATCTCTTTCCTCTTCTTCATCAACTGATGAATCATCAGAGGGAACCCATGCTTCTTCAGTAGTTGCTATCATGCATTTGTTATTGTCTTCCATCTGTTTAGACAAGAGAGCAATCTGAGCCTTAAGCTTTTTGTATTTCAACTTATAGCTATCATCAGGCTTGTTATAAGAAGCAGTTGGACCAGACTGAGAGACAAACTGACTGGACCTGCACTCTTTCATGAAATGACCTTTTCTGCCACACTTAAAGCATGTCAGATTGGTCTTGTCAGTGGAAGAACTGGGTGCATGTTGTCCAGTGGGCCTATTTGCTCTGGCCTTAAAACGGTTAAACGTTTTGGCCATCATTGCAACCAGGTCATCACTGTCAGTTTCATCACAGTCTGGAGAGATATCATTACAGACTCCAGAATCCATTAGTTCAGACATCATCTTCTTCATAGAAAATACATTCTCAGAAGATATTAATGCCGCACAAGGTGGTGCAGTATTAGTGACCACTGTGGAACTACTGGAAGCATGATTAAAAGAATCTTTTTCTGCCTCAATCCTCTGGGCTTGATTTTCTTCAGTGAATCTGAAGGCTCCATACAATGTTGACAAAGTATGGGAATGCAAGGTTTTACCTTGCCTCAAGACCAGAATCATGTGAGACCATTTTGTTGGAAGAATATCACAAAATTTCTCCAAAAGTATATCCTTATCTTTTTCTACCCCTAGTCCTCTTAACTGGTTTATGATGCTCATAAATCTGGTGTAAGTACCAGTAAGGGACTCATTGGGGAGAGCAAAAAATGACTCATACTTTTTGTTTAAGGAGACTTTTCTGGTAACAACAGTATCATCACCTCCCTCATGCTGGTTCACCAGTTCATCCCACATGCTTTTGGCACTGGGATAGAGAACTAGTGTGGGAATAAGAGTTTCTGGAACAGCCCCGAGGATCATATTTTTAAGAAGTGTATCAAGATTTACTAATCTTTTCTCCTCTTCGGACCAGTGTTCCTCTCTCTTTTCCCTCCCACTTCTTGATCCTGTAGGGTCAAGGAGTGCATTGATAGGAAGTCTTGGCACATAGGGTCCTTCGTTTAAAATTTTCATCATATTCCTTTCAATACCAGTAACATGCAATATTATCCTAGCTTTCCACGTACCAAATTCATCACTGCTCCCATTGAATTTAGGAACAGGATTATTCGAGTAATGCACATGCACATGTGGAGAAGCAGGAGAAGGAGGTGGTGGATTGTTATTTCCAGTGGGTGGTTCATTAAAAATAGTTTCATGAGTTTCTTGTTGATTTTCTGGATTGCCATCGCGAAACAGATCTAGGTAAGTATATTAACCTTCTGCTTTGATACCAATTGTAAAGTCCCTCACACGATGGTTTAACCCACGAGTGTAAAATACAAGACAAGTATGAACTAGAATCGGACTAGTATTACTTCAATATAAATATGCAAGAATATAAACAAAGTAATAAATGACTTAAGCAATATTTAAACAAGTAAATAAATGGTGGAACACAAATGTAGTTTTCAAGTGTATTTTCTTTATTGATGTATAAACAAAATACAAGATCGTTGCGGAACCTAGATATTACACGTATGTAAGTATCTAAACAATCTTTGAATTACAAGTGATCTATACTTGCTAAATAAACTCCTTTGATCGATATACTTAGAGTTGTGAAGTATAACTGTTTAGATCGAGAGTATTTAAACAAGTTCACCAATTTGCTAAAAAGTGATTTTCTCAAAGAAATGACTTTGTATTTATAGGCAACAAAATTCACCAGTGAATTTTGTGCCGTACAAATATGGTTGCATACATTTAATGATCCGACAAGAACATTAAATGTATTGGATAAGGAATAAGGATAAAGTCACATCAAGTGCAAGTGTATCCTTTTATCCAACCACCTTAACACACGTATACTTTGGTAAAGAACAAGTGGGTTGTTCTTTGGAAAGTGTGTAAAGGCTTAAAGTCAATCCTCGATATCAGTGTTCAGACTTGTAAGGTCTAGAACACAGACAATCCTCCAGTGTTCAGATCTGGTAAGACTTCCAGTGGACTCCGCCATTTGTCAGTCTTCGACTTCAGTGAGAACATCTTCAGTAGAGTAGATCTGGACTGGGGTGAAGTCCAGTGAGATAATCTGGAGAATACTCCAGATTCCTATACAAGTATTTGCTCACTGGTCTTCCATTATTTCTGGACAAATCTTCAGAGGGACTCCAGTTTCCAAGTCTGGAGTAGGTCCAGTAGAACACGTTACTGAACAGATCTTCAGTAAGCTCCAGTAGTCGAGTCTGGAGCGAGTCCAGTAAATCTGGACTAAATCTGGACCTAACAAACATAAACTCATATGTAATACGAATTGGCATGTAATACTAAAGTGACATATAATATACGATTATACGAATAAAGATTTGATGTTTACAACGCTAGATTAAAATGTCACGAGTAAACGTACGAAAAGGTAGATCATGTATCTACTATCTTATAAAAAAAAAAGAAGCTCCCGTTGAAAGTTACATGCGAATAATTGTTTAAAATACCCTTAATAATTAAATTATACTATCAACTTTTATCTTTTAACATTTTCATTAACCTTTTTACATCAATTACTTTTACATCAATTATTAACATCACTCGACGTCGCTTCACCACCAACAGTTGCTCCCACCACCACACCGTCGTCGCCACGACCACCTCTGCATTGCGCGGGTACGATGCTAGTAACATAAAATTAATTAACATAAATAATAGATAATAACCTTCATCACCTTTACTTGTCATAGATTAATATAAGAGCATATTCAAACATACGAATTGATGAGTGATTTATTTGTGACTTTTTCCCCATTCGTTTGACACGTATTTAAGGTATAAATGAATCGTTAGTGTGAACTTTATGGTACTTAATGGAATTAGGTTTGTGAACAGGTTTGATGTGAGAGAATACAGTTTGTGAGAGTAGAAATGAGCTAAGGAGATTAAGGATGAAGTTCGGGAGATTTACATAAGAAGAATTGGAGCTGAAACAAGAAATCGCGAGCGAAGCGGAGCTGCCAGCGCCGCTGGGGACCTACCCAGCGCCGCTGGATCCTACAGGAGACATCCCAGCGCCGCTGGCACCTAGCCAGCGCCGCTGGTTCGTTCAGGCACACACCCAGCGCCGCTGGGCACACTGCCAGCGCCGCTGGGGCTAGGTCGGCAGATTTAGGGTTTTTCGTATTTTGCCTATAAATACCCCGTTATAAACCCTAAAAACATAACTAGAGCACATGGGTCAAAAGTGATGGCTAGGGATTGAAGAATAGGGTTTCTTGAGCATTCCAAAACGGATCCAACTTCATCAGACATAAAGGAATCTAACCTTGTGATTCATAATCACCCGGTTTCAATTCTTTTTCTCTTTCCGATATCTCTAGATTTCTATGTTATTTCAATTTTATCAGATTGTTCATGGCTACTCAGTCTATGAGTAGCTAAATTACTAGACATTCGTTTGGACATGATGTAAACATGACTTGATTGTTGATTATGGTTGATTGTTGAACAGTTTCTATGCTAAATCGCAGATCCATATTTATTTGAATCTGATTTGTTATTAGTTTTCATATACAAACTTATTTTATTGATTTGTTTGAGTCGGATTGGTACCGAGGCTCTAGAGTCATTTAATCTGTTTGCGAAACATTGGTCGGTCTTTAATCAGTGTAATCAATTGATCTATAACTGGACACTTGATTGGAAATTAATAATTGGTTCAAACGAGTATGTGTTTAATTAGGTTAATCTAGTTGATCTGGCGAACGGAAACCGGATCCGGGTGGCTAGGTTATACAGGAATAGC
>CM067167.1:129117534-129122534 GCA_034093135.1 Erigeron breviscapus
CTTAGTAGGCAAAAATTAAATGACAGTAAGAAATCAGGATATTTCCTGTTCACTTCAATGGAATAAACCTGGAAGAGTGGGTAGCACCAATACCAGGCCTTCCATGCTTAACAGGTTTGTATGAGAGCGAAAACTCAGCCAGGTAGTGTCCAATCATCTCGGGCTTAATTTCAACCTGATTGAAAATCTTCCCACTGTACACACCAACAACGCTTCCAATCATTTCAGGAACGATGATCATGTTCCTCAGGTGGGTCTTCACACATGCTGGCTTCTCACCAGCAGGCGCCTCACGTTTCTGTGTATACAGGAAATTACTATATTGAGTCACATACTTTATAAAAGTAAAACAGAGCATACACAAAACTCATATCCGAAGTAAAACGTTGAAACCATTGAATTAATCAGGAGTATAGATAAAGAGTTAAAAAAAAAAAGTAAACAACTTGACTGAAGAAAAACCGAAATCGAACCGAGTCAAAAACAAATCCAGAGGTTTCTAGCTTTTAAAAAACCGAAATATTTGACTCGTTTTCGGTTTTAACCAAAAATCGACCAAAAATGAACCGTGTTCAAATAAGTGATGTAAGAGGAAAATTCTCTAAAATGATAAGGAATAATTTAGATAGTTTCTGTATTTACTACCTCTCTTTTTTAGTCGCATCATCTGTAGTTAATAAATTAACAAAATATATCACTACTCTTACAAGATACTCACATGGCTATGCAATTAACTATCAAATCCAACTTTCACGAGAAAAACTAACAAAACAAAACAAGATTTCAAATATATTATGTTTTCATTAGAATAATGGTACATATCCAGTAACTAAAAATCTGTGATACATAGTATTATTGTGACCAAGACAACAATTACATAAAATCATTTGTTTTTTTTTAAAAAAACATGTCAATAATGAATTCATAAACCAATCAAATTAACCCCATTTCCATTTCCATTTCCATTATCCTTACAAATCTCGTTTCTTTACTGAAGAGAAATTGACAAATCAAGTTCACTACTAAACATTGAAATCTCGTAACCCTTAACAAATAAAAATATATAAAACACAAATATTTAGAAAGCCAACAATTACAACATGGCCAACAAATACAAGACAAATACAAATAACCTATATATATATATATATATCCCTTTCCTAAAATACCCTTACCGGAAAACTTCCACCAAATCTCCGACACTTCCTAATCAAACACGAGCTCTCTTCAGAGAAGTCAACGTAACTTTCGCCCCTAACGGCGAAGCCACAACTTCAATATCAAACGAATCATACCGCCGGAAAAACTCAACAACAAACAACCTCGTAATCAACACAACAAAATCTTTTCCCGCACATTGTTTGTTCCCGACTGTGGGCCCCTCTGTTTCCGGGCCATTACTCCATGTCACATATTTCAAAAGCTCTTCACCATCACCCATAAACCTATCAGGAACAAACTCTTCTGGCCTGTCAAATATTTTCGGATCTTTAGTCGCAAATGGTTGATACCCGAATAACATTTCGCCTTCTTTGACTTTAAAAACGGCGTCGTGTGACTCAATTGTGAAATCTTTTTTAGCTTTAGCGTATTGTAATGCAACTGGTGGTTCTATACGTAATGATTCGTATACAACTGATTTCATTAATGGCATGTTTTCCATTGCGGCCATTGTTGTTTTTCCATCTTTGCCGTGTGTTTTGATCGCGGTTCGGATCTCGTTAGCTAATTGGGTATGTAAATTTGACCCGGCTCGCCCGATCCATTTTAGTGTGTTTGGAAATAGTATTTTGATCCCTCCAAATGTATTGAAACATATAGTGAATAATATGTTGTGAATTGCTTCTTCTCTAGATATTCCTAAAGATTCGGCTTCTTGGATAATCGGTAACGAATACGATTCAAAATAGTTGTATAGTTTTTGGTAATTTTTTTTAATTAAAACCGTTGGGAGGCGGAAAGTGTGGAGGAGGGGCTCCTCCACAAACCAAGGAAGTCCCAGACGGAGAATTGGGCCCAGGTTAAACAGCACCCACGTGCCGATTAATTTGGGTCCATCTTTTCCGATCTGGGTATCTTCTGGATTGGTTTGTAAATACGCCCGGCCTAAAAACCTAAAAGCAGCACACTCTCCAACATCGTTAAACAAGGCTTTACCCTTTTGGGCTAATTCGGATTCTAGTTCATCGAATAATTCGGTATAAGTTCTTTCGAATTCGGGCATGATTCGGTTTCTTGATTCTTTTAACATGAAGAAGATCAAGTTTTTAAGTGGGGCATGTTTGGGTTCAGATGGGTCAAGATAGGACAAGACACGGTGGCCGCCGGTGAGTTCAGTTGACGGCATGTAAGTTCCGGTGAACAAATCTTTTTTTTCAACTTTTGTGACATCAAAAAGAGTTGGGAAGCTTTTAGCATCAAGTAAAACGACGACGTTTGGATTGTTTGAAATAAAAGGACCCGGGGGCATATTTGTCCGGAAAACCGTTGACTGAAATTTTTGTATACGGGTTTTAAAAAATTCATCACGGCCACCGGGGCTATAAAAGTATTCAAACCGATCTTTGAAAGGTTGAACAAAAGGAATGCCATAAGATCCAGGAATAGGCTTGATAGGGAGGTTTGTGGAGGAGTTTTTGCCGGTGGTGGTCGGAGCAACATCGGCGGAGGTGGCGGCGGTGATCAGGCGGATGGAGGTGGTGGGACGGAGGCGTTGGTGGTGAGTTTTGGTTGGGTCAAGATTTAAGGTGTTGTGGAAAGAAGTAAAAGCTAATGTTGATGTGGACATTGTGTTTTTGCTTGTTTGACTAAATCTATGTTGCAATTTTGACAATATGAAAATATGGAAGGATTATTGGGATTTATATAGAATGTTCAACCGACCATAAGAGTAAGGCTACAAGCCTACAACTCTACAAGTAACTAGAGAAATATATGTGAAAAATATTTGTGTAGTGATGTTCATAAGTTTGACTAGGAAGATGTTAAAATAGACATAGGTTTATAGTGTGTTGTAGAAATGGCTTTAATAATTGCAAACATGTGGTGCACATTTGTATAAATTTGTATGTAGCTTTATTATTTTTCTTATGTCCCATTAGTGCTCCATTTATTTTGTGAAAGTGGCGTGTTGAATTCATTAATCCAATGATTTGTGGCTTTGTGCTACTTTAAATGTTTAAAACGTTATGTTTGGAATTTTTATTTTCTACTTCATGATCATTTAAACCAAGAATATAAATGATGACAATTGATAAGTATTCATAGTGTATGTTATTGGAAAGTTATTAAAATCTTAGTCTTTCATAAACTGTTATTCCATTATAGTATATAATCCATAAAATATGACCCTTTTCTAATGCGTAATGAGATTTGAAGTATGATACGTAATTTAGCTATGACTCTTCGCATACGTCTTTTTGTCATTCTAAGTACGAATACGAGTTGATTTAATGAACTTTTGATACTTAATGATCTAAATTGTTTATACGGGTTCATAATGCGTGTAATCAAGGGTTTGACTATAAATACACTTTAAAGCTCGATCCCCGACCCCAAATTTACGCCAGATGACCCTACAACACCATGGGACGAAGTTCAACAGCTTTCAAGGGGACTTTAGCCTTTGAAACATCTCTTGATATTCAGATCTTCGCAACAGAGATTGTTGGAACTTCAATTACCTTTGCTTTTATTGTCGCAAGACCACAAGGAGGAGTTGCAGATCGCAAGCAGTCCTTGCAATACTCAAGGAGTGCTTGCGATCCTCAAGGACTGTTTGCGATCCTGAAAAAGTGTTTGTGATCCTCAAGCACTTCATGTGATCCGCAACCCTCCTTGAGGATTGCAAGCACTACCTGCGATTTTGACATATAATTGCGAAAAACATACCTTTTATTTTACAAATTGAAAGAAAAAAAATATTTATAGGGTTGTTTATGTTGAAAGAAAAATATACCTAATTGCTTTTTTATCTCTTATGTATTGCGAATACAGAAAATCTCACAAAAAATCTTATCCATAAAGTAAAAAAAAAGTCAAAATCGCAAGCACTCCTTGAGGATCGCAAGGACTGCTTGCGATCTTCAAAGAGTGCTTGTGATCCGCAACTCCTTCTTACGGTTTTGCGATTTTATGAGTATTTTTTGTAAACTTGACAAAACTTGGGTATTTTGATATGTTTAAGATGATTTTTAGTTATCTAGGTTTTTTTTTTTTTTTTTGATTATCTTGATTATTGCCTCTTTTATATAACAATTATTCACGTGCAATCACCAGACATCTAGCTAGAAATTTTAACGGTTTTTTTTTTTTTACATATTTTATACTCTCTTCATAACAGTCTAATGTTTGGAATTATTTAACTAAACATCAAAAAGGGTAACAAGATTCGAATAGGTATGACCGCATATGTTTTAATCAATAATTCATCATCATTTTAAACAAGAAAGCTACGAGAAGTCGAGAACTTTATGCATTTGTTTGTTTAAATATCTAATGTTAATGGTTTTACGAGTATTTAAAAAGAAAGCTACGAAATTAAAATAAAATATGGAAGCATGAGGACGGTGCATGTGTATATTAATTGTACTTTTTTATTCTACACATAAATTATTTAGTTCTTTTTAAATTTTGATAGAAATTCAAAAAAGACTATGATCAAAATGGTCAAAGCAGATTTAAAGCGTTATTCCAAGGGAAAGTCAAAGTTGACAAATTCCTTGACCATATAATTATATATATATATATATATATATATATATATATATATATATATATATATATATATATATATATATATATATATATATATATATATATATATATATATATATATATATATATATATATATATATATATATATATATATATATATATATATATATATATATATATATATATATATATATATATATATATATATATATATATATATATATATATATATATATATATATATATATATATATATATATATATATATATATATATATATATA
>CM067167.1:129125034-129146430 GCA_034093135.1 Erigeron breviscapus
ATTAAGATGGAGGGTAAATTAGACATATCAGGTTCATAAAATTAATGGAGGGGGTTCAGTTTGTTTTATAAGGGAATATAGAAAAAGACTAGAGTTCAAATTCAAACAGTTATGTATTATACTATTATGAGGTTAATATGGTAGAAATTGGGTAAAAATTTGCGGTTAAAGAACAAGCTTGTTTGAAAAAAATTAATCAAAATATACGGTATATGAAAACATGAATTAATTTCTTTATAAATTTAGTCTTTAATAACTATATACTAATGTATTAGAAAGAAAAAAATATATTATTTTTAAAGGAAAGTATACCATAAAATACATCCTTTTTGTGATTTATGGGTCTTATATGTTGTTTGGTCAAAACTCCATTAACATTATGATATTTTTGTAATGGTATATAAATCTACTGCTTTTTGAAAATACATTACGATAACTTTTAAGGCCTAAATATACTTTTTTATGTATATGTAAAAGAATATTACTCGTACATTAGATTAGTTAATGACTAGAACTCTAGAAGAAGAAAACTACATTACATAACACATTTAATATCAAACGTCAATATAGTGGAAAGTACGTGTATTTTTCTTTTTAATTGAAAAGAGTAAAAGATCTTTTCTTTTCTTTTTGAAGATGTGGATCATTTGCTCGCAACAGGGGATCTAGCTTACACTGTTTTAACCGGGTCCGCGCTAGAGAGTCCTCTTACCCTCAATACCTAGTAGGAGGAGAAACTCCCAACTAAACCGCCTGAAGGCACGACATTTAATTGAGATAAAACATTGCCCCCTCTGCAGGACTCAAACCTGCTTCACTGGAGGACTTTATTGTGAAATTCCTTCAAATGTCTTTCCCATGTCTCGAACTCGAGACCTCCAGCATGTAAAACTGGTGCTCAACCACTGGACTATAATGGGAAGTACTAGGGTCCTATTTATATCATTTTATTGAATATTGAAAGACATTGAAAAATTATCGATCACAAGGAAGGTTATAACTTATAAGGTTTGAACTTGATACAGTTGGACTAATACGTATAAACCCTTAAACCAGCTAATAGTTAAAAAAGAACATAATACAATTAATGCATGTTTTCATATACGGAGTATCTTATATTTATATTTTTTAAGAAAATACCAAACGCACCCTTTAGAATTGTATTTAACGTGCACAAAAAAATTATATTTTTATGTCAAAAGCCTACTTCTTTTTTTTTCCGAACATTTAGTCGGTATGCGACATCAGGGAAACCTCACCGTATAATGGTGAAGCCTTGCACGTACCCTAGACAACGAGATGTTAACCATGGGCCGTTACAAGTATTCGGAGGAAAAAACCCCAAGACTTGTCATCCCTAAGGATCGAACTCAAGACCTTGGGTAAAACCTGGGATGCCTCTGACCAGTTGGACTAGTCATCATTGGCAAACCTATTTCTAAATTTTATGATAAGTGTACAGTTATTTAATACAACTTAACTACAGCTTTTAGCAAAACTCTATTTTATATTATCACTTTACTTTCTTTATTTTGACAGAACAATCAAGCCGTTTTTAAAATTTGCAGCATCTGTTTTATATCAAGAATCTGCATATGACCCAAAAGAATTCAAAATTCAATTTTTTTTTATGCTTCAAAGTAGAAAGTTTGAAATACAAAAATCGTGCATGAAAGGTTGAACCGGCTGGCGGCTGGACGGAGCCGTTTTGAGTTTTGACGGTGGCTGCTTTTAGTTTAGGAAAGATTGCATAAAACACCCTTTATGTTTTTCCACAAGACCACAATGGAACATTCAGCCCTCGATAAGTTTCATACTTGTATTGACTAACCTTGATAATCATCTATACTCCTTACTAGATTTTTATCCAGCGAAAAACACGGGTAAGTTTTAAATCGTTAATTAAATAACCTCTATGAAAAGGTAAGTATAGCAAAATTGTAATCTATACACAATTTGTCTAGATTAACTTAAATCTGGGCATTGTGACTTGCACCAAAAAATAAATTCCATGACCAGGAATATGAACTTTTTTCAATGCAAAATCTTAAATCACAAACTAAAAAACAAACTATTAAATATATATAATATATACACATAATATATGTTCAAGTTATTGTGAAGTAAAAAAATATTGTATGTATACACAAAATGATCTTTAACCAGCACATACAAGTATACAACCTCTCAAATAATTAAGTTATATATACAGAAATAAAAATGTGACCTAAATAAAATAAATATTTAAGCAAATTGTGGTTAGTCTAATTAAATATACACTATTGCAAAGTTATAAAGTATTAGCTTCTCTAATAATAAATCTCTTTAAAATAAATCATCTAAACTTAGGCCATCAATTTACTATTCGGTGATTGCAAGAATTAATTATTTTATTTCAAAGGTTAATATTCTAGGTTATAGTTAAATAGTTAATTATTTTCCATTAATTTCTGTCTTCATCTTGGTCCTCGTCATTGCATCCAGCAGCCTTGGTCCTCTTGATAACATTTTGCTTCCTCTCATCATAAGTTGCTTCTTAAGGTTATACCTAGCACAAGTAAAACAACAACCAATACTAAAATATTCACTTTCCAATGATGTTAGTGCCCGACTGCCCATACCTTCCGATTTGTATTAAGATGTGTTCTAGAGGTTGAGTAACTGGTTGGTTTCGAAGGAACAAACTATCGTCTTTTCAAGTATTGGATTTGACAATAAACTTAATTTTGGACATACAGTTTCAAACTTTTTATATGCAGAGCCTAAATATAACAATAAAACTAAATTAATCTAATGATAATCTAATTATCTAGATAAAATGACTTAGGAGGCCTTTTTCCCAGCTTGCAACATCTAAAGGTATAGATATACCTTGAGGCCACTAAAAATATTTTATCAACACGGTCTGACCCATTTCAAAAAATATGATAGGGTGTTTCTCGCAGACGCAAACTTATCTAACCCATTTCAATATAAATTGGTATAAGTGTTTCAACATATTCAACCCAGCCTACCCCAGCTTAGATACTACCGGTTATGATCTGAACCTATGTTCGCCCATTACACGACCCCCGGTTATGATCTGAACCTATGTTCGCCCATTACACGACCCGTCCATTTCTCCACCTCTACTCACGCAAAAAAATACCTTTCAGATTGCAACTGCTCTTCCATCTCTCTAGTCTTTGGCCAGTGGTCCATCAACAGTCTTTAGGGTAGCTGAATGATACACAAATACAAATTTTAGAACTCTGAAACACAAGAGTATATGTACAAAAAAATACACAGGTCACATACAAACTCGTTTTAACCCATCTGACCCATATTGGTACCTCTAACTGTAAAAATGAAAGTACAAAGTTTAACTTGAACCATGGAGCTGCTTGTGTTTTAAATTTGCCTTTCTTTTTTTGCCAAGCCATACCCAACATAAGGTTCCAAAAAACCTATGCGTTTTGACCTCTTACCCAACCCGCCTGTTTTGACCCATCAAGTTCAGTATATCTCTGTAGTTGTCATGTCAAACGACTACGGTTTCTTGAGAATGAACACCACATACACAATTAATTAATGACCACACTTAGATTTTCATATAAATTCCCAATTAAAATGTATTTTCATCATTATATTAGAACAACAGTATTATTCATTTCCTTGATAATAATGATAAGTTTAAATAATTGACCTAAATGATAAGTTTAAATAACTGACCTTAGTTTCAAGACCAGAAGCAATGTTTTATAAAGAAAAAGGAATAAAAGTGAATTGTTTGCTTATGCAGGGACAATAAATCAACTATGCAACCGGATAACAAACATCTTCTGAATGCAGGAAACACATTAATGGAAGAAACATACCCAATTTATAATTGACTGTCAATGAGCAAAAGCTAATTCATTTTCATAAAAAAAACATCAGAAAGTGATAATGAAAAGTGAATTTACCTTGACTTCCCTTAAATTTAGTCATTCTTCCCATGAAATAATCCTGTCTCTTCTTTATCTTAATCGCAACCTACATACAATGAAACATATTTATAGCAATAGCTATACATCTTCAAATATTAAAATGGGCTCTAATAAAAATAAGTAAGTGAAGGTTTACATATGTACTAATGGAATGTGAAGCTTTGCATGCTGCAACATTTTTGATATACCTTTGGGCAGCTGAGCTATCTGGATAATATATATGTATAAGTATATACCTTCAGCTCTTCTAATACATCAACATAACATAAAACTTTTAAATTACAGATAAATGGCTAATTATTTGGAAAGTCCTTCAATTTGTCACTTATAGCTTTTATGGGGCCAAAACAAAAAAAAGTTCTATTGTAATGAAAAAACCCGGCTAAAATAACTATCGTGGGGATTCGAGTAAGTAACCGGTCAAAAATTAATTTAAAAGTTATTTTTATTTATTTTTATTTCAATTTTTGATGACATGTTATTTTCATGTCATTTTCATTTAAATAAAATAACACATCAGATTCCCACTAACGTATATTCTAATTCTTTGTACATAAAAAAATTAATTGGATTCATATATATTCATAAAACAAGATCTGCAACCACCCATCCCCTTTTCTTCCTTCCTTCCTCCCTCAAGCCCAATTTCATGTCTTTAATTTCTTTCTTTTACAATTCTTCCAATTCTTTGTACATAAAAAAATTAATATGCAGATTCATAGATATATTGATACATATATATATAAATATATACATCATTAATTGGCAGATCTAACGGCCATCTCCGGCCAATCTCACCGGAATTCATCGCTGGTCATCTGCTACCATCTACACCATCGCAACCCATCTCTTTTGAAGTAAACTTCCACCACCAAGATCGGACGGGGAGAGGAATAAAAAAGGAATATAGCTCCGGTCATCAAAAACGACCTCGTTCCGGCAATCTATCAAATTCAAATCGGAATTCATCACCGTGAAATTTAAAGGTGAAAAAATACATCGTCGTTCTTGTTGTTTTGGATATAATTCATCACCGTTGAAATGGATTTGACTGGACATGATTTTCATGTTCTGGGTTTTAGATTAAATGATGTTGATGATGAAAGATGAATTGGGGAAAAAGAAAGAGAGAGAAAGGAAGAAATGAAAAGCAGATCCATTATATTTTTATATGTATATGTGTGTTTCTTATATTTTAAATACATCTACATGGCAGACGACGTGGAATTCATTTTTTAAAATTAGAGTTGAAACCGGCTATTAATTGTCCACATAAACATATTTCGGTCACGGACCCACCATAGTTATTTTAGCCGGGTTATTTCATCATAATAGAACTTTTTTTTGTTTTGGCCCCAGAAAAGCTATAAGTGACAAGTTGAAAGACTTTTAAATTAGAAGATTTTAAATTCAAGCAAGTTATAACCCAAACACCATAAGCATACGGAATGCAAATGAAACTTTAAAACACACATCAAAAACACGTGGCATCCAAAACTACGATTTTTTGACAATAATCAACTTAACCTTCCCGAGACCAGAATTTGGTGCAGCCACACTTCTTTTAAAAACATCACTTACCCATTCAATTGAGATATTCAACAGCTTCAATAGCAAGAAGATTATTACATTCAAGAGTTTTTCGGTTTAAATCTTCCCTTGACTGCCAATCTTTGCTGTCCAAATAATTTCAATCCGGAGTCACTTCAAGAAACCTATACAACCATAGTAATTAATAATCATTCGTAAAAGATTAATCATTGAAATATCCATAATCCAATTCAAATCCAAATTCATTTCACTTAACCATTTCATCAAACACTTGGTAAACATATATACATATATTAAAAATAAAATAAAAAGAACTCAAGTTTCACACTCCATCAGTCATTTACAAAACCATCAAATACCCATATCAAATAAAATTGAAACTAAAAAAACTCAGCAAAAAAACAACACTACACATAAAACCAAAACCAAAATCCAAACTCAAAGTAATCTAAATAATTAAATAAGGAAACATACCTCATAATATCACGAATGATACCCATGTTAAGATCTAAACCAAAGAAGAAAAATATTAATTGGCAGCCGATCAAACCCCCACATCTCTAAAGAAAACATATTCAAATCAAAACTTGGTGCATGATGAGTTTTAGAAATATTGAAAGTTGTAGTTTTAGAAATATAGAAATATCCAAAGAAAACATAGTATATGCTCAATTAGCTATTAATATATCGTTTTAGAAATATTGAAAGTTGTAGTTTGATAGTTTAATTACCTTAGGGTGCATGATGAGTTGTAAAAACCCTTGCCAATGGACACTTCACCAGGTTGTGGTTTCTCTCCATCATCATCTTCTTTACTCTCATCCTTAAGATCATCATTGTTGTCATCTCATTCTTTATGTTTCAACCTCAACCATTCTTTACCTCCATTCCAACCTTTATGTTTCTTTGATATAAAAAAGAAGAGTTGTTAATGATAAAAAACGAATGATTATAAATAAACCTTAGGCATATGTATGTATATGTTCATGAATAAAGAATAAATTAAATCAAAAAATTACCAATTTCAGATTACTTAATTGTTTTTCTTATTCTTGTATAATCAAAACAAACAAACCTAAGTCCAACACATGAATGTCAATCGAATAATATTGACTTTTTCTCTCTATGGCAGGCGATTTGGGGAAATATTGAATAACCTAATTTCAGCAAATTTCACTCCCTAGATCCGCCTATTGAGAGGCTCGTTCTTCTTGATTTCTTCTCAATTCTTTGCAATTAAACACCTCACAAGCATCTCATGTCTCCTAATCGTAAATCTTTAAAACGTAAGATGAAGGTTCCGGCAAAGTTCAAAGACACTATTCATAGCCTAATTGAAGAAGAAGACACTGTAAACATGAGGGACCAAAAGGTTGATAATAATAATAGTGATACTCAAAACTCCTAGCGGCCCAACTGAAAATCCTAATGGGGACGATGTGAACAAGGATGATGGTAAACAATCTGTTGCTGCTGGTAAATCGTGTGATGAAACAAAATTAGATGGTGTAAATGGTGATGACCGTTCGACTGCAAGTCCGGTCACAAACTGTGTTGATGATGTCTTTGAGGTTCATCGACCTCATGTTATTCCTATCCCTCCTGATTTGGATGAGAATAAGAATGATTCATGTAATAAGGACAATAATTCGTTTAATGTTTCAATTGATTCTGATGGAAAACAAGGAAAACAAAGATGAAGTGCAAGATAGGGAGGGTGCGATAAGATGAAACTGCCTGAAGCTGGTGCACCGCTCAAAACACCCATGTCATATGCTAATGCTGTTCAACCTGAAACGAATATAAAAAAGGTTAATTTCAGAACTTTACCTGTTGACTCTTGTGTTGATGGTGTTGATTTTATTATTCCAAAAGCATGGAAGTTAACAATAGATATGCTAATACGTTATTTGGATATTTCTTGGGTAAAAGATTAGCATTTCCTATTGTTGGGAATTATGTTAAGAATACTTGGGGCTAAGTTTGGTATTAAAAGGGTTATGATGAATGCATATGGCTTCTTCTTCTTTAAGTTTGACAGCAAGGATGGGATGGAAAAGGTTATGGAACAAGGACCATGGTTGATTAGGTCTGTACCTATTTTGTTGAATGTTTGGACACCCATGTCCAATCTACATAAAACTGAAATCACAAAGGTGCCAGTCTGGGTCAAACTTCATAATGTTCCATTGGTTGCATTTACTGAGGATGGTCTAAGTATGTTGGCAACAAAAATTGGAAGACCGATGATGTTAGATGCTTATACTAGTACAATGTGTTTGGAATCTTGGGGACGTAGTAGTTATGCACGTGCACTTATTGAGTTGGATTCAGAATGTGAAATGCGTAAGCAACTAGTGATTGGTATTCCTGATATGGTTGGGGAGGGGTTCTCGAAAGTGACTATTAAAGTAGAGTATGAATGGCAACCACCGCGCTGTGATACATGCAAAATTTTTGGTCACTTGGATGAGCATTGTCCAAAGAAAATAAAACCAGTAGAGAAAAAAACATATGAGAGTGTTGATGAAGACGGTTTCCAGGTTGTTTCCAAGAGTAGAGGAAAAGCAAAGAGTTTTGATAAACAAGTTTATGGTATTAAGTTGAACAAGCCAAAACCACAATTTATGTATCGACCTAAGAAGTCAGCCACAGAGTTGGGAGGGGTTTCAAGTTCGGGGACTGGGTCAGCAAGTATTGCTAAAGAAAATTTAGCTAGTTTGCAATCTGAACCGACCAGTAAGGGTGTGCCGATCAAAAATGCATATGATGTTTCGGCTCGTGCTAAAGGGGATGATTTAGATGAGGATAATGATGTGGACGATGTGCAGAATGAAACCAATGATTTTATGGCTAGTACTGAGGGGGCAAGCACTCCCGGTAATACGGTTTCTCATGTATAGCATATCATCTTGGAATATAAGGGGAATGAACCTGTCCCCAAAACAAAATGAGGTTCGTCTTGTGATCAATGAAAATAAATTATGTATTTGTTCTATTTTAGAGTCGCATGTTGGTGTGTCACAACTTGATACATTGTGTGCTAAAGTATTTCGTAGCTGGTCTTGGGCATCTAATGCCCACTTGTGTGTGAAGGGGTCTCGAATCATTCTAGGTTGGGATCATGATATTGTTGATGTTATGGTGTTGGCTCAAACAGATCAAGTGATTCATACTCAAGTAGTGTTCAAGCAAGATAGTAAAGTGTTGTTTTGCTCTTTCATTTATGCTCATAATTCCTTCCTACAGAGGAGGGAGCTATGGCACAATTTACTTGTACATAAAGTGTTTATCAAGGACAAGCCCTGAACTTTGCTTGGGGATTTTAATGTTGCTCTTTCTTTGGATGATAATGCTATGGGATCATCGAAGATTGACACGGCTATGCGTGAGTTTAAAGAGTGTATTGAAGAGTTGGAGGTTACAGATGTGAATAGTAGTGGTCTTCAATTTACTTGGACGCAGAAACCAAGGGGTTTGAATGGTATTTTAAAGAAGCTGGATAGGGTAATGGCTAATCAAGAGTTCTTTCATGTATTTATGGGCGCTCATGCACAATTTCACCCGTATTGCATATCTGATCATGCACCAGCTATCTTAAGTCTACCCAGAGTTGTGAAGTTTAAACCAAAACCTTTCAAGTTCTCAAATGTTCTCATTCATCATGACAAGTTTAAGGAAGTGGTGTTGTCTTCTTGGAATTCTCAGCTGGAGGGTTACCCGATGTTTAAAGTCGTTATGAACCTAAAAGCACTTAAACGTCCATTCCGTAAGCTGCTGTTTGAAAAGGGTAATATTCACAAGAAAGTGCAACTTTTAAGAGAGGAATTGGATGCGGTTCAGATTCAGCTGGATAAAGATCCTACTAATATTCAGCTTCGTGAGGAGCATGTTGCTTATTTACAAGCTTATAATGAAGCTACTATAGATGAAGAAAGATTCTTAAAACAAAAAGCAAAGGTTGAATGGCTTCGAGTTGGCGATTCAAACACGGCTTATTTCCACAAAGTTGTGAAGGCTCGCAAGGTTAGAAATCGGATTGATTATGTGATGAATGATATGGGAAGCAGTTTTGTTGGGGCTGGGGTGGCTACGGCTTTTGTGAACCATTATAAGCAATTCTTGGGTACTCCAGGTTTAGTCCGGCCTCTCAATACTTCTAATTTATTTACTAAACGGCTTTCTGTTGATCAAGCTAATAGCATGGTGCACGATGTGTCTGCTGAGGAAGTTAAAAAGGCTATTTTTGACATGGGGGATGATAAAGCACCAGGTCCTGATGGGTACTCGGTTGCTTTTTTTAAGGCAGCGTGGGATTTAATTGGTGATAGTATTGTTGATGCTGTGAAGGATTTTTTCGCCAGTGGAAAACTTCTTAAAGAGGTTAACCATACGGTCATTTCATTGCTCCCCAAGGTATCATCTCCTACTCGTATTACTGATTTCAGGCCAATCTCTTTATGCAATGTCATTTTTAAATGCATCACGAAAATCATTGCAAACAGAATTAAGGGATTTCTAACTGGTTTGGTTACTTCAAACCAATCAGCTTTTATTCCCGGTAGGAGTATATCGGATAATATCTTGCTTACTCAAGAATTGATGCATAACTATCATTTGGATAGAGGAATTCCAATATGTGCGTTTAAGGTTGATATTCAAAAGGCATATGATACGGTGGATTGGGTTTTCCTTAAAAAATTCTTATTCACTTTGGTTTTCATCGAAAAATGGTACATTGGATTATGACTTGTGTTGCTACATCATCCTTTTCGCTTTGTATAAATGGGTCACTCCATGGATTTTTTGCTGGAAAAAGAGGTTTGCGACAAGGGGACCCTTTGTCTCCATACCTTTTTACTCTTGTCATGGAGCTTTTGACACTTATGCTAAGGCGTCGGATTCTTGGTTCTGATGAGTTCACTTACCACCCTAAATGCTAAGGTTTAGATATTGTTAATCTTTGTTTTGCTGATGACTTACTCATTTTTTTAAATGCTGATGTTAATTCTGCCTATGTGATCATGGAGACACTTGAGGAATTCAAAAATGCATCAGGTTTGGCTCCTAGTATCCCTAAGAGTACAGCTTTTTTCTGTAATGTCCTTAATCATGTAAAGTTGTCCATTCTTAGTGTACTTCCATTTGAGGAAGGTATACTTCCAGTTAAGTATTTAGGGGTTCCTTTGGTTTCTACTAGATTGATTTATAGAGATTATTGTGGATTGGTTGATAGAGTTAGAAACCGGGTGTCTGATTGGAAAAACAAATCTCTATCCTTTGTGGGGAGGCTTCAACTTGTTCAATCTGTTTTATCGTCTATGCATGTGTACTGGGCCACAATGTTTATGTTACCTGATGGGGTGATTAAGGACATAGAACAGCTTATGAGGGCTTTTCTCTGGTCTCAAGGATCGTTACAAAAAGGAAAGTCCAAAGTTGCTTGGGATATCGTTTGCTTACCAAAGAATGAAAGGGGACTGGGTATTCGTAGCTTGCATGGATTCAATATTGCTCTTCTTTCAGTGCATGTTTGGAATCTGCTTACTTGTAAGGAGTCTCTGTGGGTTAAATGGATTCATATGAATAAGATCAAAGGGAAGAATTTTTGGGAAATCCCATACCGAGGTTCTATGACTTGGAGTTGGCGCAAAATACTTCAAATTAGGCCTTTGTTACGTAATTTTTTTTGGGTTCTAGTAGGTAATGGTCTTTCAACATCTGCTTGGTATGATAATTGGTGTGATTATAGTCCTTTATGCTCTACTATCACGCCTCGGATGATTACGAATGCTGGTTTTACATGGGATGCTCGTGTTGGGGACGTTGTCTCTAATACAGCGTGGAATTGGCCAAACAACTGGACTAATAAGTTCTCTGGTTTAAATGTTCCTTGTTTGGTCGATAGTATACACGATAAATGGGTTTGGAAGGATAGAAATGGTCGATCTACTGATTATTCTGTGGCGAATTGTTGGGAAGCTATCCGCCCAAGGAGTATGGAAGTCCCATGGTTTCATGTTGTTTGGTTTCCCTATTGCATTCCGAGGCATGCTTTTCACTTGTGGCTTGTTGTTAGGCGTAAGCTCAAGACACAAGATTTAATGAGATCATGGGATATTAGTTCGGATGAACCACTTCTGTGTTCGTTATGCAGCCAGCAAAGTGACTCTCATAACCACCTATTTTTTGAATGCTCTTATTCATCGCAGGTTTGGAGAGATGTGTGTGGCTTCACAGGTATTCAACATGTTCATGTTGATTGGGAGTCTATTCTTTCTGCTATTATTCCTAAGTCAAAGAAGAGGACGATTGATATTATTGTTATGAAGCTGCTTCTTGCGGCCACTTCTTATTTTATTTGGCAGGAAAGAAATGCAAGGTTGTTCAAACAGGAGAAAAGACCTGCTCAGAAAGTCACTGAAGTCATCCTTTCTACTGTACGCTTGAAGCTTATTTCGCTAAAGTTTAAGAAGAATGGAAGAGTTATGAAGTGCTTGGAGACATGGAAAATACCAGCTGGGGTGTCGAGTTCTGCATAATTGGTTTTATTTGGCCTTTGATTAGTTTTTCTAGTCGTTAGTTTGTATAGTTAGTAAACTTTCATTATGCCTGCTTGGGTGGGCTTTGATGTTATGTGTTGATAAGGTTTGCACGGTTGTGCTTGGTCTTGTAAACTGTCGCATTAACTCTCAGTTAATGTGCCTGAGCTTATTTCGCTAAAGTTTAAGAAGAATGGAAGAGTTATGAAGTGCTTGGAGACATGGAAAATACCAGCTGGGGTGTCGAGTTCTGCATAATTGGTTTTATTTGGCCTTTGATTAGTTTTTCTAGTCGTTAGTTTGTATAGTTAGTAAACTTTCATTATGCCTGCTTGGGTGGGCTTTGATGTTATGTGTTGATAAGGTTTGCACGGTTGTGCTTGGTCTTGTAAACTGTCGCATTAACTCTCAGTTAATGTGCCTGAGCTTATTTTCATGATATATATAAGTCTAACAATGGGTGACGGCCTTTTACCGAAAAAAACAAACAAACAAACCTTTACAGAAACAAGATCAAGATCTAAGATGAGAAATTTATATAGATATAGAATGTGTGTTATTTTTGAGAGAGAGAGAAAATGCCTGATAGAAAAGTAAATACAATATCTAGACAAATATCGTTTCTTTTAGTCCCTATCTCCTTATTTTCCCTCCACTCTTTTCCTTTCCGATTTCAAAAATTAAAAGACCCGCCAATTTTTACACCCTCTAACACACACTCTTACACTTTAAAACACACACCAAAATCACCATCCAGTATGTCATACTTCCAATGTGGAAGCCTTCAAATCTCGACACGTCACTTTTGTGACATACCTTAGTGACCCTCCTTTAGTATGTAAAGGAGGATTGAACGAACGGACCTTCTCAAATGTTGATTTGAAGTGTCATCGATCCTTTATGTGTATCTTTTCATTCTTTTAATGATGTATCATAAATGGCTTTAATGAATACTAATTTATAACATTTATCAACCAACTTTTTAAATTACTCCGTAGTACACTCACCCTTCTTACATCAATTACTTTTACATCAATAATCTATATTGCTCGTCGGTCGCAACCCGCCGTCACCACTCGCCGCCGCCACCACCACCGTTACATTACACGGATACCCCTCTAGTATCATTTATGGAGAGTTAATGACATATATTTTCACTTTTAAACTTCATAATATCATATTTCCATAATTTAAATTGAGAATACCATTAGTAGTCGTGTAATGCAGCGAGATATATATTTGTATATGTTGAAAATTTTCTATATTTAATGGTTTTTGGTAGTTCTTCTTGAAGTTGGTGTTAGAGAGTTGGCGAGATCGTAAAATATTAACACATTACATGCGCAATGTGGCGGCGGCGACCGGTGGTGATGGCGGTGACCGATAGTAGTGGTGGCGGCCCCGAGTAGTATAAATAATTGATGTAAAAGTAATTGATGTAAATGGTTAGTTGGGTTATTTTAAAAGATAAGAGATTAATGTTGTATTTTAATTATTAAGGGTATATTGGTAAATTTCTTTATCTTAAAAATGTGATATTTCAACCGGGAATAATGTAATCTTAATAAGATAGTATCGATAACATGTGTTATTCTCTAGTAGATTCAAAAGACTAATTTAAAATGGTTCTATCAGAAAATTATTAGCATACTTAATCAAATGGGCGGGATTGGCCAATACCGAAACCTTACATATTAGAAAATGACCTCGATTCGAGAAAGCTTGTGAATGTAAAATAACTTTAAGAATATTTATGTATATTTCAATTAAATGTATTATAAAGAAAAGACATAGTTTATCCTTAAAAGAGAAAGGATTTTAAAAAGATGTTTATGTTGACCTACCCAATGCAATGGTAATGACAATAAAAAATGAATCCTAAATTTATCTGTTCAAGTTTTGATGATTTGTCAACTTTGTTCTTTTTAAATAACATGTATAATATAAAAGTTTGGATAACATGTAAGAGATTTTCGTTAAATGTTTCAAAATATACCACTTAATTAGTTTAATTTTACTGAACTTTAATATTTTTTTTTAACGAGAATTTTACTATATACTCGCATATTTACTATTTTTATGTATTTATCCGGTTTAAAGGTATTGACAACCCATGTATTTTAATTTCTAGTTTAATTTTAAACCTAGTAGTATCATGAAAATTGTTCGTGTAATACCCGATAAAAATTTAAAAATTGATAAGTTATAAAATACATATTTAGACATCTAATTATTTTAAATTCGAGGACGAATTTTTTTTAGGAGGGTAGAATTGTAACACCCCAAACTTTATTTTTATTTTTTTTTTGAACGGCTAAAAGGGACTATTATTAATGAAAACGACCATCTAGCAAGATGCTAGATGTCGAAAAATACATTGTCTAGAGATACAACAAAACCAGAACCTAGACACTTCCCGGATCTTTAACTGCTAAGATTGTAAAATGGTTAGAAAAAAACACGAGAAAAAACCCCATTAACGGAGGCCGAGCCACTGGTTTTCACTCCGTGATGTTTTTGATGCAATCCCCAACAAGACCCGAGGTGGAGAAACATAACAAGAAATAACCAGACAACCACCTTCCCTATTACAAACACGTATGTGCTCAAAGTTCTCCAAGAGTCAAAAAAGAATGCGAGGTCAACTAGACCGGAGCAAGAGGGTTAACCAACCAATCATCCCAACGGGTAACATTCTTCTTATCACGACTATTTATCCAGAGAAAAGAAACTGAAACCAAAGAGTTAAAAACATCCTCACTTGACACCTTAGCGTTGCAATGAAGAGTATCGTTCCGACTTTTCCAAATGAGCCACCACCAACTGATTAATAGGGCCTGTAACCTGTACCGAGCTTTACTTGAAATATGCAGCTCCGAGCACCACTTAAGCATTTCTTCAGGAGGCAATTCGGGGATTTGGAGGTGTATCCATGCGCTAAATAAATTTCTAATTTCTGAAGCAAAGTGACATAGCTGAAAAATATGTTTCGTATCTTCCACACCAGCTAAGCATTGCAGGCAACGAAAACTAGAAACATCCACTCCTCTTGCAAATAAATTAATACTAGTGGGGAGACAATTCCTACGAAGTCTCCAAAGGAAAAGATTGAGTTTTTTTGGCACTAGCTTATTCCAAATACTTTTGGGACACTTATTAGAACTCTGGAATCGAGCTTGATCGATCTTTATTCGAAGTTGAGCAACAGAGAAGTCTTTTTTACCATCAAGATTCCAAACCCATTTATCCACCAATTCGTTATCTAGGTCATTCGGGAGTCTATTCACTAGTTCTTGTAAGAGTTGAGACTCGCGATCAGTTCTCAAATCTCGTCGCCAATTCCAAAGAAATTTTTTTTGAAACGGTCGTTTTTCAAGGGTGTTTTGTCAAACAAGTTTTCGGAAAAAAAAACTTGTACAACCGGGTAAACCGGTAATGGAAAAACCGGTTTCAATTATTTGGCTCGAACCCGGTTTTTCCATTACCGGGTTCAGAAAAAGGCGTTTGAACCCGGTATTTCAAATACCGGTTTCGAAGTGAGCTGACAACTTGCAGAGCATCTTTTGACCGATACAGTACGATGTGACTAAAGCCTGAAACCGGTTTTTCAAATACCGGTTTCGGCCCAAACCCTAACACGTGTCGCGTTGTGGTGAAACCCTAACTCTAACTTGTAAACCTAATATTTATATTTATATATAGTATATATGTGATGTATCTTGAAGCATTATCAGTATTTCAACTAATATTTTCAGATAACATTTCAAACACTTTCATAGTTATATTTAAAAAAAAAAAAATGACATCTTCATCTTTCAACCTAATTATGGTTCAGTTAATATGGGATGATTGTGTATCATTCGCAAATGGGATCCTTCAAAATAATGATCCATCAAAAAGAAGAAGTTTTCCTCTTTTTCACGTAAAGAGTTATGCTGAAATTTGTGATGTCATTTACAGTTGTTTTGGTGTTTCAAAACAAGAGTTCAGACTGCAATTATATTTATGGTATGAATTTAAGGGTGTTCCTTTTAGAAATTTAATTACGGATGATAATACTTTGGCAATGATTTATCATCTGGGTGAAGCGCAATTTGAAGTGAAGTTCGTGCCTACTTTTACAAACCAGTTGTTAAGCTTGACTCAAAGTCAATGTTTTTTTCAAGCGGGTAACCAGTCACAAGACAATGACGATGATGAAGACAATGACGATGATGAAAACAATGAAGACGATGAAGACGGTGAACATGTTGAAGATGATGAAATTGCACCAATGGTTAATGGATCTAGTGATGAGGCACCTTATACAAGCGATGATACCATCGACGGATATAGCGTTGATGGGGATGTATCTGGAGATGAAGATGATGAAGGAGCACATGTAGAAGGTCCTTTGGAGCAGCAACAACATCTTAATCTTGACGATGATGATGAAGATCGTCTAACGCCATTCAATGAAGTTCAAGAACATATGGTATTTTGGTCGAGAGAAAGAAATGTGATAGAAAAAGGAATGTTTTTTCAAAGCAAGGCGGAACTTGTATACGCTGTTAGGCTTTGGAATATAAGAGAAAACAGAGAACTTATTGTTCAAGATATCAGGCCACAGTTTTGGAAAGCACAGTGCATGACCAGGGGGAAGAATTATCGTGGTGTTATGGACCGGGTCCTGTGTAGGTGGGTTGTAGTTGGATCTAGCAGAAACAAATTAGGATTGTTTCAGATCACAAAGTGGGTGGAGAGTCACAATTGCTATGGAGAAGTGACTAATAACAACAACCGGTGTATGACAGCAAGTATGATAGCTTCTGAAATTTTGGACCAGGTGCGGGAGGATTTAACTTATAAAGTCAGACACATCCAGGCGCAAGTAAAAACAACTTTCAATGTCGATGTGAGCTACGCCAAGGCGTGGAATGCAAGAATGATAGCAATTGAAAGGTTGTATGGAACTTGGCCGAGTAACTTTGATGCATTGCCCAAGTATATTGCTGAATTACAACGTGCTAATCCAGACACTGTTGTAGAATGGCTCCATTCTCCAACCAGTTCAAGCCATATACAAACATTCAAGTTTGTATTTTGGACATTTGGACCGGCAATTAAGGCATTCCAACGTTGTATTCCAGTGATCTTTGTCGATGGCACTCATTTGAAAGGCAACTACAAGGGTAAGTTGCTAACAGTAGTGACGAAGAACGCCAATGGACAATTATTGCCTGTCGCTTATGCCTTGGTTGATGAAGAGTCTAATGAAAGTTGGGGATGGTTTTTAAATCTCTTTCAAGAGCATGTCGGATCGCAGCGGCAAGGTGATTTGTGTATCATTTCAGACCGTCACCAAGGCATAATTAACGCAGTGAACGAAATTGGGTGGCATCATAGGTATTGTTTGAGGCACGTTTGTAGCAATGTCAACTCGCACTTCAAGGACAAGAAAATCAAAAACTTGGCTTGGGTTATCGGTTCAACATCCCAACATTCCAAGTATTCTTGGGCGGTGGATGAAGTCAGAGGTGAAGCAGAGGGGGTTTGGCCGTATTTGAGAAACATTGGTTTGGATAAGTGGACTCTAAGGCACGACTCGGGACTTCGTCGTTGGGGTAACTTAACGACAAACGTTGCCGAATGCCAAAACAATATCCTTGGAAAGGCTCGTATGCTACCTATTAAAGCTTTAATTGAGTCGGCTTTTACTTGGACTAGAGACCATTTTGTCAAGCAATACCGGAAGGCCACCAATTGGAACCCACCACTAGCTCGCAAAATGTGGGAGGTTTTTCAGATGCGTGAAAGAGCCTCAACAAGCCATAGGGTGGAAGTGTATGATGAACGAACAGGAAATTACACGGTCAGAACAAACCAAAGAAATGCACAAGGCACTTACACATACAATGTTGTCATGGCGGAGAATAGGAAAAAATGTTCTTGTGGAGCTTGGCAGCATCAAAGGTTTCCATGTTCTCATGCCATTGCTGTTTGCGGATATAGAGAGGAGAGAGCTGCTAATCTTCCTGCACTTGCTCCCCTCCGAGACGTGCACTACTGGGCGGAGGTAGATTGGAAGATCCAGGGAGACTCGGAAAAAATGATCACGCATAGGGGTAGGAGACGCACCAGACGGTACAGGAACGAGATGGATGAGAGTTCTACTAGCAGATCTTCAATTCAAGAAAACAAGCTAGATGTGACATTTGCAATGGATTGGGTCATAATAGGAAGACATGCACTCAACTTTGAATATGGCAATAATCTTGTCACTTATCTGTTTCCGTTTTTTTGTGTGATGTTGTTATCAGTTTTTTTCCTTAATTCCTATGTAACATGGCAACTTTCAATATGAATTTTATGTTTGTTTTTTTTTATTAGGTATGTTTGTCACTTTATAATAAAAATCAGTATATGGCGAAACAACGTATATTATTGAAAACCGAAACTATTACATAAAAAAGTATTACATAAATAAGCCAAAATTATCCAAATTAACAAAACGGGAATCAGTGGAGTAGAATGAACTATCACCATCATCTCGGTGAATGTATTCACTGGGCTCATAGGCTGGGGCTGCAGCTTCGGGGTCTCGTGGTGCGTATTCCTCTCCCGGGTCAGTCTCGTAACCATCTGGCCGAGTACCAACCGAGCAAAATTCAGCACTAAAGGTATACGCGTGCTGCATCGTGCTGCTTAATGTGGACTGGGCAAAAATAAGATGGTTAATGGTTAGTTGCAACCATTGGACCTTCTGCTGCAGGTAGGCCTCGTACCTCTTGTCTATTTTGGTCGGTTGGACCACTGTTGCCCGTTCTGCAATCTCAGCCTCATAGTCCTACTTTCTCGCCTTCAAACGATCAATTAGAGCTATCACCTCATTTTTTCGTGCGCTATCATCACTCATGTGATTCCAAACATTGTTTGAGGCTCCAAACCGTGTAATATTTGGGAATGAATCACCACCAGAAGATGATTGACCTGCCATTTTTAGAAATTTTCGTTATTTTTTTGTTTGAATGCTCAGAATGAGCTATGTCCGAATGTATATATATGAAAGTTTTGTGTGAAATACAATCGATGCTCGACCGTTTTTTTTGTCTTTTACCTCGAACCCGGTATTGGAAAAACCGGGTTCAGACTGATACATCACATCACCTGCACGTTTACTGTTTTCTGCAAAAGTACTGTACTTCGACTGAAACCGGTAATTCAAATACCGGCTTCAAATAACTTTTTTTGAACCCGGTAATTCAAATACCGGTTTCGAGCCAAATAATTGAAACCGGTTTTTCCATTACCGGTTTACCCATTTGTACAAGTTTTTTTTTTCCGAAAACTTGTTTGACAAAACACACTTGAAAAACGACCGTTTCAAAAAAATTTCCAAATCCAGTGATCATTATGCCATCGTTCACTAATGGTGCAACTTTTATTAGTTTCAATAGCAAAGAGCCTAGGAAAACTAACCGTAAAAGAGTTATCGCCACACCAAACATCAGTCCAGAAATGAGTAGACTTCGAGTAATGACGTTAGAAGTGATAGATGGAACTCCATGAATAACCTGAGCCACAGCTGCAATGCTAGCCCACACACCTTTATTTTTGAAAGAAAGGTTTTTGAAACAATCTCCTCCATGTATAGCCGCAAGAACACGTGCCCAGAGACTTTGAAGATTAGATAAAGCTCTCCATCTCCATTTGTATAACAAGGCATGGTTCATGGCATCTAGACTACTAAACCCCACACCACCATCCTCTTTAGAAGCAGTCACATCTCCCCATTTTATCCAAGCAATTTTTCGATGATTAGGAGATCCACCCCAGAAAAAAGAAGATCTTATAGATTCAAGCAACTTGCTGATTTTCTTAGGCATACGAAACAAAGACATGAAATAAATACCTAGCGAACCAAGGACCGAACTAATGAGCGTCGATCTCCCGCCAATAGATAACATACCTGCCTTCCACTTGGCTAATCTTTTTTGAAATTTAGACACAATGGGATCCCACAATTTGGCCCGCGCTGTACAACCTCCTATAGGAATGCCAAGATACTTAAACGGAAGGGATTCAACTTTACATCCAATAATATTGGCGAAATGCTCCACCTCATAATTATGCACCCCGATGCCAATAATCGAAGACTTTTCAAAGTTTATCTTGAGGCCAGAAACACAGTGAAAAATACGAAATGCATCAGCAATCGTATCTAAGTTATCTTTCGACCATTCGCCAACCATCATAACATCATCTGCATAAAAAAGATGGGAGACAGAAACATTGTTAATGTTAATACATTTGAAAGCTCCAGATCTTACCAAATTGTTGATAGCAAAATGAAGGCCCTCCATAGCAATAATGAATAAGAAAGGAGACAAGGGATCGCCTTGTCGAAGCCCCCTACGAATAGAGAATTCATCCGTAGGACTACCATTAACCAAAACGGAGGCCCGAGACGAAGAAAGACAAGCTCTAATCCAAGAAATCCAAACATTACCGAAACCCATAGCTTTAAGGATAGCGAACAGAAAATCCCATGATAGTGAGTCATAGGCCTTCGCGAAATCAATTTTGAATAACATGAGCCTTTTCTTGCGTGCTTTGTACCAGTCGATAATCTCGTTGAGTAGAAGTGGGCCATCAAGAATCTGTCTACCTTTGATGTACGTTGTTTGTTGAGGACTTATAACAGAATCAATAATCTTAGCAAGACGGAGGGCTAATAATTTTGCAATGATCTTGTACTACAAGCCGATGAGGCTGATAGGTCGAAAGTCAGAAATAGTAATCGGGTTGATAACTTTAGGAATCAAAGTGATGAATGAGGAGTTACAACCCATGGGGATGGCAGCTGTGTTTTGAAATTCTGATATCATATTGAAGACATCATCTTTCATAATTTCCCAATGTTTTTTTAGGAGAGCAAAAGAAAACCCATCGGGACCGGGAGCTTTGTCTCCACCACAACTCCACACGGCATTCTTGATTTCATCCATAGAAAAGTCCGCTTCAAGACGGATAGCTTGAATGACAGAGAGAGTTTTAAATTGCGGCTCAATAAAAGAAAACGGGATCCCTTCAACTCTTTTAAATTTGTTTTCATAGTGTTCCTGGAAGCTCTTTTTAATCTCCAAAGGGGTATCGATCCATTCCCCGTTGACCTTAATACCTTTTAATGATCCCATACGCCTTTTGTGATTAATAATAGCGTGGAAGAATTTAGAGTTTTCATCCCCTTCGATGCTCCACTTAATCTTTGCTTTTTGTTTCAAGTCGCTATTATTCCTTTGTTCTATCGAATGAAGTTCAAACACTAACAATCTTCGTTTGTCATGTAGGTAAAC
>CM067167.1:129147430-129157430 GCA_034093135.1 Erigeron breviscapus
CACACCTAAACTTAGGTGTCGGACTCCCTCATATTTACTTTTCCCATTATATATATGGGCTATGTATATATATCCCGAAATATAAATTGTAATTAACTAAAATTTATACATTATTTATTCTTGATACATAAATGGGAACATCTTGATATGCATATTTGGTACATAAAATATAAGTTTTCAATAAATCTGATATTGAGAAATTATGTAATGATTAATTTGGATGTTATCATACATTAAATGCGTTGTGAATGGGAATATATATATATATATATATATCCATATATCATATGTATGATATATGAATTATAATGGGAATATATATATATATATAGGGGTGGAAAGTTATTTGTAGTACATGTACTTTTTATAGTACATGTGTAAGTTAACTTACACACTTCTTCTTCCTTCTTCCTTCCATCTCCGACCACCACCATGATCATCTCCGACCACCACCATGATCCTCCGGCGACGGCGACCATCTCCGGCGAGACTTACACATGTGTAAGTTAACTTACACATGTGTAAGTTAACTTTCCGGCGAGAATCAGGTTCGTTTTCGGGTGGATACGGTACGGGCCAGAGGCCCTTATCCGTTCTAAACTGACCGTCAAGGGACGCATATGGGAATCGTATGGATTTGATGGGCGGCGATCCAATAGATGGTGACGGTTTGCTACGGTACGGGCGAAGCCCTTGCTGCCGGCGCCGTGGTTGGGGTGGTCGGAGATGATGGTGGCTGGTGGTGGTTGTCTCGCGAAGGAAAAAACCTAGAAATTTTAAACCCTAAAATGCTAAAAAAAGTTGTACTTACACATGTGTAAGTCTCGCCGGAGATGGTCGTCGTCGCCGGAGGATCATGGTGGTGGTCGGAGATGATCATGGTGGTGGTGGTGGTGGTCGGAGATGGAAGGAAGAAGAAGTGTGTAATTTAACTTACACATGTATTATAAAAAGTACATATACTACAAATAACTTTCCTATATATATATATATATATATGTGGGTTAATTTAGGGACATCTTAAATTATGGACCATTAGGGACATGTAACTTACACATGTGTAAGTTGTAACTTACACATGTGTAAGTCGTGGTGGCGGTGGTCGCCGTCGCCGGAGGATCATGGTGGTGGTCGGAGATGATGGTGGTGGTGGTGGTGGTGGTGGTGGTGGTGGTCGGAGATGGTGAAAAATGAATGATTGAGAAGTGTCTCTGGTGTCCCTAATTTAAAAGTGTCCCTAAATTAACTTTTCTCTCTCTCTCTCTCTCTCTCTCTCTCTCTATATATATATATATATATATATATATATATATATATATATAATATTATACATAATAATATTATATAAATGATATATGATATACATTTTTATATATATATATATATATATATATATATATATATATATATATATATATATATATATATATATATATATATATATATATATATATATATATATATATATATATATATATATATATATATATATATATATATATATATATATATATATATATATATATATATATATATATATATATATATATATATATATATATATATATATATATATATATATATATATATATATATATATATATATATATATATATATATATATATATATATATATATATATATATATATATATATATATATATATATATATATATATATATATATATATATATATATATATATATATATATATATATATATATATATATATATATATATATATATATATATATATATATATATATATATATATATATATATATATATATATATATATATATATATATATATATATATATATATATATATATATATATATATATATATATATATATATATATATATATATATATATATATATATATATATATATATATATATATATATATATATATATATATATATATATATATATATATATATATATATATATATATATATATATATATATATATATATATATATATATATATATATATATATATATATATATATATATATATATATATATATATATATATATATATATATATATATATATATATATATATATATATATATATATATATATATATATATATATATATATATATATATATATATATATATATATATATATATATATATATATATATATATATATATATATATATATATATATATATATATATATATATATATATATATATATATATATATATATATATATATATATATATATATATATATATATATATATATATATATATATATATATATATATATATATATATATATATATATATATATATATATATATATATATATATATATATATATATATATATATATATATATATATATATATATATATATATATATATATATATATATATATATATATATATATATATATATATATATATATATATATATATATATATATATATATATATATATATATATATATATATATATATATATATATATATAAAACACAATTGTCGCTTTAATATATCTATCTATCATAAAATAAAATAGGATTGAGGTTTCCTTGAATCGACACACGTAACGTTTTATTTACGTGACATATGTCCCTTTAAATCTATATTTATCATATTTTTTTAGATAACATAAAAAGTTAAATCTTTTAATTAAATGATATAAATACGTAATATAAATAAAATACCTTTTTATATTATAAGACATATTTTATTTATTGTTCATAAATATATATATTTCCCTCATCAATTTTATTTTTGGAAAATATTAAGACACCTAAACAAAAAACCTAAAATTTAGCTTAACCATTTAAATAATGACATTTGTCAAGCCTATTTAATATTTTATGTTATCTCTATTATACCCTTCATTTATGTAAATAACAATTACTGTTAATACAAAAGTAAATAAAAGTTTAGTCGATTTTTCTCTTTCGTCTTTATGATAAGGCCGGCCATTGACCCTAAAGTTGCCATCTTTTTTGTTACATTGATCGATTTCAAGTTTCCAACATTTTATATAATGGTGGGTGTGTAACTTAACGAAACGAAACTTCTAAGATATGTAAGTACGTAAATCTAACATGACGAAAATCATTAGAAAAAACATCCAATCGCGTGAAACTGTGAAGTACAATAACGATGCCACTTTTTTAAGCATAGTAATTTAAGCTTGCTTTCTTCTTAGCCTGAACTTGGATAATTCCTTCATCTTCATGGTTTACCTAGAACAAACAAATCTTGTTTTAGTTTTAATTCTCAAGAAACAGCTAGTTACACTTCGTTCATTGGAGGAACAACCAAGTGTGAGTACAAGATGGGCGGCCATAACAGGTCATTTTAGCACCAGTCAAAACAAGTTAGCTGGGGTGGTGCCAAATCTTTTCTATTTCTAAAAATTGATTATATCATTACGATAATAATTATGCATTTATACCTAGTAAAATGATCTAGAAGGTAGTACACATTAAAAAAAAGGGTTAAAATCAACACAACACAACCCAAATCAACCCATTCATAACTAAACTGGTCAAAATTGCCCCCTTTAGTAATTATCGCCGGCGTTTGTATCATGCTAATGTTGGCCAGAAACATTACATCATCTTTATTGTCCGACGCTACTAAAACTCATCACATTTAACCAAAAATATGTCTATCATGTGTTTTTGTGAACATTCGTTCTCAACAGAAAATTGAATTATCATTCTGCACACGTTTCATATATAACTTGTCATTTCAAGTTTCACCACTAAACTTTACAAATGTGCATGTATAGTACCAGGCAAAATAGTTGCATGTTAACTATAGCATTAAATCTAGCAAAAGCACTTTTTTATTTCCAGAAAATAAACTACCAAAAGAACTTTGGTCTAGCACCATTGGAGTGACCTATCAACCTAGAGGTTGTGGGTTGAAGTCTCACTCAGGACATTTGGTATATATATTAGGTGGTAATATGCATACAAGTCTTTGCTCAAAAAAATTATAAAAATGCAAAAAATTAGCTTCCAAGTTAACAGGTAACAATTATTTTTTAATAGTACCTCTGTGGCATCACGCCGAAGACCTAGCATGCCCGCTTCCACACAGACAGCTTTCAATTGTGCCCCATTGAAATCATCAGTAGATCGAGCCAGCTCTTCAAAGTTCACATCTGGGTGAACATTCATCTTACGGGAATGAATCTACAATACATAACAATGGTTAATAATTCATAATTCCATAGATATATATCAATAAAATAAAAGATCATCTGTAAAGGCACACCTGCATGATTCGGGCCCTTGCTTCCTCGGTAGGATGAGGAAACTCAATCTTACGATCCAACCGTCCAGAACGCATGAGGGCAGGATCTAAAATATCAGCCCGATTTGTTGCTGCTATCACCTGCAGTTTCCACATGAAAAAAGCTGTAAGCTACAAGCTGTTGTTTTTCTCCGTTTTTTAATCTCAACAGTTCATCACCACAAAATTCCTTTTTAGTCCCTTTTTTTAGAGGACGCAGATATGAATAATCCAATGATATGCAAAGAAATTGCAGTAAGACACAAAAAAGATCAAGGTTTTAATCAGCGATCAAATGAATTAATACCCTCCATGCATATCATCATTCAGATGTCCAATATGATAGCAAAGCATAATAGCAAAGGTAGCTAAATGGGAAGGTCGAATGTCTGGCACTCAACCAGATTCGAAAAATGTGTACATTTTGGCTAGGCTTATACTCCTGGGTTAGTTGGTTTGACCTAAACTATTTTCTGATCAAAATTTTTTTAGTTTTTTAATGAGTAATTAATGTGTCAGGGATGATCACATAATTTATGTAACCATAATAATGTAGCTTTCAGAATAAAAAGTTTAAAACGTTTCATGCATTCAAAAAACGCTTTGGGTTACCATTGACTCGTTCAACCAACTTTTAACCTGCTAGAGAGTAGAAAACACAATCCATACCGACCCATTTATAGGTAAATGGTCAAAACTATAACCTATACTAAATATGGTCAACTTAATTGAAACTTTGAAAGAAGTACCTTGATTCGCTCATCACTGCTGAAACCATCCAGCTGATTAAGTAGTTCTAACATTGTTCGTTGCACCTCCCTATCACCACTAACTTCACTGCACTTACATGAGACTTGTATCATGAGGCATATACGACAGCTATATAAGCATTTTTTTTTGCATAACTCAAAACTATTTATTAATGAATGGTGTTTGTGGAACAGATATTGCAGAAGGAAACCTGTCAAAACGTTTTGTACCAATAGCATCAATCTCATCAATGAAAATAATGCAAGGAGATTTCTCTTTTGCCAGTTGAAATGCATCACGGACAAGCTTTGCACCGTCACCAATAAACATCTACCGACAAGGTCATGGTATAGGTTCATCAGTGCATGAGAAAACGTAGTTATAATTACCAAAACTTATATATATTTACTCCATTCATGTAATAGCTACCTGAACAAGCTGGGGTCCTGCTAGCTTCAGAAAAGTGGCATTTGTTTGTGCAGCACATGCACGGGCCATTAAAGTTTTCCCAGTTCCTGGGGGGCCATATAAGAGCACACCTTTTGGTGGACGGACACCTAGATTTTGGAACCGCTCTTTATGGGTCATTGGCAAAACTATAGCCTCTACTAGCTCTTGTATCTATCACATAGAAAGAAAAAAAAAACGCAAGCGGGATATCAAACCAGGATAACATCATTCTGTGAGGTGTAATTTCAGTTATTGTAAAAAGAAGAAAAGCTCACCTGTTTTTCAAGTCCTCCAATGTCACAATAATCCTCAGTTGGTTTTTCATCAACCTCCATGACCTTGACTCGAGAATCATACTCAGATGGCAGGGTGTCCAATATCAAGTAACTGTCTTTGTTCACGCCAACCAAATCACTAGGCTTCAGCTTATCTGGGTCGACAAGGCCAACCACAGGCAAGAAAATTGTCTGCAGAAAACAGAAGTGTGATGATTAGAGGTTGGGCAAACAGATAAAACATTCTTTGCACATCATCTATTAATAATTAAAGCTTTAAATGTGATCACGAAAACAATATTATTACAAATATAACAATATAAACCTATGAATAAAACAATATAGAAGAAGTGAAGGTTTCGGCTTCTAGCTAGAAGAGAGAAGAGTACAAAACCAGACATACCAACCCACCAGAATACACATATATATTAAAAATTTTATGATTAGATGAACGGCATGCATAGTGCATTGTGGTTTACCTGACGAGTAGATGTTTTCAGAACAACACATTTACCCTTCCTTTGCAAGTCCAAGTCAATGTTGGCCCCGTCTTCCTCTGCTTCATCCTCGGATTCATCTCCAGAATCTGATGTGCCCAAAAAATTACGATTAAAATAATGCACATTAGATGTTTGTGATGCGTAAACACAAAATTTGAGATGCAAGTTTATAATTATCTCCATATACTGGGAACATCCGATACATCTTTCAAAGCTCTACTAAAACTTAAAAGTAATCAGTAACTTAATGAAAGGAACCAACAATCCACTTTGAAAGAAACTTTCGTGTAAGCAAAAGGACCTTTTTGTTGACTCTCCTAACGAGTGTACATGTATTTTTAACCAATATGAAAATATATGTTGCAAGTTGCATATTACACTACTACTCCCTCATGCTCTTTAAAGGAATCCAAAATAATATGTCGCATCCCAAAAAAAACCTAGATTCAGGTTAGAAACACCTAATGCAAAAGAAGTCAAGATGTGCAGATACACGAGATACTTGATTAAAAAAAGAAGCTTTTTACTATAATCGACAATTGTTATCGCTACAATGTTTCACATACTATTGACATGAGACTATGAGAGCATAAACACTTTTCTAACTAACCACTTACCGTTAAAAACATCTAAGAGCAAAAGACGGCTTCGTTTGTCAAAAGACTGCAAGTATTTCCAAGTATTACATTTTTCAAAAACTACAACCTAAAAGCTTACATCAATAGTTCAACCTTAAAGACATTAACAATTGTGATCGTCCGAACCCACAAACCAAAAGTTTTTATGATCTTTTTGCGTACTTTTAGGGTGAATTTTGTGTAATATTAGTATGAGTTTAATTATGATATACAAAAAGATTACTGACTCGAGCATTTTTCTGTCAACATTACTAATTTTGTATTATGCCTTATCATAACACAATGTGATAAAATATATACTTTGAATTAGGTCACACCCATAAATCGAAAATAAAGCTGCAACTTCAACAATAATATAGGAAAAAAAACTTCCAATATTTTATCAATAACCTAACTTTATATCATCACTAATACACATCAAACCTAATTAAAATATATATATATATATCAAGGTTTTCAGATAAATAAAAAAAATTCATCAAACAATATAATTATAATAGAACACAGAAACTTAATTAGGGGAAAAAAGTACCTCAACAATATTTCCAACCAAATAAGGAAGTTGCTTGTTCAATTTAACCTTTTCTTGATTCTGTCTTGTTTTATCTTTACTCGAGTCCAATTCATGATTCCCGCTTTGCCATTCTTCCTGTTCAAATTACACCCACCAAATATATATTAATAAATTATACATACATATCTATAATCTAATATCTAATACTATCTTATAAAGCATTTTATCATTTTTTGAAAATCTCAATTCATGATTTGAAATGCCTAATACCTAAAATACCCCTCTTCTTTATTCACTAATTTAAACATCTCTACCTAATATACCTATAATACCCTTAAATCTCAACCACTCATTTTCTTCTCTCTCCTCAAATCTCAACCACTCATTTTTTTCTCCCTCCTCCATAAATCATTTTATTTCTCTAATTCATTCAAAATCTTTTATCTCAAAAACCGTATATCGATAAATTATAAAAACTGTATGGGTGTTCTTAAAATTTCATGTTCTTTCATTAGAGATGTCATTCGATATACTTTCGACGAATTTTTAAATCCGATGACGGAGCCCGTACGGCTAAAGCATTTGGCTATCACACTCTATGACTTATCACCTCCTATGACCTATCACCCCACCATCTCACCGCCGCAACGCGCGGGCACTATCCTCGTCCATTATAAAGCGGGACCACTATTTTTTTTTTAAGAAAAGATGAATTGAACTACCAAATATACCCTCTCCTTTTATAGATAATTACCCTTTTACCCGTAAGCCTCTCCAATCACCACCACCACCTACAACCACTGCCGTCTACAACCACCGCCAACCACCTCCGGCCACCGCCTCTACAACCTCTCCCACCGCCGCCACCGCCACCTCCACCACCTCCCTCGCCGCCAACACTGCCGCTACCGCCGCTCACCACCACCATCACCCGTCACCGCCGCCATTACATCACCACCACCGCCGCCTGAAAATTCATGAATCTCGCCGGAAAACTTAGATCTACGATTGCTCCTCCGTTTCTTCGAATTGGAACTCGATGCTCAGGAACAAAATCCGCACAAACCCTTGCCAAAATAAAACCGATTCAAGGTTCACCGGAAATTCGAAAACTCGCCGGAAAAGTGAAAAACGTGATTACTCTTTCGCTTTTTCGAATTAAGACACGAAACCCATTGCAATCGAATCAGAATTCAATCGCGAATAAATCCTAGCTTACTGTTCTGCCTTTAACCACCGGTCAACGACAGTCAACGCCGGTCAACGGATGAAAAAGTTCAAATCGGTGAAGATCCGGTCTATGGTTACCAGATCTGATATTTCTCCTTTTTATGGTGGCAGGTAATGATGTTTATGTGGTGCAGGCGGTGGTGGGTGGTGATGTACACGGTGGTCACCATTCTCCAGCCAACAACAGCCACTACCTTTGGCCGTCATCAACGTCCCATATATACACACATCTATAAACACACATCCGAATCTGATAATAGAGATATAGAGAGGGAGTACTGGAGCAGTAGCAGCGACGGTAGGCGACTGGTGAAGGATGTCCGGTTGGGTTAGAGAGAGGGGTGATTGATAGATCTTCATTGGGAAAAAGTGTTGATTCACCGTCTTTTATTTGCTACTGTTTCTGTGTGTATGCTTCTATATGTATCTATATCTAAGATATAGATATAGGGAAAGAGAGAGATATAGATATTAGGGAAAGAGAGAGATGAAGACACCGTGAAAGTAAAAAGGATTGTATATATTATGTGTAAAAAGAAAAAGACTAAATAGTTATAATATAGATAGATTTTGAGAAAATTACATTTTTGGTCCCTTAAGTTGGCAGAATTTTCAGTTATTGCCCTTAAGTGAATTAATTACAGAAAAAACCCTGAAGTTGGTCAATTTTTTCACTTTTCACGGACCTAATAGACGGTTGTTAGTCACAGAGTGAAAAGTGAAAAAATTGACCAACTTCAGGGTTTTTTCTGTAATTAATTCACTTAAGGGCAATAACTGAAAATCCTGACAACTTGAGGGACCAAAAATGTAATTTTCTCTAGAGTTTTTTATAGATAGAAAAAGACTAAAAGAAAAACCCTTATTATTTTTTAACTTTTGCGTGCATTATTCAAAATTGTTTGGGATCTAATGTTCAATTACCATTTAGTCATTTACCACACCCCTTAACTGATGGCTTTTAAGGTTTCTTTTTACAATGGCAAATACTTTTTTAGATTTAAGAAGTATGCAGTTTAATTAAATTATATAATAAGTAAATAAATATAAACCTATATACATATATATGAAATGTATATATATATTATAATTCGGTTCTAACTAAAAGAAAATAAGTACGGCTTTGTAAATTGTCGTCATCACGGTATCGCACTTTGTAAATTCTCGCCGCCGCATCGCGCGGGCACTATGCTCGTAGATATACAAACTAATAGTTGGTTATAGATAAGACCTCGAGGGTCCTAATCTCGTTATCAAGATCATCAGTGGATGCAAGCTGATCGTCTTCAATTGTATCTTCAGCCATTGTCATTGAGAGTGAGAATGGGTTTTGATTTTGTTATCTTTATAGAATAAT
>CM067167.1:129162430-129279930 GCA_034093135.1 Erigeron breviscapus
AAAACAAAACAAAACAAAACAAAACAAAACAAAACAAAACAAAACAAAACAAAACAAAACAAAACAAAACAAAACAAAACAAAACAAAACAAAACAAAACAAAACATCTAACAGAACAAAACAAAACAAAACAAAACAAAACAAAACAAAACAAAACAAAAAACAGGATACCATAATTAAGATAAAGTGGCGATTGCTATACAAATATATTATCAACTTGGTAATCTTAATCTTATCTTAATCTTAATCTTAATCTTAATCTTAATCTTAATTCTTAATATATACTATAAGACAGTTGAACTAATGACTTATTAACCAATCAAATCGTTCAATTTCATCAAATTGATTCTCGCTTATGTCATCATTTAGATTAACTACAAATTAAAAATCCTAATAATCATTATCCAAATATATTATTATATTAGTATTTATATTAATTTGTAGAAAAAGTCTCATTAATTTACACTTTTTGTTTTCCATCAATAATTTACACTTTTTAGCCTGAATACTTAATTTATATTTATTTTTAGCCATCAACTTGAGAGAATTTTTTAAAATTTACAATCATTTAATTAATTAAAAAATTTCAACATAATCTCTCAATAAAAAAGGTACATAATTTTCTCCTTTTTTATATATTAGCTTTGTGTATTAATGTTTAAAGTTACAATTGTCACTCAAATCAAGAGTCCTAATTGTTATCAAAGAATATGAAAACAATCATAATTGTTATCTAATTATCATAGAACAGATAATTGGAAATAAACCTATTTGTGTTATGGGCACGCATCATGATCAAATACATATACTTGAATGTCAACTACAGGATCACAAGTATGTTTATATTTTAATTTTTAATTATCTTTCATAATAATATCACATTATGAGTAAAACAGGTTTCAAAAAATTCTATGATAAAGAAATTATTATAGCATGTGTCTTGTGGAATGACTACGGTAAACAATTCCATCACTATGTCTCAGCTAATAATGGTCTTTGACCTTGGAAGGATCCACCTGGGCTTGATTCTCGCTTCTCACATTTGTGGGGGTGGATTAATAGGGGTTTTTGAGAGTCCTGGTTTCCAGGCATACGTGTAATTTAGGAGTAGAATTAGGATAGAATGTCGTTCAAAAAAAAATGACAGTGACGAACCTGTGATTATGGTACTACAACTTGCAAAGTATAACACTTGGAACCGTATATTTTCAAAATTATAAGCTTTTATGACTTAAATGTATGAAAATCTAATATTGATAATATCGTAAACCCCGTGTCCAGTGTTGGACACGGGTCTAAAATCTCGTATATACTATAAGACAGTTGAACTAATGACTTATTAACCAATCAAATCGTTCAATTTCATCAAATTGATTCTCGCTTATGTCATCATTTAGATTAACTACAAATTAAAAATCCTAATAATCATTATCCAAATATATTATTATATTAGTATTTATATTAATTTATAGAAAAAGTCTCATTAATTTACACTTTTTTGTTTTCCATCAATAATTTACACTTTTTAGTCCTGAATACTTAATTTATATTTATTTTTAGCCATCAACTTGAGAAATTTTTTTAAATTTACAATCATTTAATTAATTAAAAAATTTCAACATATGAAATATTGTCTACAAAAATTTATTTCAAAACCTAATGACTTATTAACAAATATTAGATTAGATTTTTATAAATAAAAATATTAATATTTAGTTTAATATTTAATATAAGGATTAATCACAAACAACGACTTTTTTTTTGTACAAGGTTGACCATTATCTTCATCACTGATTTTCTCTCATACTCGTATCTTCATATCTGAATCTCTCTCCTCAACAAAAACCCAGATTTCCCCAGATCTTTAAAAAAAAACAGACCTTCAAAAGAAAAAGAAAAAAAAAGCCAGATTTCCCCAGATCTTTAAAAAAAAACAGACCTTCAAAAGAAAAAGAAAAAAAAAGCCAACCAAGATTTTTGAAGATACAAAACCCAGATACGGATCGATTTTTGAAGAAACAAAACCCCAAATTAATCGAATTGGATCGAAATAAACCCGAATTTAAATTCAACTGAGGTAATCGAACATTATAAATCTAGAACTTCATTATTATCATTCAAATTAGATCTGGAATAACATTATAAATCTGGAAAGAAATATAAATATAGAATAACATTATCATCAAAGAAATATAAATCTAGAAAGAAAAAAAAATAGATCTATCTGACCATGACCGACGGTCGTGGACTCCGACCAGTAGACCAATCGTCGGAAAACCCCCCACGGTGATGGTGAGTGCCAATAACGATGGCGTTGCTGCTACTGATGGTGGTGAATCGGACAAAGGAGGAACAAACTGCCATGGCTGCAATCATCGAAAATCACCCCGTCAAGATATGGTAATTCTCATATTTCATCCCGATTTACTCATACAACAACAAATTCAATCATCACTGCCTCTAAAAAAGAAGGTGATTGGTAAGAAGAACATAGTTAGGAAGAAGAAAGTATTTGTATCTATCATTATATTTCCACCATCTCACAAAAGAAATTTAAGAAAGAAGGGAAGTAAGTAAAGAAACTAAAGAATCAGTGGAATCCCATACTTTTGATCTTGTAAAATGAGAGGCTATTATACAAGGAAAAAAAAAAGAGATTTGGAAAAGTGGATCGGATGTATGTATGGTAGTGGGGTTTTGTTTTGTTTTGTGTGGTTTCTTTGAAATCTGTTTTTTTTTTAATTTTTTGTTTTTTAGTGTTGAACATCTGGGTTTTTTTTTTGGAGAGAGAAGCAGATATGAATAAATGTAGATGAGAGAGAATCAAGGATGAAGATAATGGTCAACCTTGTATAAAAAACAAGTTCGTGGGTGAAACTCATGGATAAAAAAGTATAATGGTCAACCGTGTACAAATGGAAAAGTACGTTAGTTTTCCCGTGATTAATCCCTTAATATAAACACAAATTGAACTCTAGATACATATCCCAAACATAATAATAGATGACGATATACAACATCATTATCCTAAACACAATAGGAATCACAGAACATGGGACGATCACAGAACAAAACACGATTTACAACAGAGGGTTACTTGAATACTAAATCCAAATCAATATGAACTCCATTCAAGATTCATTTTATCTCTCAATAAAAAAGGTACATAATTTTCTCTTTTTTATATATTAGTTTTGCGTATTAATGTTTAAAGTTACAGTTGTCACTCAAATCAAGAGTCCTAATTGTTATCAAAAATATAAAAACAATCCTAATTGTTATCTAATTATCATAGGACAGGTGATTGAAAATAAACCTATGCGTGTTATGGGTCCGCATCATGATCAAATACATATACTTGAATGTCAAGTATAGGATCACAAGTATGTTTATATTTTAATTTTTATTATCTTTCATAATAATATCACATTATGAGTACAACTGGTTTCAAAATATTCTATAATAGAGAAATTATTATAGCATGTGCCTTGTGGAATGACTACGGCAAACAATTCCATCAATATGTCTCGGCTAATAATGACAGTGACGAACCTATGATTATTGTACTACAACTTGCAAAATATAACACTTAGAACCGTATATCTTCAAAATTATAAACTTTTATGACTTAAATGTATGAAGATCTAATATTGATAATATCGTAAACCCCGTGTCCAGTGCTGGACACGGGTCTAAAATCTAGTTGGTATAAGATATCCTCGTCAAATTTATGTGTCATGCATATCACGTATCAAATCAAGAATTATCTGTATATAATTAACAATATTTTTGATATAATATATGGTAAGTAAATAGACGATTAATAAAATAAATAAATTATTATTATAAAAAACAAATACAAATTAGGATATAGATGAAAAGGGACACATGTCATTCAAATATTACGTCACACGTCGATCAAACAATATTACAATTCTTGTTTTAGTTTATTGGTAGATTGTCGTCTAAAACAATTTTATATAAAACAAGGTTTTTTACCCGCACGATATGCGGTTATATTTTTCAAAAATGCTCTAATATTGACATTAATAATCAATAAATTTTGTTTTAGTTAATGTAATAATGTTAATGTGTTGTTCATAGTTATAACTATGAAGGGGTTTTTGGTTATGCCTTATGAAAGGCCATCAAGAGAAACTAGATCAGATCGAAAAAAAAAATATTAACCAATTTGTTTAAGCTTTATGCAATCAAATTGCATTTCCTTTTATGTGTGATAACTACATTTTATATAAAATTATATACATTTTTATACATTGTCGTTGATGCTAAAATATATTAGTATATCATACTCCAAATTTAGTGGATACATTTTTAATATGTATGACAATATTATACGAGTCGTTTATTTATAAAATATAAATAATTTTGTTTTAGTTAATGTAATAATGTTAATGTGTTGTTCATAGTTATAACTATGAAGGGGTTTTTTTATTTTTTTTTTTTTTTTTTTTTTTTTTTTTTTTTTTTTTTTTTTTTTTTTTTTTTTTTTTTTTTTTTTTTTTTTTTTTTTTTTTTTTTTTTTTTTTTTTTTTTTTTTTTTTTTTTTTTTTTTTTTTTTTTTTTTTTTTTTTTTTTTTTTTTTTTTTTTTTTTTTTTTTTTTTTTTTTTTTTTTTTTTTTTTTTTTTTTTTTTTTTTTTTTTTTTTTTTTTTTTTTTTTTTTTTTTTTTTTTTTTTTTTTTTTTTTTTTTTTTTTTTTTTTTTTTTTTTTTTTTTTTTTTTTTTTTTTTTTTTTTTTTTTTTTTTTTTTTTTTTTTTTTTTTTTTTTTTTTTTTTTTTTTTTTTTTTTTTTTTTTTTTTTTTTTTTTTTTTTTTTTTTTTTTTTTTTTTTTTTTTTTTTTTTTTTTTTTTTTTTTTTTTTTTTTTTTTTTTTTTTTTTTTTTTTTTTTTTTTTTTTTTTTTTTTTTTTTTTTTTTTTTTTTTTTTTTTTTTTTTTTTTTTTTTTTTTTTTTTTTTTTTTTTTTTTTTTTTTTTTTTTTTTTTTTTTTTTTTTTTTTTTTTTTTTTTTTTTTTTTTTTTTTTTTTTTTTTTTTTTTTTTTTATTTGTTTTTTTTTTTTTTTTTTTTTTTTTTTTTTTTTTTTTTTTTTTTTTTTTTTTTTTTTTTTTTTTTTCACCAAGACAAATTAAATCTGATCCGAAAAAAAAAATATTAACCAATTTGTTTAAGCTTTATGCAATCAAATTGCATTTCCTTTTATGTGTGATAACTACATTTTATATAAAATTATATACATTTTTATACATTGTCGTTGATGCTAAAATATATTAGTATATCATACTCCAAATTTAGTGGATACATTTTTAATATGTATGACAATATTATACGAGTCGTTTATTTATAAAATATAAACATAATTTTGTTTTACCATGCAACGCATGAGTTTAATCTAGTTATTTAATAAAATTTTAGCAAAATTATATCTTTGCTAAATTTCTTGTTTTTTTTTTTTTATGAGTTTAATCTAGTTATTTAATAAAATAGTTTAGCAAAATTATATCGTTTTGCTAAATTTCTTGTTTATGTGTATTAAAGTATCCAGCCCAAATGTTAAGTCTGAACAATTAACATGAAAGTTCTTAGCCCATAGAAAACCGAGGCCCACTTGTTCGCTGTATTTTCTGTTAAACAATGCTTCATTAGTCCATTTAGTCATTTACGACTTTTAATATTCAATTGTAACTATCTACTGTAATTATTGTCTCGTATAAACGCAGATGAACCTATATAACTATTTTCATTCTAAATTTTTCGGAACAACGTACATTAATTAATATATGATACATTAAATGTTGAGAAAAATAGTGGCATTATTGTTATGATAATTCTTTATGTCTTGGATATGGAAGACTCCATGAGTATACAGTGCGGGATTAAAATTTTTATTTAACCGAACTGTAACGCCCCTAACTTTCTAAACATTACAAAATGATATCAAAAGAACTAAAAGGCAAAAGGGCGTTAATCTTATTCAAAGTCAAACCAAAGTCAAACTATAAAGTCAACTTGACAAATACAAATGATGTTCTAAATCTTGATATAAAGCTCTATAGTCCACTTCTATCTACTCTCTTCTCTCGATCCCAAAGCCCTTCTGATAACCTGCCGTATAAGAAGAAAAAGGAATACGGCTGAGCAAAAAGCTCAGTGACGGATATGACAAAAGCTGAAGAATAATATATGACATGCGAATACAAATTTTAAAGACAAACTTATTTTCAAAACAAACTTATTTCAAAACACACTTATTTCAAATCAAAATACAAATAGGTATTTCACCAATAACTTATTTAACAAATAACTTATTTCAAATAACTTATTTCAAATACACTTATTTCAAATCACACTTATTTCAAATACACTTATTTCAAATCACACTTATTTCAAATCAACTTATTTCAAATCACACTTATTTCAAATCACACTTATTTCAAATCAACTTATTTCAAATCACACTTATTTCAAATCACACTTATTTCAAATCACACTTATTTCAAATAACTATTTCAAATACATATTTCAAAGACAACTTATTTTCAAAACAAACTTGTTTCAAATCACACTTATTTCAAATCAAATACACCGCTACGGTCGATGTCACGCCATCGGTGTCACAATGACGCGCCCATGGGACCTCCATGGATAGGTACTCTCTTATATGCATATCTTAAGAAACCGTTTTGACCGACTTATATATACTTAAATATATCAAATGACAAACTTAGTTTTCGGACAAATAAATAATAATTATATATATTTTTAGACATTTTAAATATAGACTTAAAACCACATCTCTGTCCACCCAATTCATACAAAATCTTAACGAAATCATCATGACTCATAATATGCGACTGTATTAAATTATCGGGTCAAGGAATATTCGATGGACATATAATGAATCACATAATGCGACTGTATTAATCTTTCGGGGCCAATTAATATGATTCTTAATATGCGACTATTATCTTTCGGCCAACGAATATTCAAGGGACATATTAGTGTACAAATCATCTCATCAAATGTAACACACCAAACCCACCTTTTTCGGGACAACTTTCGAATCGGTTTCAAGAGATGGTTTTGACACAACTATAGATAATAAAATATTATGATTTCCCAATTCAAATCATGAAGGCAACATCGTTAGTACATCAAAATGAGAAAATCACAATATTATACAAAGTCTAGCAGACACATAATATTTCAAATAATATACTATATCCATAAAACTTTATATACAAATCAAAAGAAGTTTTGGGAAGAAAGATTTTACCGGAAGGATTGTACCGACAAGATCCTAATAATAACTAAAATATCCGTACCTATTATATATATAACAAATAAAGTTTTGAGAGAAAAGATTGTACCGAAAAGATCCTAATAACCTCTAGAATATCCGTACCTTATCACCGATCACAAAAGTTGCAAAATTGAAGGAACCGCTCAACGCATCTGATCACTTAACCAAATCTAACAAATACCAAAGTATTATGAGTACAAACTTCATATAGGGAGTATGTATAATATCTTTTATGTTTTGTGAGTTTATATATGATTTTCTTGTGATAAGTAGTTAGCAGCTCATCTAAATTAATTGTTTTACCTTGCATTAACAGTGATCTCGAATTCATGACTACGTACATATTTTGACTCTATTTATATATATCTTAATAAATGATAATGTGATTTTTCATTTTTATTTGTATGACTTCTGTAAGTACATATCGCATGGAGTTTTAATAGATCGAACACAATTTGTAAGATAACTTGAAAACAGATCCATATTCACTAGACTTGACAATCAGTAGAAGCTCTCTTTTGCACTAAAACGTCTTAACAAAAGTTGAACTCCGAATCTTTGTGAGTCACCATAACTTGCGAAAAGGATATATATGAGAGTGAAACCGATACAAAACTATTTTGAACTTTTGACATCATTATGGATCAAGACATGTACTATAAGTTTTTGCTACTAAAATACTTAACTCAATACTCGAAAAGAAATCGGTTTTGACATCATAAAGTTTATCATCGAGTTATATTCCATTAACAACAATAACGACTCGTATATATATACTAAACAAAACAAGGTATAAGATCGATATTCAAATAGGTTGATCGGATTATACCTCCGCTGCTAACGACGTACACGTTGATGAACGACTCAATGCTGATCACAAAACGAATCCAAACCTTTCACGTTTTCCTCACCTAGCAATCCTACGATCACCCGTATTTGTTTTTCGTTTGTTTTATTCGAAAGGAATTAAGAATCAAACTTTTCTTTATGATTATGTTGGCCGAGAAATCACAATCAAAACCAAAAACTAAGGGTGCGTTTAGTTCAAGAAAATATTTTCTAATTTTCCATTTTCAATTTTCTAGAAAATGAAAAGGATTTTCATTTCTAGAAAATCTTAAATAAATTTGAAAACGCGTTCAAAATAAAAGATGCAATTTTCATTTTTTCATCTTAGAAAACTAGAAAACATGTTCAAATTCACTTGTTTTTGTTTTTGTTTTCTATTTCTCCATCTTATTAGCTTGGAAAACAGAAAATAGAAAACGGAAAAAAAAAAAAAAAAGTAGTTTTCTAATTTTAGTTCAAAAAGTGGAAACAAGGGAATTTTGTTTTCTAGGAAAACTGTTTTAGGAAAATGCAATTTGAACGCATTTTCTGTTTTTCTTGGAAAACATAAATAGAAAACAATGTTTTCTCGAACTAAACGCGCCCTAAGTTATTATTATATAGTGATCTATTGTGATAGTTTATTACTACGTTTCCCTCTCGGTTGATTTATATGAGGCTCTATATATAATGTTGAGGTTTACCAGGGATGAAGGAGATAAACTTGAAAGTTTATTCAGACTCATTCTCCTATCAAGTTTACAAATTATTTGATTTGTATATATCCTTTACATTAAAACTCCGATCCATTATTCTTCTAATGTGGCACACACGAAATTCTAAACATTGGCAAGATTTTTCGTATTTAAAACGGAGTAGAAAATATATGAAAGTTGTAATAAATTCAGACATGATATGATTATTTACCTATTATATAGTGTGTATGGTTATTATCATAATTATTTTTTTAGATGCATACCTAATTTGAGATCACATATAAGCACGCAGAAGATTATTTTAAAAGATTTAGACCTTTATAATTTATTGTATCTAATTATTCTTTAGGTAACTTCCACCTTTAACTTTAGCTAAATATATTTTCTTTAATTTATTTACATAGATTTACATATATATTTTATAGATAAATAGTCATTTACATAATGTTAAGGCCAAGCAATATTACGTGTCAAGATTAAATGTGATAAGATCACATTAACTTTTTAGATTCAATCTATTTATATCTTAGCTTTTTGATCCGTAATATTTGATAACTCGCACTATTAGTATTATTATTTTATTTATTCATTTAGTAGCCACTTATAAAGTTCGGGGTGTTACAATTCTACCTTCCTAAAAAAAATTCGTCCTCGAATTTAAAATAATTAGATGTCTAAATATGTATTTTATAACTTATCAATTTATAATGTTTTAAATTTTTATCGGATATTACAATCTTACCTCCTTAAAAAGAATTCGTACTCGAATTCAATCATACGAAAAAAATATTACGACTAAACTGCCATATTTTATATATAATTTGAAGCGGAATCGAATTTTCTTTTATCATATTCATTTATTGATATGTGCACAAATATGTTAATTAAATCTACAAATACATTCAACGTTTTTCACTCTTATGAATTATATCAAAATATTGTTAGTATTAATAATTATATAATTATTTTTTTTTCTCTAAACCACAAAATATAATTAATTATAATTTAATGATCATTATTTCACATTTAACATCCATCAATATTTTGGATTACTTAATGAGAACATTCACATAATCCTTAACGCATTACGTGTGTTATTATCTTAAATTTGGCTTTGATCACTAATTAATTATTTTATCATCACAAATTAGTCAAATAATTTTAGCATTTGTTTAATATAGACGTGAACAAACAATTAGACCACATTTCAATTTGTGTTAACAATAATTAGTTTTTAGTTTTTATTAATTTATTTTGTCACAACTTAAGATAAATCTATTAAATTAAACTTAGGATAAACTAGGATAAATTATATCTCTTAAAATATCAGTTTATTTATTTATTTTTATTTTTTTTGTCAAATTTATATTGTTTTGGATTTTATAGGATATTACAACTCCACCTACTTAAAAAAAATTCGACCTCGAATTTGAAAGAACATCCTAACCAAGAGTCTACCCAAATCTCACAGGCCATAACTTAGGTTTAAGTTTCTACAGAACGGAACCTATGCTCTGATACCATTCTGTAACGCCCCTAACTTTCTAAACATTACAAAATGATATCAAAAGAACTAAAAGGCAAAAGGGCGTTAATCTTATTCAAAGTCAAACCAAAGTCAAACTATAAAGTCAACTTGACAAATACAAATGATGTTCTAAATCTTGATATAAAGCTCTATGTCAAGGGTTGCTAAGTCCACTTCTATCTACTCTCTTCTCTCGATCCCAAACCCTTCTATAAAGTCCCTCACACGATGGTTTAACCCTACGAGTGTAAAATACAAGACAAGTATGAACTAGAATCGGACTAGTATTACTTCAATATAAATATGCAAGAATATAAACAAAGTAATAAATGACTTAAGCAATATTTAAACAAGTAAATAAATGGTGGAACACAAATGTAGTTTTCAAGTGTATTTTCTTTATAGATGTATAAACAAAATACAAGATCGTTGCGGAACCTAGATATTACACGTATGTAAGTATCTAAACAATCTTTGAATTACAAGTGATCTATACTTGCTAAATAAACTCCTTTGATCGATATACTTAGAGTTGTGAAGTATAACTGTTTAGATCGAGAGTATTTAAACAAGTTCACCAATTTTGCTAAAAAGTGATTTTCTCAAAGAAATGACTTTGTATTTATAGGCAATAAAATTCACCAGTGAATTTTGTGCCGTACAAATATGGTTGCATACATTTAATGATCCGACAAGAACATTAAATGTATTGGATAAGGAATAAGGATAAAGTCACATCAAGTGCAAGTGTATCCTTTTATCCAACCACCTTAACACACGTATACTTTGGTAAAGAACAAGTGGGTTGTTCTTTGGAAAGTGTGTAAAGGCTTAAAGTCAAATCCTCGATATCAGTGTTCAGACTTGTAAGGTCTAAAACACTGACAATCCTCCAGTGTACAGATCTGGAAAGACTTCCAGTGGACTCCGCCATTTGTCAGTCTTCTTTATTCTTACTTCAGTCTTTGACTTCGGTGAGAACGTCTTCAGTAGTGTAGATCTGGACTGGGGTGAAGTCCAGTGAGCTAATCTGGAGAATACTCCAGATTCCTATACAAGTATTTGCTCACTGGTCTTCCATTATTTCTGGACAAATCTTCAGAGGGACTCCAGATTCCAAGTCTGGAGTAGGTCCAGTAGAACATGTTTTTGGACAGATCTTCAGTAAGCTCCAGTAGTCGAGTCTGGAGCGTGTCCAGGAAAACTGGACCTAACAAATTCCCCCTATTTGTTTAGAAATAATGCAAGTGTTTTTCAGGCTTATAGATATACATATTTGTATGCCTGGAAAACACTTAGTCGATTTAAGTCTAATAAATCTAAGTTACTGGAAAACACTTTATAGATCATGAGTGTTTTCAGTTTCATTTTTTAAGTTCTAACTTAGACTAAATCTGATCATTTACTTATATGAATTTGAAAATTGCAACTAAAATTTACTTTCATCAACTGGAAAATAATTACAACTTTCATCAAACTATTAAATACAATAAGTACATGATAAAAGATTCAGGCCCTTCTTCTTGATGAATGCCCTGGTGCATCTTCAGTAGCCTTCCTCTTTGGTGATGGAGATGATGGAACAGACACTAGTGGTCTCAAACCCAACACAGCTTCCATTTGTTGTATTCTTCTCCAGACCTTCTCAATTCTTTTCATAAAGGCCTTGACATCTGGAGATAAATCAGTTTTACCTTTAAAAGTCAATCCTATCTCCTTCAGTTCAGTCCATCCAAAAGCTTGGACTGTTGTATCTTTCCTTTCATCTTTAAAGTTACCCTCCCTGGTCAACTTTACATGAAATCTGGTCATTCCTTGATGATTTTCAGCCAACTTGATTTCAGCATCAACAATCTTTCTAGCATTTGCCCTGAAATTCATCATTTGATCATAAGATGCCTTCTGCTTTGCCATCTGGACCATATATTCAGTTTCCTTGGATACACCACTCTGTTGTCCTTCAGTGGACTGGAGTTGTTGGCGATTGATTCTCAGAGAGGTATCCAGGGGAATGAAGGTGCTCATATCAGCATCCTTTATTGCCTTGAGTTGTTTGGCAGTAAGCTTTGGCAGACCAGTCAATCTCTTTCTGTACTCTACCTCCAGAGCACCAGCGTTTTTCCTTATCTTTCTCTGGAGGCTCACCAGTTCCTCCCTTCTCTGCCTTATCAACTCTGGAATAGTAACACCATAAATTAATGAATCATATACCTGTTCTTCTTCAGCGTAGAACGAGCGTATATGAACATCATCCAATGCATCTAGACATTGATGAACTCTGGGATCATCCTTCATCTTCTTGAACACTTCAATGTTAATGCCTAACCTTCCAGCATTGTAAGAGTCCAGAGTCCCATGATTAGCCATATCCCTATGATGGGCCAGCAGTTCATCTCTTTGGTTTGTCTTGAAAATTTCAATCATGATGCATTGTTGTTGCAGTTTCTTCGAGGTGTCATCATCAACATCTTCAGTTTGCTCTTCTTCTTCACCAGATACCACTTTTTCTTTTCCTTTAACTGCTTTCAGAGTTGATGGAATATCTGGGAAGGACTCAAATTGGGGCTCACTGGCTTCAGTACCAGTAGCTTCTTCAGTTTGGAGCCCGGCTTCAGTGCCATATGCTCTTTCAGTTTGATCAACAGACAACCTTTCCCCCTTGGAAGGATCTCCAGTCCTGGACTTGAAATCATTCCATAATTCTTCTACCATATGTCTGTCCAGTGAACCAAAGGTTCTTCCAGTCACTGGATTTGCATCAGTCACAATCTTCTTGAGTGCCTGGACTTCCTTTTGCAGATTTTCAACTTCTTTAGGCAAGTCCTTTGGCAGCTCAACCTCTATCATCTTCACAATTTCTGGCAACATAACATCTTGAATTGAACGAAGGACAGATCCAGAAATTTCTTCAGTAATTTCTTTAAGCATATCTGATCTGAACTTTCTTGTACATTCATCAGAAATTGTACTTGCCACAGTAGTTTGATCAAGAGTGGGTCTGCTTTCCAGTGAACTGACCCTTGTAACCAGTTTTTGAACCTCCTCTTTCAGACCTGCCAGTGGCTGAACAACCTTACTTTCCACTGCAGTCTGAACAGAATTAACAATCTTTTGTTCCAAACCCTGGACTGCCACTTTGATGTTCTCAGAATTGCGATTGGTGGCCAGAACCAGTTCATTTAACTTCTCAAACACCAATTTCTCATTCCCAGCAAACAGGTTCATTTCTGATGCTAAGTTATTTGACAATAGGGATTTAAAATCAGAAATAACCTGGGAAGAGCTCTGGAGTGATCTCTCCAGGTCCGCCACCTTACTAAGAAGGCCTTGGACCTCGGTTGAAGATGAAGTGGAGAGACCACTGGGTGGTTCCAGATGAGAGGTCATTCTCTCCATTACTGGTACTTGTGCCCAGACCTCTTCAGTTTCAACAGTTTCAGCATTTATAACTGTAGAGTCTGGCACACCTTGTTCAGAAGGGTTGACTGGAGATTCAACTGGTGGTGGTTGTGATTGTGAAGTTTGAATGAAAGGAGTGAAGTATGGAGTGGATTGTGGAATAGAAGGTGGTGGAGGTGGTGGTATGCTTGATTCTGGTGGGGGTGGAGGCATTTCTGTTTCTGGAGGGGTAATATTTGTTTCTGGTGGAGGTGGTGGCATTTCTGAAAGACTTTCAACTTGCTCAACTTCTTCACCCAGAAAATTCATATCTATATCAAAATTCTGACCTTCAGAAATGGGAGAATCAGCCCCATCCCAAAACATATCACCAGTATTAGCATCACCAGCAGATGTACCAGCCTGATCACCAGCCTGAATATTCAAATCAATATGAGCCTCTTGCTCATCAGTCTGGACAACCTGTTCTACCTGTTCAACCTGTTCACCAACCTGTTCATCAAACTGGCCAACAACTTCTACATTCTCCTCTTCAAAAATGGGAGACCCATCCAGATCCATTACATCACCAGCCTGTCTTGCTGGGTTTACCTGGATTCCACCTCTCATCAGACGCCTACTAGATCTAGGTCGTCTGGTGAGATCAACATTTTCTGGTTGCATACCTTCTTCTGGAGCAACTTGCCTTATTGGTTGTACCATCTCGACAACCTGAACATCTTGGTCATCACCAGGACTTTCAACAACTTGTACTCTACCTGATGCCTCTACTTGTTCCCTTTGAAAAGCCAACATTGCTGGAGGAATATCTACCTCTCCAGTTTTTGATTGAAGGTTGTTCAAGTCCCTCATATACTCACTCACAGAAAAGTGAGTAGTATCATAGTCATACTGGTCTCGTAGGGCACTTCTAAACATAAGGGAAAGAAAACGAATGAATGGAACATGGGGTTTTCTCCCTTTAGCTTTCAATCGATCCACCAAATCATTGAATAAGATCTGAGCAAAATCTACTCTTATTCCGAACCACAAACAATAGCAATCTGGAGCTGGGTTTGATTTATCTGATCAAGACCCCCAGAACTACCTCCCAGACATTCAACCAGGTGTGTGAAGAAAAATCTCTACGAGTCTGTCAATCTGCTCATATAAATAGTCCCCTTTCTTAATAACTGGCCATGGTCATCAAGTATTTCGGTGTGCCCCATCAACCTGCACACTTCCCTGTAATTTATCCCAGTGGGAAGTTCGACGGGCAACTCATTCTGGTCAAGATAATTCAACTGTAAAACTGACCTGAGTAAATTCACCGAGAAATTGAAAGATCTGTACCACCCCTTAGAGTATAAGAAATTGATGAGGTTTCTTCATTGTAAAATGCGGAGTACCAGAATTCACATAAATAATCATGGTACATTCTCCCTGGATTTAAGGTTAATGCACCATACAGAGGAGATGAGAGAAAGAAAGTATTCAATCTCCCAATGATAGATTGAGCAGGATGAGCACTGGAAAGCTTGGCCATCCAATTATTCATGTTGATTCGAATAGCTTTTGCTTCAAGAGTGATGTGTCTAGGTTTAGTAACATTATCAACCGGAGCATATTCGGCAGATAAAAGGTTTTTGGGTGCCATTTATGATTGAAAGATGAAGATGAAATTGAATAAATTTAGGGTTTATGAAGAAATTAATGAATTTGCAGTTAATATGAGAGATTTAATGATAGGAAAAGAATGAAGGAATTGAATGAAGGAATTTGGGAGTAAATGTTCGAAGTAAATGTAAAGTGAAAGTGAAAGTGGGTATATATAGGAGAGATAATGTGGAACTTCAAATGGGTTAATTTGAAATTATCAAATATAATTTTGATCGGGTTTTGAGATCCGCATTAAGTACATCACATCACACATTAATGTGTGATGGTTCACCGCCCACAAAAACTAACAACTTGTTCTTTTTATCTTCCCAAGGTAAAAATACCATCATCACGTTTGAAAAATTACATGCCACGTAGGATTTATAAGATAAATATCTTTGAAAAAGTTTGCTTACGTGGCACGCACAATGACCAAGTATTTAAAAAATATTGTGACTCAATTCAGTCCATCTGAAGGTTGACTAGACACTCCAGTATCACTGGTGGATTAGTCCAGTGAAGCATGTACTGATGGTACACTGGAGGGACACTCCAGTAAAGTACCAGTGAAAACCATTTTGAAAGACTGGTAACTTCAAACATGCACGTCAACTAATACAGACAAATGAGAGGGACACATTTACAAGAAGACAAAAGTCTCCTCAAACATGCACTTCAACCTGTCCAGTTACCAGTGAGAGGGACACATTTACAAAGCACCAGTAATATTTTCTGGACAATTCGTCCAGTAAAAAAATTTTGTCCAGTGAGAAAATAAATTAATAAATTCCCTTTGAACTTTAAACATTTTTAAGAAAATATATCTTTCAAAGTCTTCCCCCTGGAATGTTGATCCAGAAATAAATTTATGAATCTTTAAATCAAAGATCCTTAGTAGTACACAATGGCGTTCAATACTAAGGTTCCAGATTTAAGGGTTTAACATTCCCAACTCACCAACAAGATATTCAAATGTTTTGACATCCAATGGTTTCGTAAAAATGTCAGCGAGTTGTTTGTCAGTGGGGATAAAATGGAGTTCAACGTTTCCTTTTACAATATTATCACGAATGAAGTGATACCTGAGATCAATGTGCTTGGTTTTGGAGTGCATGACTGGATTGTTTGAGATAGAAATGGCACTGGTATTATCACAAAAGATTGGAGTCTTTGAATACTTAATACCATAATCAAGCAACTGGTTCTTCATCCAGAGTATCTGAGCACAACAACTGGCTGCAGACACGTATTCAGCTTCAGCAGTGGACAATGAAACTGAAGTTTGCTTTTTACTGGTCCAACTGACCAGTTTGCCACCAAGGAAATGACATCCACCAGTAGTGGATTTCCTGTCTATCTTACAACCTGCATGATCTGAATCTGAATAACCCATTAGATCCATGCCTGAGCCTTTGGGATACCAAAGACCTAGACTGGGGACACCTTTAAGGTACTTCAGTATGCGCTTTACAGCAAGCATATGAGATTCCTTTGGATTAGACTGATATCTGGCACATAAACATGTTGAAAACATAATATCTGGTCTACTGGCAGTTAAATACATCAGTGAACCAACCATGCCTCTAAAGACAGTGGTGTTCACTGGTTTACCATCTGGATCAGAGTCCAGTGTCAGTGGTGCAGAAATTGGAGTTGGTTTAGATGGTGAAGAGTTCATATCATATTTCTTTAAAAGATCTCTAACATATTTTTCCTGATTAATAAAGATGCCATCTTTGTTTTGTTTAATCTGGAGTCCAAGAAAATATGTTAATTCACCCATCAAACTCATTTCATATTCAGTGGACATTATTTTCGAAAATTTCTTGCACATGTTTTCATCAGTAGACCCAAAAATAATATCATCAACATAAATTTGTACCATTAACAGATTACCTCGTTCATGAAGAATAAATAAGGTATTGTCAATTGCACCTCGTTTAAAACCATTTTTCAATAAATGTTTAGTCAGAGTATCATACCAGGCACGTGGGGCTTGTCTGAGGCCATATAGCGCTTTGTCCAGACGATATACCCAATGTGGATGCTTTTCATCAACGAAACCTGGAGGTTGTCTGACATAAACTTCTTCTTCAAGCTTTCCATTTAAGAAAGCACTCTTTACATCCATCTGGTAGACCTTGAACTGATGATGAGCAGCGAATGCTAAAAATATTCTGATCGCTTCAAGTCTAGCCACTGGAGCAAATGATTCATCAAAGTCGACATCTGACTGGCAGTAGCCTTGTGCTACCAGTCTGGCCTTGTTTCTGATTACGTGGCCATCTTCATCTACTTTGTTTATGAAGACCCATCTTGTTCCAATTGGTTCTTTCTTTCCAACTGGGAAAGGAACCAGATACCAGACCTTGTTCCTTTCAAACTGGTGAAGCTCTTCTTGCATAGCAGTCACCCAGCTTGGATCTTCCAAAGCCTCGTCAATCTTCTTTGGTTCATTCAGTGATAGGAAACTGACATATAAGCATTGATCACTGGAGGCTCTTCTGGTCTGAACTCCTATACTGGAGTCACCTATGATCTGATCAATAGGATGAGCTTTAGTCCATCTGGAGTACTGACCAGGATTGTTACTGACAACAATATCAGTGCAAGAATTCAGTTGAGTCTCCTCTGGAGTTGCTTCTGGAGGAGGATCTTGCCAGATTACTTCAGTATCTTCATCTGAGTCATTTAAATCACGATTTGCATCATGAAATTCTTCATTTGAAGGTATTTCCTGGAGTACTGGTTCAGTTTGAAATTCTTCATAAGAAGACATTTCTGGTCTATCCTCAACTGACACTGATACTGGGGGAGTAGCACGAACATCTGAACCAATATTAATTTCAGAGGGTAGTTTGAAATTAATAGAAGGATAGAATGGAGTACTACTGGAAAGTTTCTTTTTCTGAATAGGTTCCAGATCAGGATGACTGGAAACTGTTTCTGGTGAATCTTCAATTTTCTCGTTTATTTGATCAGATTCACAAAAGACAATTGGAGTTACTGGGGAGTGTCAAGGGCTGGTTTGTTGATTGCAGCATTTGATTCATCGAAAGTAACATGTATGGATTCTTTTACTATCTCCAGTCTCTTGTTGTAGACTCTGAAGGCTTTGCGAATGGCTGAATATCCTAAGAAATATCCTTCATCAGCTTTGGCATCAAATTTGCCTAACTGACTGGAGTCGTTCAGGATGTAAACTGGACATCCAAAAACGTGAAAATAACCAATATTTGTTTTTCTATTTCTCAATATTTCATAGGAAGTCTTCTTGTGTCGCTTCACGTACACTGATCGATTCTGGGTGTGGCAAGCAGTAGCAATTGCTTCAGCCCAGAAACTGGTAGGAAGACCAGATTCAGCTAGCATACTCCTGGCAGCTTCTATCAGCGTTCGATTTTTCCTTTCTACCACTCCATTCTGCTCTGGAGTGCGTGCTGATGAGAAGTTCTGGGAGACGCCAGTGTCAGTACAGAATTTCTCCAGAGTTGCGTTCTGGAATTCTGTTCCATTGTCGCTTCTTAACTGACACACTTTTCGCTTATGCTTCAGTTCAATCTGCTTGATAAGAGAGATGATTTCAGCAGCAGCTTCATTTTTAGACCTAAGAAAGATCACCCAACAATATCTGGAGAATTCATCTACGATCACCAGGGTGTATCTTTTACCAGCACGAGTCTGAACATTCACTGGACCAAAGAGGTCCATATGAAGCATGTGAAGTGGTTCAGTAATGCTGAAATTCTGTCTGGTCTTGAAACTGGCACGTTTCTGCTTTCCCATCTCACATCCTGGACATGGTCTTTCCTTTTTGAAGGAAACTGAAGGTATCCCATCTGCAAGTTGTTTTCTGGACAACTTGTTAATATTTTTGAAATTTAAATGGGATAACCTTTTGTGCCATAACCAGTTTGTGTCTTCATCAGCTTGAGTGTAGAAACATTGCTCTGAAGAAGAGCTTTCCATATCCATCACATACACGTTCCCTTTTCTGGGAGCAATCAACACTACCTTCCAGTCCTTGTTGAATACGATGCCCTGAGCAACATTGAATAAGACTTGATAGCCATCATCACACAGTTGGCTTACACTGATCAAGTTATATTTCAAACCATTCACAAATGCAACACGTGTAAACTTGACTTGTCCATTGTTCAGAACACCATATCCCTCAGTCTTTCCACAACCATCATTTCCAAAAGTGATGGAGGGTCCATCAGAAATGGTGAACTCCTCCAGTAGGGTCTTACATCCGGTCATAGTCCTGCCAGCTGCACTGTCAAGATACCAGATAAGCTTTTTTCGATCGCCCTACACATACACCAGATATTGATTAGTTAGATTTGGGAACCCATCGACTGATGGGTTCACTGGATCCTCCCTTATGGATCCCTGGGGCAATCTGGTCTAGTTCACTTTCTTCAACAGTAGTTTTTGTTGAGAACACTACTGGAGTTGATAGTTTAGAAACCTTTTTCTTTTTCTCAACTGGAGAAATAAATTTGTCTTTCTTTGCAAAAGGTTTAGAATTTTGTCTAGGGTCAGATGAAGTACCCTCAATAAAGTTTAATCTTGCGTTAAAACTTTGAAATTGACGAGTCAGCGTTTGAATCTGGCTCTCTAACCTGGACAAAACATTTTCATCAGATGATACCTGAGCCTTTCCAGTTGTAGGCTTAGGTAGGGGATTGTTTTGAGGCAAAGGTCTATTCTGCTTAACCTTTTTAACTGGAGCAGTCATCTGGACAGCTCCAGTCTTAACCTCTGGGCAAAGAACTTGGACAGTATTGGCCTTGGGAGTTACAGGCTCATCATAAACAGTGGTGGGCCTGAATCCCTCTGGTAATCGATCGATTACTGGTATTAATGATGCTATATGAGTATTTCCATCTAAGTATGCACGTTTTTGAGTTGGAAATTGTTTTACACAAGCATCATATGGCTTTTTGGTTTCTAGCCATGACTTTATTACCAGTTTTTCTTTCTCTAAAATGATTTCAAGATCTTGTTTTTCTTGAATCAATTGTTCAGTTACCAGAACCTGGGCTTGAAATGCCAGTTCAATGTCTTGAAGTTCTTTTAATTTTGATTTTAAAGCAGCCATTTCAGAAGAATCTGTTTCTAGACCATTTAGACTGTCAAATCTAACAGTTTCCACAAAAATTAAATCAGAATTTAGAGCTTCAGCGATGTCCAATTTAAGTTCAGGATTAGTTTCAAGATCATACTCACTAACCTTTTTAATAACAATGTCGACCCAACGACCAGATGTGACATCATCCCTCACCAGATGCTCTTGATCTGCCAGAGCCATAAAACAACAATCTCTTTCCTCTTCTTCATCGACTGATGAATCATCAGAGGGAACCCATGCTTCTTCAGTAGTTGCTATCATGCATTTGTTATTGTCTTCCATCTGTTTAGACAAGAGAGCAATCTGAGCCTTAAGCTTTTTGTATTTCAACTTATAGCTATCATCAGGCTTGTTATAAGAAGCAGTTGGACCAGACTGAGAGACAAACTGACTGGACCTGCACTCTTTCATGAAATGACCTTTTCTGCCACACTTAAAGCATGTCAGATTGGTCTTGTCAGTGGAAGAACTGGGTGCATGTTGTCCAGTGGGCCTATTTGCTCTGGCCTTAAAACGGTTAAACGTTTTGGCCATCATTGCAACCAGGTCATCACTGTCAGTTTCATCACAGTCTGGAGAGATATCATTACAAGCTCCAGAATCCATTAGTTCAGACATCATCTTCTTCATAGAAAATACATTCTCAGAAGATATTAATGCCGCACAAGGTGGTGCAGTATTAGTGACCACTGTGGAACTACTGGAAGCATGATTAAAAGAATCTTTTTCTGCCTCAATCCTCTGGGCTTGATTTTCTTCAGTGAATCTGAAGGCTCCATACAATGTTGACAAAGTATGGGAATGCAAGGTTTTACCTTGCCTCAAGACCAGAATCATGTGAGACCATTTTGTTGGAAGAATATCACAAAATTTCTCCAAAAGTATATCCTTGTCTTTTTCTACCCCTAGTCCTCTTAACTGGTTTATGATGCTCATAAATCTGGTGTAAGTACCAGTAAGGGACTCATTGGGGAGAGCAAAAATGACTCATACTTTTTGTTTAAGGAGACTTTTCTGGTAACAACAGTATCATCACCTCCCTCATGCTGGTTCACTAGTTCATCCCACATGCTTTTGGCACTGGGATAGAGAACTAGTGTGGGAATAAGAGTTTCTGGAACAGCCCCGAGGATCATATTTTTAAGAAGTGTATCAAGATTTACTAATCTTTTCTCCTCTTCGGACCAGTGTTCCTCTCTCTTTTCCCTCCCACTTCTTGATCCTGTAGGGTCAAGGAGTGCATTGATAGGAAGTCTTGGCACATAGGGTCCTTCGTTTAAAATTTTCATCATATTCCTTTCAATACCAGTAACATGCAATATTATCCTAGCTTTCCACGTACCAAATTCATCACTGCTCCCATTGAATTTAGGAACAGGATTATTCGAGTAATGCACATGCACATGTGGAGAAGCAGGAGGAGGAGGTGGTGGATTGTTATTTCCAGTGGGTGGTTCATTAAAAATAGTTTCATGAGTTTCTTGTAGATTTTCTGGGATTGCCATCGCGAAACAGATCTAGGTAAGTGTATTAACCTTCTGCTCTGATACCAATTGTAAAGTCCCTCACACGATGGTTTAACCCTACGAGTGTAAAATACAAGACAAGTATGAACTAGAATCGGACTAGTATTACTTCAATATAAATATGCAAGAATATAAACAAAGTAATAAATGACTTAAGCAATATTTAAACAAGTAAATAAATGGTGGAACACAAATGTAGTTTTCAAGTGTATTTTCTTTATAGATGTATAAACAAAATACAAGATCGTTGCGGAACCTAGATATTACACGTATGTAAGTATCTAAACAATCTTTGAATTACAAGTGATCTATACTTGCTAAATAAACTCCTTTGATCGATATACTTAGAGTTGTGAAGTATAACTGTTTAGATCGAGAGTATTTAAACAAGTTCACCAATTTTGCTAAAAAGTGATTTTCTCAAAGAAATGACTTTGTATTTATAGGCAATAAAATTCACCAGTGAATTTTGTGCCGTACAAATATGGTTGCATACATTTAATGATCCGACAAGAACATTAAATGTATTGGATAAGGAATAAGGATAAAGTCACATCAAGTGCAAGTGTATCCTTTTATCCAACCACCTTAACACACGTATACTTTGGTAAAGAACAAGTGGGTTGTTCTTTGGAAAGTGTGTAAAGGCTTAAAGTCAAATCCTCGATATCAGTGTTCAGACTTGTAAGGTCTAAAACACTGACAATCCTCCAGTGTACAGATCTGGAAAGACTTCCAGTGGACTCCGCCATTTGTCAGTCTTCTTTATTCTTACTTCAGTCTTTGACTTCAGTGAGAACGTCTTCAGTAGTGTAGATCTGGACTGGGGTGAAGTCCAGTGAGCTAATCTGGAGAATACTCCAGATTCCTATACAAGTATTTGCTCACTGGTCTTCCATTATTTCTGGACAAATCTTCAGAGGGACTCCAGATTCCAAGTCTGGAGTAGGTCCAGTAGAACATGTTTTTGGACAGATCTTCAGTAAGCTCCAGTAGTCGAGTCTGGAGCGTGTCCAGGAAAACTGGACCTAACACCTTCTGATAACCAGCCGTATAAGAAGGAAAAAGGAATACGGCTGAGCAAAAAGCTCAGTGACGGATATGACAAAAGCTGGAGAATAATATATGAAAGTTGTAATAAATTCAGACATGATATGATTATTTACCTATTATATAGTGTGTATGGTTATTATCATAATTATTTTTTTAGATGCATACCTAATTTGAGATCACATATAAGCACGCAGAAGATTATTTTAAAAGATTTAGACCTTTATAATTTATTGTATCTAATTATTCTTTAGGTAACTTCCACCTTTAACTTTAGCTAAATATATTTTCTTTAATTTATTTACATAGATTTACATATATATTTTATAGATAAATAGTCATTTACATAATGTTAAGGCCAAGCAATATTACGTGTCAAGATTAAATGTGATAAGATCACATTAACTTTTTAGATTCAATCTATTTATATCTTAGCTTTTTGATCCGTAAAATTTGATAACTCGCACTATTAGTATTTATTATTTTATTTAATTCATTTAGTAGCCACTTAGGAGTCTTCTCTCTGCAAGGTGGAGCATCTTGGTGACTTTACGTCAAAAAATACTAATCAAGGCAGTGGCGTCAATGACAACAAATGCAATACACCAGGTCGAATATCTAATAAGAATGTCCAAGATGGTTTTAATGAAGAGGCTACTTGTAAACTTGCGGAATCGGTGACACATGAAAGTAATCAAGATCGTATCAATAAATTCACCGACGAAGATCTATTTCCTCTAGACCGTATTATAGCGAAAAATGTTCTCAGTCGTAAGAGGGGGAGATCTTGCCCCCCATCTGGTCATTCGTTAGGCAGCTCTGAGTCGTCAGGTGCACCTGGTCTTATCAAAGGACAGTTCCAGCTGGATGTGGAGAAGGAAAATGAGAAAGTTATGTCGGGGGATTCTGTGACATTACATGAATTCAACAGATTCCGTTTTATCTTTGGGTTCTAGTAATTTGCAACCTAAATGTCACAACTCAGCTGAGATGAGCAACAAAATGGGATTTAAGTTTGCAGGGGAATCATCTGAAGTTGAAAAATCTATGAAGAGGATTAGTGATGCCGATGGTCTTCAATTAATAAATGTCTTATCTATTAACTTGTGTGGTACCGGGTGTGAAAAGAAACGTCAAAAGTTGCGAGGTATTCTTAATAAAAACCATGTTAATTTTCTTGCTGTTCAGGAAACCATGATGCCGGTTTCTGATGTTGTTCGCATCAAGAGTCTTTGGGGAAATTTTCAGTTTGAATATGTTGAATCATTATCTATAGGCCATTCGGGTGGTTTGGTTTGCATTTGGGATCCATCGAACTTTTGTAGATAGCGGATCATGTGTATGAAAGATTTATCATTATTTATGGTAAATGGCTGGCGAGTGACGTTACATGTTATATGGTGAATGTTTACGCACCTCAGTTGGAACGCGATAAGATCGAGCTTTGGGGAAAAAATCTTATGTTTTATGGAGGGTAATCCGGGGCAATATCTTTTTTGCGGGGATTTCAACTCGGTTAGACACCATGAGGATAGATTAGGCTCTGTGTTTTGCAATTCTAATGCCATTAATTTTAATCTCTTTTTAGATGCCGGTAATCTTGTTGATTTACCAATGGGGAGACATAAGTTTACAAGGGTGTCGCTTGATGGATCCAAAGCAAGTCGTATTGATCATTTTTTGGTGAATAAGCATGGATGCCAATCCAAATTTACATCTTGTGGCCCTTGATGATATATTGTCGGACCATCGTCCGCTTCTCCTCTGTCAGAATGTAACATCCTAAATTTTATGTAGGTAGGTTGACTTTGTCGATGGTCAAACTGTTTAGATTTCCGTTAAATCGTTATGCATGTGTGTTCGACAATTAACGTGCGTTTATGTGGATTAAATAAATGTGTAAAGTCTCGAGCATTACGTGAGCTATGTGGAAAAGTGTTAAGCTTAACCCACTATTAGTCTATTTAGACTGTAGTGCACGTGAGATCATACGAGGGTAGTCATGATACCTTTGTGTGAGCAAATCAACGAGTGACAAGAGTTGATCCGGGTGGCGTGATTTACCACTTCGAGAGTTTAACGGATTACTCATGGATTTGGTTATGCCTATCCATAACGACGCCGATGGACCACCGAGAGGTTTACCCATCATGTCAGGTGTGAGGTTTCCTGTGAGGTCTTATGACCGCCTTCACACAAAAACCTTTAATGTTGATTAAAATGGCATAACTATACGCAGATTACGTGAGATATTAAAGTGTGTTAAAGTAGATAAAACTTATCATTATTATCAAGGAAATGAATAATACTGTTGTTCTAATATAATGATGAAAATACATTTTAATTGGGAATTTATATGAAAATCTAAGTGTGGTCATTAATTAATTGTGTATGTGGTGTTCATTCTCAAGAAACCGTAGTCGTTTGACATGACAACTACAGAGATATACTGAACTTGATGGGTCAAAACAGGCGGGTTGGGTAAGAGGTCAAAACGCATAGGTTTTTTGGAACCTTATGTTGGGTATGGCTTGGCAAAAAAAGAAAGGCAAATTTAAAACACAAGCAGCTCCATGGTTCAAGTTAAACTTTGTACTTTCATTTTTACAGTTAGAGGTACCAATATGGGTCAGATGGGTTAAAACGAGTTTGTATGTGACCTGTGTATTTTTTTGTACATATACTCTTGTGTTTCAGAGTTCTAAAATTTGTATTTGTGTATCATTCAGCTACCCTAAAGACTGTTGATGGACCACTGGCCAAAGACTAGAGAGATGGAAGAGCAGTTGCAATCTGAAAGGTATTTTTTTGCGTGAGTAGAGGTGGAGAAATGGACGGGTCGTGTAATGGGCGAACATAGGTTCAGATCATAACCGGGGGTCGTGTAATGGGCGAACATAGGTTCAGATCATAACCGGTAGTATCTAAGCTGGGGTAGGCTGGGTTGAATATGTTGAAACACTTATACCAATTTATATTGAAATGGGTTAGATAAGTTTGCGTCTGCGCGAAACACCCTATCATATTTTTTGAAATGGGTCAGACCGTGTTGATAAAATATTTTTAGTGGCCTCAAGGTATATCTATACCTTTAGATGTTGCAAGCTGGGAAAAAGGCCTCCTAAGTCATTTTATCTAGATAATTAGATTATCATTAGATTAATTTAAGTTTTATTGTTATATTTAGGCTCTGCATATAAAAAGTTTGAAACTGTATGTCCAAAATTAAGTTTATTGTCAAATCCAATACTTGAAAAGACGATAGTTTGTTCCTTCGAAACCAACCAGTTACTCAACCTCTAGAACACATCTTAATACAAATCGGAAGGTATGGGCAGTCGGGCACTAACATCATTGGAAAGTGAATATTTTAGTATTGGTTGTTGTTTTACTTGTGCTAGGTATAACCTTAAGAAGCAACTTATGATGAGAGGAAGCAAAATGTTATCAAGAGGACCAAGGCTGCTGGATGCAATGACGAGGACCAAGATGAAGACAGAAATTAATGGAAAATAATTAACTATTTAACTATAACCTAGAATATTAACCTTTGAAATAAAATAATTAATTCTTGCAATCACCGAATAGTAAATTGATGGCCTAAGTTTAGATGATTTATTTTAAAGAGATTTATTATTAGAGAAGCTAATACTTTATAACTTTGCAATAGTGTATATTTAATTAGACTAACCACAATTTGCTTAAATATTTATTTTATTTAGGTCACATTTTTATTTCTGTATATATAACTTAATTATTTGAGAGGTTGTATACTTGTATGTGCTGGTTAAAGATCATTTTGTGTATACATACAATATTTTTTTACTTCACAATAACTTGAACATATATTATGTGTATATATTATATATATTTAATAGTTTGTTTTTTAGTTTGTGATTTAAGATTTTGCATTGAAAAAAGTTCATATTCCTGGTCATGGAATTTATTTTTTGGTGCAAGTCACAATGCCCAGATTTAAGTTAATCTAGACAAATTGTGTATAGATTACAATTTTGCTATACTTACCTTTTCATAGAGGTTATTTAATTAACGATTTAAAACTTACCCGTGTTTTTCGCTGGATAAAAATCTAGTAAGGAGTATAGATGATTATCAAGGTTAGTCAATACAAGTATGAAACTTATCGAGGGCTGAATGTTCCATTGTGGTCTTGTGGAAAAACATAAAGGGTGTTTTATGCAATCTTTCCTAAACTAAAAGCAGCCACCGTCAAAACTCAAAACGGCTCCGTCCAGCCGCCAGCCGGTTCAACCTTTCATGCACGATTTTTGTATTTCAAACTTTCTACTTTGAAGCATAAAAAAAAATTGAATTTTGAATTCTTTTGGGTCATATGCAGATTCTTGATATAAAACAGATGCTGCAAATTTTAAAAACGGCTTGATTGTTCTGTCAAAATAAAGAAAGTAAAGTGATAATATAAAATAGAGTTTTGCTAAAAGCTGTAGTTAAGTTGTATTAAATAACTGTACACTTATCATAAAATTTAGAAATAGGTTTGCCAATGATGACTAGTCCAACTGATCAGAGGTATCCCAGGTTTACCCAAGGTCTTGAGTTCGATCCTTAGGGATGACAAGTCTTGGGGTTTTTTTCTCCGAATACTTGTAACGGCCCATGGTTAACATCTCGTTGTCTAGGGTACGTGCAAGGCTTCACCATTATACGGTGAGGTTTCCCTGATGTCGCATACCGACTAAATGTTCGGAAAAAAAAAGAAGTAGGCTTTTGACATAAAAATATAATTTTTTTGTGCACGTTAAATACAATTCTAAAGGGTGCGTTTGGTATTTTCTTAAAAAATATAAATATAAGATACTCCGTATATGAAAACATGCATTAATTGTATTATGTTCTTTTTTAACTATTAGCTGGTTTAAGGGTTTATACGTATTAGTCCAACTGTATCAAGTTCAAACCTTATAAGTTATAACCTTCCTTGTGATCGATAATTTTTCAATGTCTTTCAATATTCAATAAAATGATATAAATAGGACCCTAGTACTTCCCATTATAGTCCAGTGGTTGAGCACCAGTTTTACATGCTGGAGGTCTCGAGTTCGAGACATGGGAAAGACATTTGAGGGAATTTCACAATAAAGTCCTTCAGTGAAGCAGGTTTGAGTCCTGCAGAGGGGGCAATGTTTTATCCAATTAAATGTCGTGCCTTCAGGCGGTTTAGTTGGGAGTTTCTCCTCCTACTAGGTATTGAGGGTGAGGCTCTCTAGCGCGGACCCGGTTAAGACAAGTGTAAGCTAGATCCCCTGTTGCGAGCAAATGATCCACATCTTCAAAAAGAAAAGAAAAGATCTTTTACTCTTTTCAATTAAAAAGAAAAATACACGTACTTTCCACTATATTGACGTTTGATATTAAATGTGTTATGTAATGTAGTTTTCTTCTTCTAGAGTTCTAGTCATTAACTAATCTAATGTACGAGTAATATTCTTTTACATATACATAAAAAAGTATATTTAGGCCTTAAAAGTTATCGTAATGTATTTTCAAAAAGCAGTAGATTTATATACCATTACAAAAATATCATAATGTTAATGGAGTTTTGACCAAACAACATATAAGACCCATAAATCACAAAAAGGATGTATTTTATGGTATACTTTCCTTTAAAAATAATATATTTTTTTCTTTCTAATACATTAGTATATAGTTATTAAAGACTAAATTTATAAAGAAATTAATTCATGTTTTCATATACCGTATATTTTGATTAATTTTTTTCAAACAAGCTTGTTCTTTAACCGCAAATTTTTACCCAATTTCTACCATATTAACCTCATAATAGTATAATACATAACTGTTTGAATTTGAACTCTAGTCTTTTTCTATATTCCCTTATAAAACAAACTGAACCCCCTCCTTAAATTTATGAACCTGATATGTCTAATTTACCCTCCATCTTAATACATCCTTATTTTCATTTTATAGACTGTGACTAAAATGCCCTTAAAAAAAATTCAACATCTATCTCTCAGTCACACATAAATACATAGCAAAAAACCCTAACTCACAATTCGTCCCCCTTCTCCCCCCTTTCACATCCCACCGCAAAAATTAACACATCGCCGACCGCAATGAAATTAGTTTTACGTTTATAACCACACCGCCACCGTCTCACCGCCGCTGCATTGCGCGGGCTCCAATCTAATTTTTAAAAAGCCAAAGCTTTTACCACCTCACTTAAATAGTGATGGCAACAAGCTGTTAATTTAATTTATTCATAAAAGTAGTTTAAGACAAAATATACTATAATAAGCTCCCATCTAAATATACCCGACTAACCATCACCAAATCGCCTAATAACAAGGAGACATATTTTCTTACAAAAAGTCTCAAGTTCAAGTCCTATTTTAAACATATTTTGGGGGTGACTAAGGGGGTGTTTGGTTCGCAGAATTCCAGGAATTGGAATCTGAATTCCATTCCATATCCTGTTTGGTTGGCAGAATGAAATTCAGATTCCATTCCAATAGTTGTTTGGTTCGTATAGAATTGGAATTGGATTCCTTCAAATTCCATCATATGATGGATTTCAAGAATCCTTCACATTTTTGATGGAAAGTTTGAAATTCCATTGGAATTCAAGTTTTGATAAAAATAAATCTTTTATAATTATTCTTTAATTATTAAAATTATTATAATATATTTCAAAACTATGTTTATTATCATTATTATTACTGTTAAAATTATTATATTTGTAAAACTATAATTATTATTATTATTACATTATTAATATTATTGTTAATAATTACTTCGTATTAGTTAAAAATTGTTTAAATTTTATAAGAAATTTTTAGTACTTATAAAGTTTATTACTACTTATTAAAGTCATTTGTTATATAAAAATCTAATTTTAGCTTGTAAATTTTAATATTATTCAATAAAAATATTATTTTATAAAAAATTAATATATATATATATATATATATATTATATATATATATATAAAAGATTGATTAATATTACAAATTATATATATATATGATATATATATATATATATATATATATATATATATTTATAAAATTTATTACTATTTAATAAAAAAATTTCTTATTAAAAACTAACTTTAGTTTATAAAATTTAATATTATTCTTATGTAACACCCGTTGTTTAAAAAACCTGGATTTTCAAAACTTTCGCCCAACGGCGTTTATTAATAGCGGAAAAGGATCTCATATAAAATCTGCCCATCCGTAACCGGATGAAACATTTATAAACTTTTGGTGTTACTTAATTGCATCATCGAAATAATAAAAGAAAATCCAAGTCTTGGCACCAACATAAATGCCAAATATTATTACATGATCTTACGTCATAATATCGTAAATAAGTAGCCCAAACATCAGACTAAGGGTAGTCTAAGCATTAAGAACATAAATGCTATCATCTTTAATGTCTCTACCCATCCTTACAAAGCTATCCTTTCTCTAGCTCCGTATGCACCTAATCTGATGGCACAACATATTCAAAGAGCAAGTGTTAGCTAATAAATTAGCTAAGTAAGATAACATGGTATTGAAAACGTTTGCCAATTAATATATTAACAAAATCATGTCATCATTATATGTTTATATCATGTGAGCAACATGAACATCATAAACATAAGGAACATCATGAACATCATAAGTATCATATAGCATTACACATTAGGAACGTCATAATCCTAAGTGTGCCTAACTTTCTTCGTAACTTTCCTTACTTCGTATCTTTCTTTATTTCGTATCTTTTCTTTACTCCGTATCTTTTCTTTGTTTCTTTGCCTAGACGTAGGCTAAGTGACTTATGCCACTTACATAGGGATGTGGGGTTGTGTGTAGGCGGTCATAGACCATACATGGAGTCCTCACACCCGACATGATGGGTAAACCATAAGGGGTCCATCGGCGTCGTTAAGGAAAGACAAAGTCATTTCTAACTGAATAAACCGTTTATGCCTTTACGCATTGGTGGTTAGTTACTCCACCCGGAATAAACAAACATAACTATGTCACAAGGAGCAACTCAAGTGACCACGTACGCACTAGCTTTACAACTAGCACGGGTTAAGCTTAACACAACTTTAAATATGCTCGAGACTTCATTATTATGTTAGTTTAGGCTACACTTTCACCTAACTAACCACTTTTATCTTCTTTACTTTATCTTTGATTAGGCTACACTTTCACCTAAGCTAAGCACATGTTTCATCTTTACTTTATTTCAACTTAGGCTACACTTTCACCTAAGTTAACCACATAACGTCATTTCTTTAGTTTAGGGCCCTTAACGTGCACGTGAACATGGCAATTCCTAATCAAAGGACTAGTGACTAAGTGATCAAGCCACACATGTAATCATACCATAGACATGCCACCATTTCGTGTTCACATATCAAAAGCATAACATCATATCACGATCAATTAATCTTAAACATAACATCATATCATGATCACATAACATAAACGTGGCATCATATCATATTCACACTTCATAAGCATATCATCATTCCATAATATGGGAACTTACCTTATGCCTTTGCAACCTGCATATACATGTCATTCATCATAGAAAAGTAAGCATCATATCCCGTATCAACCTCCCATAATCCCCTTTACTTTACTTTTAATCATACATAAATGTTTGGAAGGTTTTACTTATGAAAACGTGTTTTGTTATACCACCAGGTGACAAAAGATGTTATCTTACCTCAGTGCTGCTTATCAACGAGTTAAAAGTATCTTATAGTGCTTGCTAAGTGCTCCCGACAACCTAGAACGAGTATAAGATCGAAATATAAGCTAAACGAAATACTTTGTGAAAACTGGACAAGAGGTGCGTCGCACCTCCCACATGGTGCGTCGCATAAATCGATCAGAAAATTCTGAACATAAGTAGGTGCGCCGCACCTACTCCTTGGTGCGTCGCACAAATCCATCAGAAAATTCTGAATAGATGCAAGTGCGCCGCACCTTCCCATTGGTGCGCCGCATAACGGGCTTTTGGCTGAAAACCATTTTTCATTTTGGGCTGTGGTGCGTCGCACCACCCTCCTGGTGCGTCGCACCTGGAGTGTCGACCAAAAACCTAATCTTTGTTCTATGATCAAACGAATTCCATACGAACCCATACCCCAAATCCAACCTGGGGACTTAAAATTAATCCTTTTAATTGCACTTTCATCAGCTTAAACCATCCTATTAATCCCTTAATCCTTTACATCAATAATCAATCTTTAAAACACCCGAATAACATGAATTCGATAAACGTTTGATCAAATAACCCAACCCAAACCCTATGGCCTGGATCGAAATCACTTCTAAGACATACATGATCAGATTTCAAAGATAATATTACCTATATTACCTGTGGATGACTTAGAGGATTCAAGATCTAATCAAAACTTGATCAAAACGATACAACACGATTGAATCTTGAAAGAGACTTTGCTTTGGAGAGGGAAAGGATCGGCTGGAGGGTTTCACACACATAAGATCTGATTTTGTGACAATTAGGGATACCTAATTGCACCTAAAACCCTGGCCATCAACTCCTAATGTTACACTTAGGACCCCTCAACTTCATAACTTACTTTCTTAGCTTAATTCTCTTACCGGGAGACTTAACGATCTACAAGCACTTTACTTTCATGAATTTACTTTAATTACTTTCATTATACATCATATTAATCATTTCACATATCATACATAAGCATTTATCACATAATCCCGATAAGGGCACATAACTTAACGAATCTAACATTGACTAACGGTCAAGTCCATAAGTCAAACTCGAAAAGTTTGGGATGTTACAATTACCTCCCCCTTAAGAGGATTCTGTCCTCAGAATCATTTCGCCACTCTTACATGAGTAACTCATCAGTATCTTTAACTTTATTATTTCATTTCAGGATTTCTTTGGGTCGTTCTTTAACTTAGCATAGCCAAACTCATTTAGCCCCTTACATAGTCTTTTCTACTTTTACTTTCTTAGCATCAAGGCTCCCATCTTCCAACGAAGTCACATTGTCTTCATTATAAAATGGACTTCAAATCAGCATACACCTTTGTACTATGTAGATGAATACCATATCAGAACCTATGGTCTTTCCAACTTACATCTCACTTGTTTCATCATTTCTTTGATTCAATATTTAAATCAAATCAGGTAATCACCTCCTTTCTTTAACCTTCATAATTAGTACACACATTACATTTGGCGAAGGCTATTCATTTGGCGATTAAGCCCCTCATACACGTATCCTTATTAACTTGCTACCATAATTCACATAATCCATTTGAACAAAGGGTCGACTCGCCATAACTTTCAATGCATAACATATCCCTTCATAGGGTCTTATGGTTAAACCGTTATACTCACTTGCTCAATGTAAGCTTTCTGTGCTCACCACAAAACCTTCAGTCAATTTTGAGCTAATCAAAACACTCACTCAACAATCATAACTTTATGAGTCGCTATTTCATGTCATATGACGCTACAACTTTCCTGTCAATAACATGTCATAACGTGAAAATAACACATCGTACTATCGTTTCATCATCAAATCATCATGACATTATACTATCATATCGTCAATGCACTACAGCATCATATACATTTGGTCTTATCACATACTTTATTTCATGATATCATCGTTTCATAGCATAAACATATTATCATTCCATCATTGCATGCATAAGCTTATCATTCATCACCAATGGTATGTGAAAAATCTCCATGTACTTTCGCACGTTCATATGACTTTTCCAAGTTTCTAAATCCTCATTTCTCTTTCCCATCAATATAAGGGTGATAGGCATCACTTGAGTTCTCCATTTCCTTCATACATTGTCAAACATCTTCAAGCATTAATTACCTTACGGCCGTCTCGATTCGAAACATTCAACAATTAACTTTCACACTTTAAGAGCATTTCTTTATTATCCGTCTTTCCTTTCGTGTCCAATAAAATGGTGTAATATCTCACCAAGAAATAAATATTCTTGGGCAACCCGTCTACAAATGGCTCATATCATTACCCTTAGCTTCCCACGCAGCCTTGTCTCTTAGTTCATGATAACATGACTTCACGCTTCCGTTAAGAGGTTCTTAAATTCTTTATTTGGCTACAAAACTCTCGGTGTCTGGTCTTAGCTTTTAACCTTTATCACACGTCAACGTATAAGACTTACTACACCGCTTATCATTATAGGTCGTATCACATTTCAGGCGACATCCACATAAGCATGTCACCACGTTTCATAAGCCTCCTCAAAATACAACTTTTGGGTCATAAGATGACCGAATGCGACAAATCTCAGTTCTTAACAAATGTAGCAGACTCAAAGACCTTTCCAAAAATGTGAGGTTTGCCTCTTGAAGAACTCTAATGAATAAGATATGACGTTTGCAACACATGTCTGCAGAATTCGTCCGTAACCTGACCACTTCTGGAGATCGACATGTTTCGCATATTTCCAGGAACAATCATCGGAAACTCTGTTCGTATCAAATTTAGGGGACACATAGAGGTTTTCAGAAAAGTAAGGTTCATCTTCTAAGTCGTTCATATAAGGAAGATATGATTTTTGCAATAGGACTGAATTTTCAGACCAATAAACTCTTCATTTTACAAACAATTTCCACCATCAAACTTTCATGTCAAGCCACACGGCCTCTACAGTTCATATACTTCCAATAAGGACTCAATTATAAATTTGAAACCTTCGTTTGATTCGTAGGTTCATTGTACTCATTTTCATTCGGTTTGACACTCGAATGACTCGAAATCAATTCGCGAACGCAATCGAATCCACATCACACCTCTAGACCAGATGTTAACTTTATATTGATTCCATTTGAACATAAAAACGACTCTTGAAACAACTTCGTACCGGTAGGGAATTTCAAGATACATATTGATTGCAATAGCAATCGCCGAATGACCCGAAATCACTAATTTAACAACAAAACGTTTCTTATCCATCATTACCCAACACGTCCAAGTATGGGAGTAATGTATGGATGGACATGACTTATTTTTTGCAAATATTTCGTTTTATACCTTGAAGGATGATAAACGGATCGTTTACGTGCACCGATTAATCTTTAATCCACCCGAAAACGCTAGAAATCGCACAAGGATCATTCCAGAAATAGAAAAGAAATTTAGGGTTCTTAGGAAGAAGGAATAATCTGAATTAGGGGATAATATTCTGACCTCATTATTCCTAATCATGTTTTGAAGTTCCAGTAATGGCAAGAATGGCCACTAGACTTCCATACGTCACATAAATAGCTTAAATCGTCCACCGGGAATTCCATCGTCATATAAAACACATCTTTACATCTTTAAACACATAAACGTATATATTTTCTAAGACATTAAAGCCTCTCACATAAAGCATGTTAAACTCACGTAAGCATTAACTCGTTAAGAGACTTATTGGTAGCAAGGTGTTGACTGAACGACTCAAGTCAACCGTTACACCAAAAATTTGGGGATGTTGCAATTACCTCCCCCTTAAGATACTCGTCCCAATCGTCACATATCGTCCCGACTCAAGCACCTCTTTAACACTTCACAGCTCTAAGGTCGCTTCACATCTTATCATAGTGTTCGTAGAATTAAAGAGCTTCACCGTTAAGGGTTCAATCGTCCTTAAGGTTAACTTCTTTACTCGTTTCAGCTTCATCATTCTTTGTTTCATTCATACGTGTCTACTCTTTGCGTGACTGAATGTGATACCATTCAGTGATTCCGTCATTCTTATCTTTACTTCATTCGGATCAACACAGACACAGTCTCACAAACACAGACATGTCGTGATACATTTACAATTACGTTCGCGACCGCAATTGTATCTGTATCCCTCCATATGTGTGCCCGGTAACCCTTCTGTGCATCACCTACTTCAGTCTCTTCAACTTCCCAACGTCAACTCTTCTCGTCAACTTCAGATCTACGTCCTTTAAGCCAGTAGGTTCAACAACATTGACTACTAGTCACTTCACTTCTCACCTACCGTTAAACTTCATTTAACTTTAAATACATCTTAGTCATCATCAACCTCTTACCGGCTATAACTTTTCACCGATCTTTACGCACATCCACACACTCAATCCTGAAAATTTCGTGAGGAGGAATTGCCATTTTTACCTCCAGAAATCATGTATCATAGCAGATGAAGATATGGCAACGGGATAAGCGAGAACTTAGAGGAATTAAAGCTACTTGAAATAATCATGGAACACATAATAAGCCTTAATTCTACTCTCTCACTCAACCCAAACCCGTCCTAAAGCATTTCATTTCAATGGCTAAACATACCTACTTAAGCCCTATCATATTTCATACGGTTTAAGTCCAAAATCCTAAGGTCTTGGTCGAATTTTGGTTCACTTAAACCATTTCTCTGATACCAACTTGTAACACCCGTTGTTTAAAAAACCTGGATTTTCAAAACTTTCGCCCAACGGCGTTTATTAATAGCGGAAAAGGATCTCATATAAATCTGCCCATCCGTAACCGGATGAAACATTTATAAACTTTTGGTGTTACTTAATTGCATCATCGAAATAATAAAAGAAAATCCAAGTCTTGGCACCAACATAAATGCCAAATATTATTACATGATCTTACGTCATAATATCGTAAATAAGTAGCCCAAACATCAGACTAAGGGTAGTCTAAGCATTAAGAACATAAATGCTATCATCTTTAATGTCTCTACCCATCCTTACAAAGCTATCCTTTCTCTAGCTCCGTATGCACCTAATCTGATGGCACAACATATTCAAAGAGCAAGTGTTAGCTAATAAATTAGCTAAGTAAGATAACATGGTATTGAAACGTTTGCCAATTAAATATATTAACAAAATCATGTCATCATTATATGTTTATATCATGTGAGCAACATGAACATCATAAACATAAGGAACATCATGAACATCATAAGTATCATATAGCATTACACATTAGGAACATCATAATCCTAAGTGTGCCTAACTTTCTTCGTAACTTTCCTTACTTCGTATCTTTCTTTATTTCGTATCTTTTCTTTACTCCGTATCTTTTCTTTGTTTCTTTGCCTAGACGTAGGCTAAGTGACTTATGCCACTTACATAGGGATGTGGGGTTGTGTGTAGGCGGTCATAGACCATACAGGAGTCCTCACACCCGACATGATGGGTAACCAATAAGGGGTCCATCGGCGTCGTTAAGGAAAGACAAAGTCATTTCTAACTGAATAAACCGTTTATGCCTTTACGCATTGGTGGTTAGTTACTCCACCCGGAATAAACAAACATAACTATGTCACAAGGAGCAACTCAAGTGACCACGTACGCACTAGCTTACAACTAGCACGGGTTAAGCTTAACACAACTTTAAATATGCTCGAGACTTCATTATTATGTTAGTTTAGGCTACACTTTCACCTAACTAACCACTTTTATCTTTCTTTACTTTATCTTTGATTAGGCTACACTTTCACCTAAGCTAAGCACATGTTTCATCTTTACTTTATTTCAACTTAGGCTACACTTTCACCTAAGTTAACCACATAACGTCATTTCTTTAGTTTAGGGCCCTTAACGTGCACGTGAACATGGCAATTCCTAATCAAAGGACTAGTGACTAAGTGATCAAGCCACACATGTAATCATACCATAGACATGCCACCATTTCGTGTTCACATATCAAAAGCATAACATCATATCACGATCAATTAATCTTAAACATAACATCATATCATGATCACATAACATAAACGTGGCATCATATCATATTCACACTTCATAAGCATATCATCATTCCATAATATGGGAACTTACCTTATGCCTTTGCAACCTGCATATACATGTCATTCATCATAGAAAAGTAAGCATCATATCCCGTATCAACCTCCCATAATCCCCTTTACTTTACTTTTAATCATACATAAACGTTTGGAAGGTTTTACTTATGAAAACGTGTTTTGTTATACCACCAGGTGACAAAAGATGTTATCTTACCTCAGTGCTGCTTATCAACGAGTTAAAAGTATCTTATAGTGCTTGCTAAGTGCTCCCGACAACCTAGAACGAGTATAAGATCGAAATATAAGCTAAACGAAATACTTTGTGAAAACTGGACAAGAGGTGCGTCGCACCTCCCACATGGTGCGTCGCATAAATCGATCAGAAAATTCTGAACATAAGTAGGTGCGCCGCACCTACTCCTTGGTGCGTCGCACAAATCCATCAGAAAATTCTGAATAGATGCAAGTGCGCCGCACCTGCCCATTGGTGCGCCGCATAACGGGCTTTTGGCTGAAAACCATTTTTCATTTTGGGCTGTGGTGCGTCGCACCACCCTCCTGGTGCGTCGCACCTGGAGTGTCGACCAGAAACCTAATCTTTGTTCTATGATCAAACGAATTCCATACGAACCCATACCCCAAATCCAACCTGGGGACTTAAAATTAATCCTTTTAATTGCACTTTCATCAGCTTAAACCATCCTATTAATCCCTAAATCCTTTACATCATAATCAATCTTTAAAACACCCAATAACATGAATTCGATAAACGTTTGATCAAATAACCCAACCCAAACCCTATGGCCTGGATCGAAATCACTTCTAAGACATACATGATCAGATTTCAAAGATAATATTACCTATATTACCTGTGGATGACTTAGAGGATTCAAGATCTAATCAAAACTTGATCAAAACGATACAACACGATTGAATCTTGAAAGAGACTTTGCTTTGGAGAGGGAAAGGATCGGCTGGAGGGTTTCACACACATAAGATCAGTTTTTGTGACAATTAGGGATACCTAATTGCACCTAAAACCCTGGCCATCAACTCCTAATGTTACACTTAGGACCCCTCAACTTCATAACTTACTTTCTTAGCTTAATTCTCTTACCGGGAGACTTAACGATCTACAAGCACTTTACCTTCATGAATTTACTTTAATTACTTTCATTATACATCATATTAATCATTTCACATATCATACATAAGCATTTATCACATAATCCCAATAAGGGCACATAACTTAACGAATCTAACATTGACTAACGGTCAAGTCCATAAGTCAAACTCGAAAAGTTTGGGATGTTACAATTACCTCCCCCTTAAGAGGATTCTGTCCTCAGAATCATTTCGCCACTCTTACATGAGTAACTCATCAGTATCTTTAACTTTATTATTTCATTTCAGGATTTCTTTGGGTCGTTCTTTAACTTAGCATAGCCAAACTCATTTAGCCCCTTACATAGTCTTTTCTACTTTTACTTTCTTAGCATCAAGGCTCCCATCTTCCAACGAAGTCACATTGTCTTCATTATAAAATGGACTTCAAATCAGCATACACCTTTGTACTATGTAGATGAATACCATATCAGAACCTATGGTCTTTCCAACTTACATCTCACTTGTTTCATCATTTCTTTGATTCAATCTTTAAATCAAATCAGGTAATCACCCCCTTTCTTTAACCTTCATAATTAGTACACACATTACATTTGGCGAAGGCTATTCATTTGGCGATTAAGCCCCTCATACACGTATCCTTATTAACTTGCTACCATAATTCACATAATCCATTTGAACAAAGGGTCGACTCGCCATAACTTTCAATGCATAACATATCCCTTCATAGGGTCTTATGGTTAAACCGTTATACTCACTTGCTCAATGTAAGCTTTCTGTGCTCACCACAAAACCTTCAGTAAATTTTGAGCTAATCAAAACACTCATTCAACAATCATAACTTTATGAGTCGCTATTTCATGTCATTTGACGCTACAACTTCCTGTCAATAACCTGTCATAACATGAAAATAACACATCGTACTATCGTTTCATCATCAAATCATCATGACATTATACTATCATATCGTCAATGCACTACAGCATCATATACATTTGGTCTTATCACATACTTTATTTCATGATATCATCGTTTCATAGCATAAACATATTATCATTCCATCATTGCATGCATAAGCTTATCATTCATCACCAATGGTATGTGAAAAATCTCCATGCACTTTCGCACGATCATATGAGTGTTCCAAGTTTCTAAATCATCATTTCTCTTTCCCATCAATTTAAGGGTGATAGGCATCACTTGATTTCTCCATTTCTTTCATACTTTGACAAACATCTTTAAGAATTAATTACCTTACGGCCGTCTCGATTCGAAACATTCAACAATTAACTTTCACACTTTAAGAGCATTTCTTTATTATCCGTCTTTCCTTTCGTGTCCAATAAAATGGTGTAATATCTCACCAAGAAATAAATATTCTTGGGCAACCCGTCTACAAATGGCTCATATCATTACCCTTAGCTTCCCACGCAGCCTTGTCTCTTAGTTCATGATAACATGACTTCACGCTTCCGTTAAGAGGTTCTTAAATTCTTTATTTGGCTACAAAACTCTCGGTGTCTGGTCTTAGCTTTTAACCTTTATCACACGTCAACGTATAAGACTTACTACACCGCTTATCATTATAGGTCGTATCACATTTCAGGCGACATCCACATAAGCATGTCACCACGTTTCATAAGCCTCCTCAAAATACAACTTTTGGGTCATAAGATGACCGAATGCGACAAATCTCAGTTCTTAACAAATGTAGCAGACTCAAAGACCTTTCCAAAAATGTAAGGTTTGCCTCTTGAAGAACTCTAATGAATAAGATATGACGTTTGCAACACATGTCTGCAGAATTCGTCCGTAACCTGACCACTTCTGGAGATCGACATGTTTCGCATATTTCCAGGAACAATCATCGGAAACTCTGTTCGTATCAAATTTAGGGGACACATAGAGGTTTTCAGAAAAGTAAGGTTCATCTTCTAAGTCGTTCATATAAGGAAGATATGATTTTTGCAATAGGACTGAATTTTCAGACCAATAAACTCTTCATTTTACAAACAATTTCCACCATCAAACTTTCATGTTAAGCCACACGGCCTCTACAGTTCAACACACTTCCAATAAGGACTTAATTATCAATTTGAAACCTTCGTTTGATTCGTAGGTTCATTGTACTCATTTTTCATGCGGTTTGACACCCGAATGACTCGAAATCAATTCGCGAACGCAATCGAATCCACATCACACCTCTAGACCAGATGTTAACTTTATATTGATTCCATTTGAACATAAAAACGACTCTTGAAACAACTTCGTACCGGTAGGGAATTTCAAGATACATATTGATTGCAATAGCAATCGCCGAATGACCCGAAATCACTAATTTAACAACAAAACGTTTCTTATCCATCATTACCCAACACGTCCAAGTATGGGAGTAATGTATGGATGGACATGACTTATTTTCTGCAAATATTTCGTTTTATACCTTGAAGGATGATAAACGGATCGTTTACGTGCACCGATTAATCTTTAATCCACCCGAAAAGCTAGAAATCGCACAAGGATCATTCCAGAAATAGAAAAGAAATTTAGGGTTCTTAGGAAGAAGGAATAATCTGAATTAGGGGATAATATTCTGACCTCATTATTCCTAATCATGTTTTGAAGTTCCAGTAATGGCAAGAATGGCCACTAGACTTCCATACGTCACATAAATAGCTTAAATCGTCCACCGGGAATTCCATCGTCATATAAAACACATCTTTACATCTTTAAACACATAAACGTATATATTTTCTAAGACATTAAAGCCTCTCACATAAAGCATGTTAAACTCACGTAAGCATTAACTCGTTAAGAGACTTATTGGTAGCAAGGTGTTGACTGAACGACTCAAGTCAACCGTTACACCAAAAATTTGGGGATGTTGCAATTACCTCCCCCTTAAGATACTCGTCCTAATCGTCACATATCGTCCCGACTCCAGTACAACTTTAACACTTCACAGCTCTAAGGTAGCTTCACATCTTATCATAGTGTTCGTAGAATTAAAGAGCTTCACCGTTAAGGGTTCAATCGTCCTTAAGGTTAACTTCTTTACTCGTTTCAGCTTCATCATTCTTTTTTTCATTCATACGTGTCTACTCTTCGCGTGACTGAATGTGATACCATTCAGTGATTCCGTCATTCTTATCTTTACTTCATTCGGATCAACACAGACACAGTCTCACAAACACAGACATGTCGTGATACATTTACAATTACGTTCGCGACCGCAATTGTATCTGTATCCCTCCATATGTGTGCCCGGTAACCCTTCTGTGCATCACCTACTTAATCTCTTCAACTTCCCAACGTCAACTCTTCTCGTCAACTTCAGACCTACGTCCTTTAAGCCGGTAGGCTCGACAACATTGACTACCAGTCACTTCACTTCTCACCTACCATTAAACTTCATTTAACTTTATATACATCTTAGTCATCATCAACCTCTTACCGGCTATAACTTTTCACCGATCTTTACGCACATCCACACACTCAATCCTGAAAATTTCGTGAGGAGGAATTGCCATTTTTACCTCCAGAAATCATGTATCATAGCAGATGAAGATATGGCAACGGGATAAGCGAGAACTTAGAGGAATTAAAGCTACTTGAAATAATCATGGAACACATAATAAGCCTTAATTCTACTCTCTCACTCAACCCAAACCCGTCCTAAAGCATTTCATTTCAATGGCTAAACATACCTACTTAAGCCCTATCATATTTCATACGGTTTAAGTCCAAAATCCTAAGGTCTTGGTCGAATTTTGGTTCACTTAAACCATTTCTCTGATACCAACTTGTAACACCCGTTGTTTAAAAAACCTGGATTTTCAAAACTTTCGCCCAACGGCGTTTATTAATAGCGGAAAAGGATCTCATATAAATCTGCCCATCCGTAACCGGATGAAACATTTATAAACTTTTGGTGTTACTTAAGTGCATCATCGAAATAATAAAAGAAAATCCAAGTCTTGGCACCAACATAAATGCCAAATATTATTACATGATCTTACGTCATAATATCGTAAATAAGTAGCCCAAACATCAGACTAAGGGTAGTCTAAGCATTAAGAACATAAATGCTATCATCTTTAATGTCTCTACCCATCCTTACAAAGCTATCCTTTCTCTAGCTCCGTATGCACCTAATCTGATGGCACAACATTTTCAAAGAACAAGTGTTAGCTAATAAAATTAGCTAAGTAAGATAACATAGATTTGAAAACGTTTGCCAATTAAATATATTAACAAAATCTCATCATTATATGTTTATATCATGTGAGCAACATAAACATCATAAACATAAGGAACATCATGAACATCATAAGTATCATATAGCATTACACATTAGGAACATCATAATCCTAAGTGTGCCTAACTTTCTTCGTAACTTTCCTTACTTCGTATCTTTCTTTATTTCGTATCTTTTCTTTATTCCGTATCTTTTCTTTGTTTCTTTGCCTAGACGTAGGCTAAGTGACTTATGCCACTTACATAGGGATGTGGGGTTGTGTGTAGGCGGTCATAGACCATACATGGAGTCCTCACACCCGACATGATGGGTAAACCAATAGGTGGTCCATCGGCGTCGTTAAGGAAAGACAAAGTCATTTCCAACTGAATAAACCGTTTATGCCTTTACGCATTGGTGGTTAGTTACTCCACCCGGAATAAACAAACATAACTATGTCACAAGGAGCAACTCAAGTGACCACGTACGCCACTAGCTTTACAACTAGCACGGGTTAAGCTTAACACAACTTTAAATATGCTCGAGACTTCATTATTATGTTAGTTTAGGCTACACTTTCACCTAACTAACCACTTTTATCTTTCTTTACTTTATCTTTGATTAGGCTACACTTTCACCTAAGCTAAGCACATGTTTCATCTTTACTTTATTTCAACTTAGGCTACACTTTCACCTAAGTTAACCACATAACGTCATTTCTTTAGTTTAGGGCCCTTAACGTGCACGTGAACATGGCAATTCCTAATCAAAGGACTAGTGACTAAGTGATCAAGCCACACATGTAATCATACCATAGACATGCCACCATTTCGTGTTCACATATCAAAAGCATAACATCATATCACGATCAATTAATCTTAAACATAACATCATATCATGATCACATAACATAAACGTGGCATCATATCATATTCACACTTCATAAGCATATCATCATTCCATAATATGGAACTTACCTTATGCCTTTGCAACCTGCATATACATGTCATTCATCATAGAAAGTAAGCATCATATCCCGTATCAACCTCCCATAATCCCCTTTACTTTACTTTTAATCATACATAAACGTTTGGAAGGTTTTACTTATGAAAACGTGTTTTGTTATACCACCAGGTGACAAAAGATGTTATCTTACCTCAGTGCTGCTTATCAACGAGTTAAAAGTATCTTATAGTGCTTGCTAAGTGCTCCGACAACCTAGAACGAGTATAAGATCGAAATATAAGCTAAACGAAATGTTTTGTGAAAACTGGACAAGAGGTGCGTCGCACCTCCCACATGGTGCGTCGCACAAAATCAACAGGGAATTCTAAACATATGTAGGTGCGCCGCACCTACTCCTTGGTGCGTCGCACAAATCCATCAGAAAATTCTGAATAGATGCAAGTGCGCCGCACCTACCCATTGGTGCGCCGCATAACGGGCTTTTGGCTGAAAACCATTTTTCATTTTGGGCTGTGGTGCGTCGCACCCCCCTCCTGGTGCGTCGCACCTGGAGTGTCGACCAAAAACCTAATCTTTGTTCTATGATCAAACGAATTCCATACGAACCCATACCCCAAATCCAACCTGGGGACTTAAAATTAATCCTTTTAATTGCACTTTCATCAACTTAAACCATCCTATTACTCCCTTAATCCTTTACATCATAAATCAATCTTTAAAACACCCGAATAACATGAATTCGATAAACGTTTGATCAAATAACCCAACCCAAACCCTATGGCCTGGATTGAAAACTCAACTAAGACTCATAAGATCAGATTTCAAAGATAATATTACCTATATTACCTGCGGATGACTTAGAGGATTCAAGATCTAATCAAAACTTGATCAAAACGATACAACACGATTGAATCTTGAAAGAGACTTGCTTTGGAGAGGGAAAGGATCGGCTGGAGGGTTTCACACACATCAGATCTGATTTTGTGACAATTAGGGATACCTAATTGCACCTAAAACCCTGGCCATCAACTCCTAATGTTACACTTAGGACCCCTCAACTTCGTAACTTACTTTCTTAGCTTAATTCTCTTACCGGGAGACTTAACGATCTACAAGCACTTTACTTTCATGAATTTACTTTAATTACTTTCATTATACATCATATTAATCATTTCACATATCATACATAAGCATTTATCACATAATCCCAATAAGAGCACATAACTTAATGAATCTAACATTGACTAACGGTCAAGTCATAAGTCAAACTCGAAAAGTTTGGGATGTTACACTTAAAAAAATAATATTTTACATAAATTTTTATATTTTGTAAAAAGTATTAATATTACAAATTAAAAATTATATATTTCAATTTTTATTATTATTATTATTTTTATAATTAATATTATGAATTCCATTCAATTCCACTCAACCAAACACAAAAGATTATAATTCAATCAGATTCCAATTTCATCAGATTCCAATCCATTCAGATTCCAATTCCATCAAATTCCAATTCCTTTAACAGATTCCAATTCCTTCAAAAAAATTCTGCGAACCAAACGGCCCTAAAGATATTTTATTTCCGTCTATGATGACAAGCCTGAGTGAGTTTCCTTTTCGCTCTTCAGATGTCTGATTGATAGAGATTTCTTATCAAGAAATTTAAATTGTACTATCTATTATGTGAAAGGGCTATTAACGCAAATACAGTTAGACAATGTATATTCGACTTTTTCAATATTTACAAGTAGTTCATGATTCTAAAATAGTAAAATATGTTCAGCTGGAGGAGCAAAAGAATGTTGTAAATTTATAATAACATTAAAATTAAAATATAATGATATGGTCAAGGAATTTGTCAACTTTGACTTTCCCTTGGAATAACGCTTTAAATCTGCTTTGACCATTTTGATCATAGTCTTTTTTGAATTTCTATCAAAATTTAAAAAGAACTAAATAATTTATGTGTAGAATAAAAAAGTACAATTAATATACACATGCACCGTCCTCATGCTTCCATATTTTATTTTAATTTCGTAGCTTTCTTTTTAAATACTCGTAAAACCATTAACATTAGATATTTAAACAAACAAATGCATAAAGTTCTCGACTTCTCGTAGCTTTCTTGTTTAAAATGATGATGAATTATTGATTAAAACATATGCGGTCATACCTATTCGAATCTTGTTACCCTTTTTGATGTTTAGTTAAATAATTCCAAACATTAGACTGTTATGAAGAGAGTATAAAATATGTAAAAAAAAAAAAACCGTTAAAATTTCTAGCTAGATGTCTGGTGATTGCACGTGAATAATTGTTATATAAAAGAGGCAATAATCAAGATAATCAAAAAAAAAAAAAAAAACCTAGATAACTAAAAATCATCTTAAACATATCAAAATACCCAAGTTTTGTCAAGTTTACAAAAAATACTCATAAAATCGCAAAACCGTAAGAAGGAGTTGCGGATCACAAGCACTCTTTGAAGATCGCAAGCAGTCCTTGCGATCCTCAAGGAGTGCTTGCGATTTTGACTTTTTTTTTACTATATGAATAGGATTTTTTGTGAGATTTTCTGTATTCGCAATACATAAGAGATAAAAAAGCAATTAGGTATATTTTTCTTTCAACATAAACAACCCTATAAATATTTTTTTTCTTTCAATTTGTAAAATAAAAGGTATGTTTTTCGCAATTATATGTCAAAATCGCAGGTAGTGCTTGCAATCCTCAAGGAGGGTTGCGGATCACATGAAGTGCTTGAGGATCACAAACACTTTTTCAGGATCGCAAACAGTCCTTGAGGATCGCAAGCACTCCTTGAGTATTGCAAGGACTGCTTGCGATCTGCAACTCCTCCTTGTGGTCTTGCGACAATAAAAGCAAAGGTAATTGAAGTTCCAACAATCTCTGTTGCGAAGATCTGAATATCAAGAGATGTTTCAAAGGCTAAAGTCCCCTTGAAAGCTGTTGAACTTCGTCCCATGGTGTTGTAGGGTCATCTGGCGTAAATTTGGGGTCGGGGATCGAGCTTTAAAGTGTATTTATAGTCAAACCCTTGATTACACGCATTATGAACCCGTATAAACAATTTAGATCATTAAGTATCAAAAGTTCATTAAATCAACTCGTATTCGTACTTAGAATGACAAAAAGACGTATGCGAAGAGTCATAGCTAAATTACGTATCATACTTCAAATCTCATTACGCATTAGAAAAGGGTCATATTTTATGGATTATATACTATAATGGAATAACAGTTTATGAAAGACTAAGATTTTAATAACTTTCCAATAACATACACTATGAATACTTATCAATTGTCATCATTTATATTCTTGGTTTAAATGATCATGAAGTAGAAAATAAAAATTCCAAACATAACGTTTTAAACATTTAAAGTAGCACAAAGCCACAAATCATTGGATTAATGAATTCAACACGCCACTTTCACAAAATAAATGGAGCACTAATGGGACATAAGAAAAATAATAAAGCTACATACAAATTTATACAAATGTGCACCACATGTTTGCAATTATTAAAGCCATTTCTACAACACACTATAAACCTATGTCTATTTTAACATCTTCCTAGTCAAACTTATGAACATCACTACACAAATATTTTTCACATATATTTCTCTAGTTACTTGTAGAGTTGTAGGCTTGTAGCCTTACTCTTATGGTCGGTTGAACATTCTATATAAATCCCAATAATCCTTCCATATTTTCATATTGTCAAAATTGCAACATAGATTTAGTCAAACAAGCAAAAACACAATGTCCACATCAACATTAGCTTTTACTTCTTTCCACAACACCTTAAATCTTGACCCAACCAAAACTCACCACCAACGCCTCCGTCCCACCACCTCCATCCGCCTGATCACCGCCGCCACCTCCGCCGATGTTGCTCCGACCACCACCGGCAAAAACTCCTCCACAAACCTCCCTATCAAGCCTATTCCTGGATCTTATGGCATTCCTTTTGTTCAACCTTTCAAAGATCGGTTTGAATACTTTTATAGCCCCGGTGGCCGTGATGAATTTTTTAAAACCCGTATACAAAAATTTCAGTCAACGGTTTTCCGGACAAATATGCCCCCGGGTCCTTTTATTTCAAACAATCCAAACGTCGTCGTTTTACTTGATGCTAAAAGCTTCCCAACTCTTTTTGATGTCACAAAAGTTGAAAAAAAAGATTTGTTCACCGGAACTTACATGCCGTCAACTGAACTCACCGGCGGCCACCGTGTCTTGTCCTATCTTGACCCATCTGAACCCAAACATGCCCCACTTAAAAACTTGATCTTCTTCATGTTAAAAGAATCAAGAAACCGAATCATGCCCGAATTCGAAAGAACTTATACCGAATTATTCGATGAACTAGAATCCGAATTAGCCCAAAAGGGTAAAGCCTTGTTTAACGATGTTGGAGAGTGTGCTGCTTTTAGGTTTTTAGGCCGGGCGTATTTACAAACCAATCCAGAAGATACCCAGATCGGAAAAGATGGACCCAAATTAATCGGCACGTGGGTGCTGTTTAACCTGGGCCCAATTCTCCGTCTGGGACTTCCTTGGTTTGTGGAGGAGCCCCTCCTCCACACTTTCCGCCTCCCAACGGTTTTAATTAAAAAAAATTACCAAAAACTATACAACTATTTTGAATCGTATTCGTTACCGATTATCCAAGAAGCCGAATCTTTAGGAATATCTAGAGAAGAAGCAATTCACAACATATTATTCACTATATGTTTCAATACATTTGGAGGGATCAAAATACTATTTCCAAACACACTAAAATGGATCGGGCGAGCCGGGTCAAATTTACATACCCAATTAGCTAACGAGATCCGAACCGCGATCAAAACACACGGCAAAGATGGAAAAACAACAATGGCCGCAATGGAAAACATGCCATTAATGAAATCAGTTGTATACGAATCATTACGTATAGAACCACCAGTTGCATTACAATACGCTAAAGCTAAAAAAGATTTCACAATTGAGTCACACGACGCCGTTTTTAAAGTCAAAGAAGGCGAAATGTTATTCGGGTATCAACCATTTGCGACTAAAGATCCGAAAATATTTGACAGGCCAGAAGAGTTTGTTCCTGATAGGTTTATGGGTGATGGTGAAGAGCTTTTGAAATATGTGACATGGAGTAATGGCCCGGAAACAGAGGGGCCCACAGTCGGGAACAAACAATGTGCGGGAAAAGATTTTGTTGTGTTGATTACGAGGTTGTTTGTTGTTGAGTTTTTCCGGCGGTATGATTCGTTTGATATTGAAGTTGTGGCTTCGCCGTTAGGGGCGAAAGTTACGTTGACTTCTCTGAAGAGAGCTCGTGTTTGATTAGGAAGTGTCGGAGATTTGGTGGAAGTTTTCCGGTAAGGGTATTTTAGGAAAGGGATATATATATATATATATAGGTTATTTGTATTTGTCTTGTATTTGTTGGCCATGTTGTAATTGTTGGCTTTCTAAATATTTGTGTTTTATATATTTTTATTTGTTAAGGGTTACGAGATTTCAATGTTTAGTAGTGAACTTGATTTGTCAATTTCTCTTCAGTAAAGAAACGAGATTTGTAAGGATAATGGAAATGGAAATGGAAATGGGGTTAATTTGATTGGTTTATGAATTCATTATTGACATGTTTTTTTAAAAAAAAACAAATGATTTTATGTAATTGTTGTCTTGGTCACAATAATACTATGTATCACAGATTTTTAGTTACTGGATATGTACCATTATTCTAATGAAAACATAATATATTTGAAATCTTGTTTTGTTTTGTTAGTTTTTCTCGTGAAAGTTGGATTTGATAGTTAATTGCATAGCCATGTGAGTATCTTGTAAGAGTAGTGATATATTTTGTTAATTTATTAACTACAGATGATGCGACTAAAAAAGAGAGGTAGTAAATACAGAAACTATCTAAATTATTCCTTATCATTTTAGAGAATTTTCCTCTTACATCACTTATTTGAACACGGTTCATTTTTGGTCGATTTTTGGTTAAAACCGAAAACGAGTCAAATATTTCGGTTTTTTAAAAGCTAGAAACCTCTGGATTTGTTTTTGACTCGGTTCGATTTCGGTTTTTCTTCAGTCAAGTTGTTTACTTCTTTTTTTTTAACTCTTTATCTATACTCCTGATTAAAAATTACCCTCCTCCCCAAAATAGAAAGTGTTACAACAAAGTTACATGCGAAATTACCAAACTGTCCTTCACATGCCAGCACAATTATCCTGCATAATTAATTTGTTATAATTAATTAATAATTAGGGTAAACTCTGCCCCCTCAGCAAGCCTCGAACCCGAGACCTGCTTCGTAGAGGGACCTGCTTCATATAAAAGATAGATTTAGTAGAAGATAGAAGATACAGAGCATTAATTAGTTTATCTTTTCCAATGTACATTTATCTTTTACCTATAAATACTAACAATATAACAGTCGGTATTCACCCCTTTTATCTTCATACTAAAACTCATTCCCTTCCGGCTTCTTCTTCCATCATCTGAAGCTTCCATGGCTGTCCCTTTCATTAACAAGGTAATCGATACTTTAAATACTTCACTTTTAAACCATAAAAATATGGATTATCTATTGCATTATATTCACATTTGTTTGTCGTGATTTTATAGCTATCTGAATCTGCCATCGTTTCACCTGTTCAATGAGTTACATCTATCCATACTCCTGTTCAATTTGCTTTACTTCTCCATCATCATTTTAAATTCGCCTTAATTACAAATCCTATGCTGCTTTTTAATCACAACGATATTAGGGATCAAGTCATGCTGGTCATACTACACCACTATCACAACAATGCGCTGGATAAGACGTCGTTCGCAGTTCGTGATAATATGTTCGTTTATATATCTGGCGTCAAGCTTATTCATACTACACGAGGTGATTTACCAACGAAAAATTCTCTTGACACAAAGGACAACTAGAATGCCATTGTTGTGATTAACTAATGTGTTTTTTTTTATAACTTTTCAGATAAATCAACCCAAAATTTTCTACCTGACACCTGCCTTTCAACGGGATAATCTGTCACACCCGCCCTAAATGGGGTATGACTTACATGGATTCACAACACAAGATATACTGAACGACACAAAACGTTGTTGTTTTAAAATACATTTATATAAAAACATTGTTCACAAATTTATATTACAATTTATGAAAGATATTATTCTTGAAAACATTTATTTAATATTAAACAATATTAAACAGTAGACAGAGACTTTAGCAAATTGACTTGTCTTTACTAGAGTCTGAGGGTAGGCCATGGTCCAGTATGTTGTATGCAGCGGAAAAATGCCCCATGTATAGAGTATCGTCTAGTTACCTGAGAATACATGCTAAAATACGTCAACATAAAGTTGGTGAGTTCCATAAGTTTTTCATATAGAAAATATAGTTTCACAAAATGCCAGAGTTCAGTGACCATTGCCTTACCGCAATGTCAAATAGTTATGATACAATATCAGTAAAGAGTATCATATGTTTTTAATTAAAATATAGAGTATGAACCACAAGATTTAAAGTAACTATTTGATCACACAATGGATCAAATAGAATATAAGAGTAGATACTGTATATATCAAGTTCTAAGCTCATGAACCGAAACTAGACAAATGTGTGTTTATTTGCCTCCAAAGTAGGTACCTTGTTCAGGGTACCCTAAGCTTTCCAAATATAATGCATCCGTATCCAGTTGGTATGACCAACACGGATGGGGGTGCCTACCCCAATAGTACTATTCAATATACCCACGTTTATGTTTCCATAATTAATCGTTCATGATAGTGAGGACTTTGAGTGAACAGAACAACTTAGAATCAACCATATATACATTTCTGGAATACTTGTGTTCATCATAACAGTAAAGAGTTTGTATTTTACCCCGAAGGTAAAATAAATAAAGTGGAGTTACAAAATATATATAATATATATATAATTTTGTAAATATACATATAAGTATATAACTTTGAAAATATACATATAAGTATAACAAGTAGTTTTATTGCATGTATCTCAGTCCCCAAATAAATGTATAAATAATTGAAAAGGGGAGTATGAAGACTCACTTTAGCTGATGGTAGAAGGTATATGTCACAAATAACCTTCCTGAATTCGTTAACCTAAAGCATAGAGAGTATAATTCATTTAATAATTATACTAATGTTTTATTTGTTTTATATTTATCATTCAATTGTGGTTATCATATCTTTGAATTACAGTTTCAGTCCCTGATGTCTTGGAAATTAACAGTTCTGCAATATACACAGTTTAATGTTATAGTTAACCCATTTTATAGTTATTTTTAAAGAGTCATTAGTTTATTAAGAAACTGACAGACAAAGGACTAAAACTGTAAACAGTTTAACGGTTTAGGACTGAAACTGTCAGAAAATCTAACGGTTTAGGACTGAAACTGTCAGAAAATCTAACGGTTTAGGACTGAAACTGTCAGAAACTTTAACGGTGTTTAACGGTCGTCAGAAAATGGATTTGTTTTGTAATGGTTTTTATAACAATCGTTAATAACAGTTAAGTATATATTTATATATATACTTGATTTATATAACCTTTTATATATATATATATATATCTATATATATACGTAGGTATATATATATATATTTAAAAGATGATGATCAAACTTACGGGTATATATATGATCGAGAAGAAGATAGTGCTCGTGGAAGGTGATGAAGTCATGGGGTGGTTGTACGTGGTGGTTGTTAATGGTGAAGGTGGTGGTCGTATGAAGATGATGATGAATAGTAACAATGGTGATGGTGGTTTCCTAGCAGCAGCAACTTTTGATGGTGGCTGGTTCGGTTAACAGCAGCAGTAGCAACATGACAGTAGTAGTTCAAAGATGATGGTGTTGTCACAAGGGTGGTGGTGTTTGGCCGTGGTGGTGATGATGAATGGTGGTGACTTCTCATGGCGGTAGCAACAAATGAATCAGTAGCTTAACAATACTAGCAAGCCAAAGAAGATGATGAATAGTGGTAGTGAGCAGCAGTAAGCAGCAGCCGTAATACAAAGGTGGTGGTAACCGGTTGGTGATGAGAGTGGCAACCGTAGTAAGTAACAAGTAGCAGCGGCAGTAGCAACATGACAGTAGTAGTTCAAAGATGATGGTGTTGTCACAAGGGTGGTGGTGTTTGGCCGTGGTGGTGATGATGAATGGTGGTGACTTCTCATGGCGGTAGCAACAAATGAATCAGTAGCTTAACAATACTAGCAAGCCAAAGAAGATGATGAATAGTGGTAGTGAGCAGCAGTAAGCAGCAGCCGTAATACAAAGGTGGTGGTAACCGGTTGGTGATGAGAGTGGCAACCGTAGTAAGTAACAAGTAGCAGCGGCAGTAGCAACAGTACAACAGCAACAATAGCCTCGGCTGTTTGATGGCAGTCAAGAGTGTTTCATCAATGTAACTGGTCGGCAGTGGTGATTTCCGAACAGTAGCAGCGAGGGTAGTTCGGGGGCAGCAGTAGCTGTTGCTATTCATGAGGTGATATAACAAGCAACAGCCGTGGTGGTGATGGAGAGTTTGCAGCGGCAATACTAACATTCAAGTAGTAGCAGTGGTCGAATATATAGTGGTTTAATAAGAGAGCCGAGAAAGTGATGGTGCAAGATTTGAGAGTTGCAATGAAAGTTTGAAGGAGATAATTCACTTCTTGTATCTATGCATGTATATATTATAATAATATCATATGATTGATTTTTAAATCCTGTTTAGTCACGAGAAAGAAATGATTATATCTATATCTATCAGTATCTCTCTGTCTATATATGTGTATGCATTGATATGTTCATATAGGATCAAAACAATGATAGTGAAATAAAAGAAAGAAAGAAACAAAGCAAAGAATGGTGGGGTGAGAGAGGCCGAAAGTTTGAGAGGGAAAGGTTGAAATGGTGCAGGTTGTATCTATATCTATATCTATTGCATATATATATATATATATATATATATATATATTATATATATATACAGCTATATCCATCAATATATATATATATACTCTATATAACATATAACTTATGTTTCATATAATATATAATATACATATACTATATAATATAGATACTGATTGATCTTCTGTTGTATCACGAGAAATTTATAAGAAAACATGCAGAATCACGGGTTTGATTGTATAATTATTTAATTGATAGTCGTTGTTTGCTAAATGTTTAACTCGTGATTTAATCTAAATAGTTGACGTTATTTTGTCAAACTTTAAATTTGATCTTATTAAGGCTTTAGACATAATACCTTATGATTTTTTTTTTTTTTTTATATTTACTCAGATTTTTGCGAGTTGTTACATTATTCCCAGTTAAAAGGATTTCGCCCTCGAAATCTAGATTGTATCGAATAAAATTATACTTAACTTGATTTACGTTTTATCTTAATGAAAATAAATTGATATTAGAGGACATGGCATCTAAGTATCTATTCTACATTAGACAATCACACATAATTAACAGAAAGATACGAGGCGCATCCCTAATTGATGCCTTCTACTCTCAACAGAGTAGGATGAACTCATATGATTCTAAACAGAATCCTTCTACTCTCAACAGAGTAGAATGAACTTACACACAATCCTCCACTGGATTAACATTTAGAGATAGCATATATAGACATTCTATAATTTGTACATACTTAATAACCAACAACTTGTATTCCTATAGTATAGCATAGATGATTTGTCTAGACACAGGTAAGTCTGACTAAGGCACTATACAGGATTCAAATTCACTTTATCTTCCATATTCGACCGTTAGAAACGGCTCCTTTTTAGACTATATAATAATACCTTAGCATACTTTTCTCCATGCCATATCAATTTAACATTTTCCTTTCTTCAGAATCTAAGCAAAACCCGAAACCTTGTATCAAAAATGTTGAATCCTTTTCTAATCATGATTTACATTATTATCATAGTGTGGTTAATTACTGTGGCTCATCTTCCATTGGATGAGGCTTATCCGTGGTTAGTAGCGTTTGTTCTTGGCGTTGTTCCCTTACTGTTTGTTCACCACCTGGGTTTCTTTGTATGGTTTTTAAATATGTTGTATCCCTAATTGTTGTATTTCCGCTTAAATAATGTAACAAGTTTCACTTGTATTATACGAATAATGAAATACAACTGTCTTTGCTCTCTTTTGAGGATTGTTGTCGATTAGGGAAATTCCCCAGTTAAAAGGATTTCCATATTTGTCTTGATAGATTTTTATACCAAGTTCATTTGTCTATTTTAGTCGTTGATCGCCCATCATAATTTTAGCCTTTCAAATAATTCTTATTTTCAAATTTGAAGTTCTTTTACCAAGACACTACTGTTATCCAGTTGGAAAAGTCAACATATTTTTGTTGATAACATTTGTCTCATTTTCTTAAATTCAATCATTAAAGGCGATCCATGGGTCAAAGAACCAAATATTACCTAGATCACTCCTGAAATAATAGTTTGGATCAAAAATTCATCTAGGGTTCAAAAGATGAATTAGCAATTGATATGGTTCTTGAAAAAGAAGCAGTGAAGAAAAATAGTGATGCGTGGAAGACGGTCTATTCATTAAGCTATTAATTTAGTTGAGGATTTTCTCGACATAGTATACGCTTTTGAGTAAACTGTTCAGCTCTTTTCAACCTTGGTTAAAGGATGATAAAGTTTAGAAATTTTATCTTTAGTAAAAAAATAATTCAGTAGTTTATGCACACCTGTCCGTTCTTCCAGGTCACATTTGTTTTTTTTTATCCTCTATATAATAACACGTTTTGTTAAGGAGAATGCACACAAAATCTTCTTTCTCTATCTCTTTTATTTGCTTAGTTCTTCATCTGCAAACTTGTCTTAAGCTATTCTGTTCATATCCAGTTTGTGTTCTAACAGATCTCCGACTCTCTCTTTGGTAAGCTATTTTTTTATTTTTTTTTTAGATAATATACTATCTATTTATACGTTTATGTAAAACATTTATCTTTTAATTCATGTTCGCTTAATTAATCAATATTGTTATACCAAAGTTATCATAAGACAATGAAAAATTTCGGTGCCTCTTCGAGCGATCCAAAAGGCAAAAGGCCAATGACTCAAGAGGATCTTGAAGATCTTGAAACAAATAGGGTTAAAAGGATTAAGCAGGAGGCCGTGATGTTAGGTATTTCCTTTGAAGATTACAAGGCGATGGTAGACGAAGATGTCCACATTTTTGAGAAACAAACTTCTGAAGATGAAAAGTTAGCAAAACTTTTATCTAAATTTTTAGAAGAGGAAGAATCTATCCTTGTGAATCGTCAAATAAAAGAAGATGAAAAGTTTGCAAGAGCCCTAGTTCAGCAAGACGAAGATAATCTCTCTCAAAGGGAGAAGTCCATTTTTGCCATGTCATCTGAAGAAGAAGGAGAAAATCCCAATATTCCACCTCTTAAGAGAAGAAAAAGAGATGTTGATGGGGGAAGTAACATGTCAGGGTCAAGCTCTGACAGAACTCCAATTCTTGAAATCAAGAGGGATTTTATAGAAATATTTGGAATCTGTTATCAAATCTTAAGTTGTCCAGAATGTGTTTTTAAATCAGAATAATATTGTTGATAATGTTTCTTATGTATTTGTTATGTCAATTGTCTGACCAAAACTTATTGTAGATAAGAAGAACTCAATATAATCATGGACGCAAGGCAAAACCAGATGATTGGTATTGGTGAATGGGGAACATCAATCGATGATTTTTGCCAAGACTGGCTTCTCCAAAATACAGTACCAACTTCACAGTTAGAACCCTCAACAGAAAATGTCGGTGCATCGTTCCCAACTCTTGTTGATGCAGTACATCATGGAGTTTCATCTCCAATCCCAATGAACCCTTTATATCAAAACTTCTCTTTCGATACACCAGAAGCAACATTCCAGTTGAAATCAACATTCCAACCGGAACCATCATTCCAACCAGAATCTTCCGAGGAGGGTAACAGGGCACCAGGCAAACGTCCAATGTCAGACTCGCCCACACTATACCCCAATCCGATTGGTGACGCATATTATGAGGTCTCAACCTCGAACAGGGTGGAACCGGTTGATACGATAATGAATCATGGACCCGAGTTTGAGAAGCACGTAAAAGACTCATGGGCTTATATTTGCAAGCTCTATAGTCGTAAGAAAAAGTCCGCAAAAGTATCGTCCTCGAAAGCCCAAAGAAATGTAAGGTCGAAAAGACCTTATCAGTTTGTGAAACAAAATACTACTTTGGTAGTATTTGGGGAAGAAATGAACATATCAGAGATGCCAACACCAATATGCTCATGCACAGGGATACCTAGGGCCTGTCGCGGTTGGACTACAGAGGGATGGACCTCCACTTGTTGTACAGCTACTCTTTCCATGTATCCGTTGCCAACATATGTCGGGCCAAGTCGTATTGTAAGGTTGCCGGGGAGAAGAATGGGTTGTAGTACATTCTCAAAGGTCATAGAGAAATTATTGTTAGCAGGATACGATCTCGATTGTCCAATTGACTTGAAGGATCATTGGGTTAAACATGGGACTAACATGTATGCATTGAATAGATAAATGTGTGATCTTCATAGATTCAGGAATTTATTGTACGTATGTTTATATTTAATCATAATAGAACTTTCACAACACTAGGCATTTAGTGCGGTTGGCTAAATGTGCGAAAGGGTGTGGCCTAGACCCAGGTTCGATCCCGGGGACGGCCGATTTCACCATTTTTATTTTTATTTCTTTATTGCATCCAATTACTATGGCGAGTTATATATATAGATTGTGCAATATATATTTATACCAAAGTTCTCGCATTCCAATTACCCGCTCTACTTCTGTTCATAATCTACCCTATTATTGGTTTCATTAAATTATTCTGATAAAGTTATTCAACTTTATCTCATTTAATTCTAGATTTAAATATAATAATGCTAAATAATTGGCTTTATTGGCGAGAAGTTATTCTTTGTCGGCCATTTTGAACATTATTGTTCTCTGACATCATTGCTTACGTTATATAAGCAAATAAGACATTGTAGTAAATTCATTTTACCATCAAAGTATAAAACCGTTAATTCCAGACATTTTCTACATCCATATATGCGAATATATGTATTATATAATATCAATTAAACCCAGGTATGTAAGCGATGTATATATATATATATATATATATATATATATATGTATATTTTATTAGATATATATAACTTTGAAAATATACATATAAGTATACTATAACAAGTAGTTTTATTGCATGTATCTCAGTCCCCAAATAAATGTATAAATAATTGAAAAGGGGAGTATGAAGACTCACTTTAGCTGATGGTAGAAGGTATATGTCACAAATAACCTTCCTGAATTCGTTAACCTAAAGCATAGAGAGTATAATTCATTTAATAATTATACTAATGTTTTATTTGTTTTATATTTATCATTCAATTGTGGTTATCATATCTTTGAATTACAGTTTCAGTCCCTGATGTCTTGGAAATTAACAGTTCTGCAATATACACAGTTTAATGTTATAGTTAACCCATTTTATAGTTATTTTTAAAGAGTCATTAGTTTATTAAGAAACTGACAGACAAAGGACTAAAACTGTAAACAGTTTAACGGTTTAGGACTGAAACTGTCAGAAAATCTAACGGTTTAGGACTGAAACTGTCAGAAAATCTAACGGTTTAGGACTGAAACTGTCAGAAAATCTAACGATTTAGGACTGAAACTGTCAGAAAATCTAACGGTTTAGGACTGAAACTGTCAGAAAATCTAACGATTTAGGACTGAAACTGTCAGAAAATCTAACGGTTTAGGACTGAAACTGTCAGAAAATCTAACGGTTTAGGACTGAAACTGTCAGAAAATCTAACGGTTTAGGACTGAAACTGTCAGAAAATCTAACGGTTTAGGACTGAAACTGTCAGAAAATCTAACGGTTTAGGACTGAAACTGTCAGAAAATCTAACGGTTTAGGACTGAAACTGTCAGAAAATCTAACGGTTTAGGACTGAAACTGTCAGAAAATCTAACGATTTAGGACTGAAACTGTCAGAAAATCTAACGGTTTAAGACTGAAACTGTCAGAAAATCTAACGGTTTAGGACTGAAACTGTCAGAAAATCTAACGGTTTAGGACTGAAACTGTCAGAAAATCTAACGGTTTAGGACTGAAACTGTCAGAAAATCTAACGGTTTAGGACTGAAACTGTCAGAAAATCTAACGGTTTAGGACTGAAACTGTCAGAAAATCTAACGGTTTAGGACTGAAACTGTCAGAAAATCTAACGGTTTAGGACTGAAACTGTCAGAAAATCTAACGGTTTAGGACTGAAACTGTCAGAAAATCTAACGGTTTAGGACTGAAACTGTCAGAAAATCTAACGATTTAGTACTGAAACTGTCAGAAATCTAACGATTTAGGACTGAAACTGTCAGAAAATCTAACGGTTTAGGACTGAAACTGTCAGAAAATCTAACGATTTAGGACTGAAACTGTCAGAAATCTAACGATTTAGGACTGAAACTGTCAGAAAATCTAACGGTTTAGGACTGAAACTGTCAGAAAATCTAACGGTTTAGGACTGAAACTGTCAGAAAATCTAACGGTTTAGGACTGAAACTGTCAGAAAATCTAACGGTTTAGGACTGAAACTGTCAGAAAATCTAACGATTTAGGACTGAAACTGTCAGAAAATCTAACGGTTTAAGACTGAAACTGTCAGAAAATCTAATGGTTTAGGACTGAAACTGTCAGAAAATCTAACGGTTTAGGACTGAAACTGTCAGAAAATCTAACGGTTTAGGACTGAAACTGTCAGAAAATCTAACGATTTAGGACTGAAACTGTCAGAAAATCTAACGGTTTAAGACTGAAACTGTCAGAAAATCTAATGGTTTAGGACTAAAACTGTCAGAAAATCTAACGGTTTAGGACTGAAACTGTCAGAAAATCTAACGATTTAGGACTGAAACTGTCAGAAAATCTAACGGTTTAGGACTGAAACTGTCAGAAAATCTAACGGTTTAGGACTGAAACTGTCAGAAAATCTAACGATTTAGTACTGAAACTGTCAGAAATCTAACGATTTAGGACTGAAACTGTCAGAAAATTTAACGGTTTAGGACTGAAACTGTCAGAAAATCTAACGGTTTAGGACTGAAACTGTCAGAAAATCTAACGGTTTAGGACTGAAACTGTCAGAAAATCTAACGGTTTAGGACTGAAACTGTCAGAAAATCTAACGGTTTAGGACTGAAACTGTCAGAAAATCTAACGGTTTAGGACTGAAACTGTCAGAAAATCTAACGATTTAGGACTGAAACTGTCAGAAAATCTAACGGTTTAAGACTGAAACTGTCAGAAAATCTAATGGTTTAGGACTGAAACTTTCAGAAAATCTAACGGTTTAGGACTGAAATGTCAGAAAATATAGTTTCACAAAATGCCAGAGTTCAGTGTGACCATTGCCTTACCGCAATGTCAAATAGTTATGATACAATATCAGTAAAGAGTATCATATGTTTTAATTAAAATATAGAGTATGAACCACAAGATTTAAAGTAACTATTTGATCACACAATGGATCAAATAGAATATAAGAGTAGATACTGTATATATCAAGTTCTAAGCTCATGAACCGAAACTAGACAAGTGTGTATTTATTTGCCTCCAAAGTAGGAACCTTGTTCAGGGTACCCTAAGCTTTCCAAATATAATGCATCCGTATCCAGTTGGTATGACCAACACGGATGGGGGTGCCTACCCCAATAGTACTATTCAATATACCCACGTTTATGTTTCCATAATTAATCGTTCATGATAGTGAGGACTTTGAGTTAACAGAGCAACTTAGAATCAACCATATATACATTTCTGGAATACTTGTGTTCATCATAACAGTAAAGAGTTTGTATTTTACCCGAAGGTAAAATAAATAAAGTGGAGTTACAAAATATATATAATATATATATATATATAATTTTGTAAATATACATATAAGTATATAACTTTGAAATATACATATAAGTATAACAAGTAGTTTTATTGCATGTATCTCAGTCCCCAAATAAATGTATAAATAATTGAAAAGGGGAGTATGAAGACTCACTTTAGCTGATGGTAGAAGGTATATGTCACAAATAACCTTCCTGAATTCGTTAACCTAAAGCATAGAGAGTATAATTCATTTAATAATTATACTAATGTTTTATTTGTTTTATATTTATCATTCAATTGTGGTTATCATATCTTTGAATTACAGTTTCAGTCCCTGATGTCTTGGAAATTAACAGTTCTGCAATATACACAGTTTAATGTTATAGTTAACCCATTTTATAGTTATTTTTAAAGAGTCATTAGTTTATTAAGAAACTGACAGACAAAGGACTAAAACTGTAAACAGTTTAACGGTTTAGGACTGAAACTGTCAGAAAATCTAACGGTTTAGGACTGAAACTGTCAGAAAATCTAACGATTTAGGACTGAAACTGTCAGAAAATCTAACGGTTTAGGACTGAAACTGTCAGAAAATCTAACGATTTAGGACTGAAACTGTCAGAAAATCTAACGGTTTAGGACTGAAACTGTCAGAAAATCTAACGGTTTAGGACTGAAACTGTCAGAAAATCTAACGGTTTAGGACTGAAACTGTCAGAAAATCTAACGATTTAGTACTGAAACTGTCAGAAATCTAACGATTTAGGACTGAAACTGTCAGAAAATCTAACGGTTTAGGACTGAAACTGTCAGAAATCTAACGATTTAGGACTAAAACTGTCAGAAAATCTAACGGTTTAGGACTGAAACTGTCAGAAAATCTAACGATTTAGGACTGAAACTGTCAGAAAATCTAACGGTTTAAGACTGAAACTGTCAGAAAATCTAACGGTTCAGGACTGAAACTGTCAGAAAATCTAACGGTTTAGGACTGAAACTGTCAGAAAATCTAACGGTTTAGGACTGAAACTGTCAGAAAATCTAACGGTTTAGGACTGAAACTGTCAGAAAATCTAACGATTTAGGACTGAAACTGTCAGAAATCTAACGATTTAGGACTAAAACTGTCAGAAAATCTAACGGTTTAGGACTGAAACTGTCAGAAAATCTAACGATTTAGGACTGAAACTGTCAGAAAATCTAACGGTTTAGGACTGAAACTGTCAGAAAATCTAACGATTTAGGACTGAAACTGTCAGAAATCTAACGATTTAGGACTAAAACTGTCAGAAAATCTAACGGTTTAGGACTGAAACTGTCAGAAAATCTAACGATTTAGGACTGAAACTGTCAGAAAATCTAACGGTTTAAGACTGAAACTGTCAGAAAATCTAACGGTTTAGGACTGAAACTGTCAGAAAATCTAACGGTTTAGGACTGAAACTGTCAGAAAATCTAACGATTTAGTACTGAAACTGTCAGAAATCTAACGATTTAGGACTGAAACTGTCAGAAAATCTAACGGTTTAGGACTGAAACTGTCAGAAAATCTAACGATTTAGGACTGAAACTGTCAGAAAATCTAACGGTTTAGGACTGAAACTGTCAGAAAATCTAACGGTTTAGGACTGAAACTGTCAGAAAATCTAACGGTTTAGGACTGAAACTGTCAGAAAATCTAACGGTTTAGGACTGAAACTGTCAGAAAATCTAACGGTTTAGGACTGAAACTGTCAGAAAATCTAACGATTTAGGACTGAAACTGTCAGAAAATCTAACGGTTTAGGACTGAAACTGTCAGAAAATCTAACGGTTTAGGACTGAAACTGTCAGAAAATCTAACGATTTAGTACTGAAACTGTCAGAAATCTAACGATTTAGGACTGAAACTGTCAGAAAATCTAACGGTTTAGGACTGAAACTGTCAGAAAATCTAACGATTTAGGACTGAAACTGTCAGAAAATCTAACGGTTTAGGACTGAAACTGTCAGAAAATCTAACGATTTAGGACTGAAACTGTCAGAAAATCTAACGGTTTAGGACTGAAACTGTCAGAAAATCTAACGGTTTAGGACTGAAACTGTCAGAAAATCTAACGATTTAGGACTGAAACTGTCAGAAAATCTAACGGTTTAGGACTGAAACTGTCAGAAAATCTAACGATTTAGGACTGAAACTGTCAGAAATCTAACGATTTAGGACTGAAACTGTCAGAAAATCTAACGGTTTAGGACTGAAACTGTCAGAAAATCTAACGATTTAGGACTGAAACTGTCAGAAATCTAACGATTTAGGACTGAAACTGTCAGAAAATCTAACGGTTTAGGACTGAAACTGTCAGAAAATCTAACGATTTAGGACTGAAACTGTCAGAAATCTAACGATTTAGGACTGAAACTGTCAGAAAATCTAACGGTTTAGGACTGAAACTGTCAGAAAATCTAACGATTTAGGACTGAAACTGTCAGAAATCTAACGATTTAGGACTGAAACTGTCAGAAAATCTAACGGTTTAGGACTGAAACTGTCAGAAAATCTAACGATTTAGGACTGAAACTGTCAGAAATCTAACGATTTAGGACTGAAACTGTCAGAAAATCTAACGGTTTAGGACTGAAACTGTCAGAAATCTAACGATTTAGGACTGAAACTGTCAGAAAATCTAACGGTTTAGGACTGAAACTGTCAGAAAATCTAACGATTTAGGACTGAAACTGTCAGAAATCTAACGATTTAGGACTGAAACTGTCAGAAAATCTAACGGTTTAGGACTGAAACTGTCAGAAAATCTAACGATTTAGGACTGAAACTGTCAGAAATCTAACGATTTAGGACTGAAACTGTCAGAAAATCTAACGGTTTAGGACTGAAACTGTCAGAAATCTAACGATTTAGGACTAAAACTGTCAGAAAATCTAACGGTTTAGGACTGAAACTGTCAGAAAATCTAACGATTTAGGACTGAAACTGTCAGAAAATCTAACGGTTTAGGACTGAAACTGTCAGAAAATCTAACGATTTAGGACTGAAACTGTCAGAAATCTAACGATTTAGGACTGAAACTGTCAGAAAATCTAACGGTTTAGGACTGAAACTGTCAGAAATCTAACGATTTAGGACTGAAACTGTCAGAAAATCTAACGGTTTAGGACTGAAACTGTCAGAAAATCTAACGATTTAGGACTGAAACTGTCAGAAAATCTAACGGTTTAGGACTGAAACTGTCAGAAAATCTAACGATTTAGGACTGAAACTGTCAGAAATCTAACGATTTAGGACTGAAACTGTCAGAAAATCTAACGGTTTAGGACTGAAACTGTCAGAAAATCTAACGATTTAGGACTGAAACTGTCAGAAAATCTAACGTTTAGGACTGAAACTGTCAGAAAATCTAACGATTTAGGACTGAAACTGTCAGAAAATCTAACGATTTAGGACTGAAACTGTCAGAAAATCTAACGATTTAGGACTGAAACTGTCAGAAAATCTAACGGTTTAGGACTGAAACTGTCAGAAATCTAACGATTTAGGACTGAAACTGTCAGAAAATCTAACGGTTTAGGACTGAAACTGTCAGAAAATCTAACGATTTAGGACTGAAACTGTCAGAAATCTAACGATTTAGGACTGAAACTGTCAGAAAATCTAACGGTTTAGGACTGAAACTGTCAGAAATCTAACGATTTAGGACTGAAACTGTCAGAAAATCTAACGGTTTAGGACTGAAACTGTCAGAAATCTAACGATTTAGGACTAAAACTGTCAGAAAATCTAACGGTTTAGGACTGAAACTGTCAGAAAATCTAACGATTTAGGACTGAAACTGTCAGAAAATCTAACGGTTTAGGACTGAAACTGTCAGAAAATCTAACGGTTTAGGACTGAAACTGTCAGAAAATCTAACGATTTAGGACTGAAACTGTCAGAAAATCTAACGGTTTAGGACTGAAACTGTCAGAAAATCTAACGATTTAGGACTGAAACTGTCAGAAATCTAACGATTTAGGACTGAAACTGTCAGAAAATCTAACGGTTTAGGACTGAAACTGTCAGAAATCTAACGATTTAGGACTGAAACTGTCAGAAAATCTAACGGTTTAGGACTGAAACTGTCAGAAAATCTAACGATTTAGGACTGAAACTGTCAGAAATCTAACGATTTAGGACTAAAACTGTCAGAAAATCTAACGGTTTAGGACTGAAACTGTCAGAAAATCTAACGATTTAGGACTGAAACTGTCAGAAAATCTAACGGTTTAGGACTGAAACTGTCAGAAAATCTAACGATTTAGGACTGAAACTGTCAGAAAATCTAACGGTTTAGGACTGAAACTGTCAGAAAATCTAACGATTTAGGACTGAAACTGTCAGAAATCTAACGATTTAGGACTGAAACTGTCAGAAAATCTAACGGTTTAGGACTGAAACTGTCAGAAAATCTAACGATTTAGGACTGAAACTGTCAGAAAATCTAACGTTTAGGACTGAAACTGTCAGAAAATCTAACGATTTAGGACTGAAACTGTCAGAAAATCTAACGATTTAGGACTGAAACTGAAAGAAATGATTATATCTATATCTATCAGTATCTCTCTGTCTATATATGTGTATGCATTGATATGTTCATATAGGATCAAAACAATGATAGTGAAATAAAAGAAAGAAAGAAACAAAGCAAAGAATGGTGGGGTGAGAGAGGCCGAAAGTTTGAGAGGGAAAGGTTGAAATGGTGCAGGTTGTATCTATATCTATATCTATATCTATCAGTATCTCTCTGTCTATATATGTGTATGCATTGATATGTTCATATAGGATCAAAACAATGATAGTGAAATAAAAGAAAGAAAGAAACAAAGCAAAGAATGGTGGGGTGAGAGAGGCCGAAAGTTTGAGAGGGAAAGGTTGAAATGGTGCAGGTTGTATCTATATCTATATCTATTGCATATATATATATGTTTATATATATATATATAGGTTGTATATATATATCTATATCTATTGCATATATATATATATATATAATATATTTGTGTGTTATGTCCAGTGAGAGAAAGAGAGAAAGTAAGAGTGTGAGTGTGTTTCATATAATATATAATATACATATACTATATAATATAGATACTGATTGATCTTCTGTTGTATCACGAGAAATTTATAAGAAAACATGCAGAATCACGGGTTTGATTGTATAATTATTTAATTGATAGTCGTTGTTTGCTAAATGTTTAACTCGTGATTTAATCTAAATAGTTGACGTTATTTTGTCAAACTTTAAATTTGATCTTATTAAGGCTTTAGACATAATACCTTATGATTTTTTTTTATTTTTTTTTATATTTACTCAGATTTTTGCGAGTTGTTACATAATCGGAACGTCTTTGCTTTATCCTTCTATAGCTTCAATGTCGGAGTTTAACATGTCGGATTTTATTGAATTTCTTTTAAGTTTGTGGTTGAAAACTTTCGTTGTACTTGTGGTTGTATTCTTGGTATTGCAATGTATTATCATTAAAGGCTTCTTTAATATGTACCTCGCTTTTAACCAAAAGAGCATTCCCAGTTTCTTTGAGCTTGACATGTTCTGAACTACTTTCTGTATGATCATACAAGGTTTCATTAATATTTGTAACATGGCAGCTTGCATAGCCATTCTCTGAACATAAACTTTTTACATTCTGAATATCCATTTCTTCATCGTGTTTGGGTCTGCCTGTCTGATCAAGATGTCTTCCTGCTTGATCAAAGAGACATCAAAATCTTGACTTAATGGTTGAAACTCATAACTGAGTTGAAAACTAAAACTGAAATAATCCAAAAGCCAAAAACTACAAATCTCATTATCATTATAGAACAGCCCATTTGCTTATTTGAAACAAATTTCTCTATATGAACAATGTTAACTAGCACTCAATGTACTTATAATTCAACAAGTATTCTATTTAGTGACAATCACACTACTAGACATAACTGTTGACCCTTTTTAGCCAAAGTTCTTTCTTAGAAGTTGTATTCTTGCAGGTTGTTTTCTATCAAAATGTAGACAATGACCAACAACTTCATTTAGTATTTAAAATCTATTACATGTTTATATACCAATAACAGCAACACATTTAGTTATATCACATCATATCATATCCACGGTATGTTTTGTAGATTGAAATGTCCACTCGAGATGTTGATAATACAGTTGCTAATGCCAACAACTTGGGTATACTATAAATTACATTCATGATCATCACATACATGGATCATGGGAAGCTAGCCGTTGTTGCAGCTACATTATCCATGTTGTTGCAGCTACATTATCCATCGTAATATATTTCTTATTGGATTGCTCACTTATACTATTTTCGGTAGTCACGACCTGAGATGCCCTGTCCATGGTATCCGCCGCAACGCGCGGGTACCATGCTCGTGTTTATTAAATTAAACATTCAATTAAATGGATGGAGGGGATAAATTACTATTATATTAGATATCCTAAACATTTGTATGTTAGGGTGAAAAAATTGCACACATAACTTTGTTTTAACATAACATAACTTTGTATTTGTATATATAACTTTGATTAATAGTAACATTTTATTTGTATTTATGGTTTTATAAATATATGTCCAAAAAAAATGATATAATAATACATAAATATATAAAAGGAAAATGAGTGTGTGGTTCAGTGGTTGTTATGTACCCAAGCTAGGTATAAAACCTTCTCATATACTAATATTTTAATATTAATTGTATAATTAACAAATGTTTGGCACCTAGGATTTACGAATTAAAATGTTAGTATGTGAAGGGTTCCATACCTAAATTAGGTACATAACAACCACATATTCTCATCCCTCATATATAAATATAAAATAAATTAAAATATATATGGTTTCAGTTGGTTTTTGCATACGAAACCGAACCCGAACTAATACATTCGACTTTTGGAAAACTATGTTAGGACCAGTTTACTGATAAACTGGCGAGTCTCCAGTTGCATCTGGAGACCTGAAGAAAATGTCCAGAAATATATTGAAGTCCAGTTGCAACGTACAGTTAATGCAACTGAAGACTTCCTCCAGTTGAGATCTGACCAGATGAAGAATCATTCCAATTGAAGTCGAAGACAACAAGTGGAAGATAGAGAATGACAATGGCAGCGAAGCCCAGTTGACATTCTACTCAGATAGAAACTGGAGAACATTGGTGTAAAGCACTTACAAAGCTTTACACTGATTACGAGGAAAAGACATTTATGATTTATGTGCTATTACACGGATAAAAGGATTTATCTATGTATAAAGTACAAAAGTTACATAAAACAGGTTGGATAAAGTGACTTTATGTCATAACTTTATCTAGCATTTTAAGGAATTAAATGTTATTCCTTAAATGCTCTCAACCATATTTGTACGGCCAAAGTTGACATCCCAATGTCAACTTTGCCTATAAATAGAGGTCTTTGCACAACCAAGAAACGACTTTGCAAACCTGCAATATTCTTGGTGAACTTGTGCAATATTCTCTCAATCGCAAAAAGAACATTTCACAACTTTAAGTGTTTCGATTGTTTAGAGAATTTTCAAGTATTAGATCGATTGTATTTCATAGGTTGTTAGGATATTTACATACTTGTATTATCTTGGTTCCGCAACAACCTTGTAATTTATTTAAAGTTAATAAATAAATTACACTTGAAAAATACATATCATCTCACCAATTTACTTTACAAGTACTTACTTTATTGCATTGTCTTTACTTATTTATTGTTGTCACCTTAATAAGTAAACCTCCAGATTAACCTGGTATATCACACACTGCAACTGGTCGTCTCCAGATACAGTGTGTATATTGCAAAGTATCTCACCATCGACATAGAGGTGTCTTCAGTTAGTACCATCTATTGAGTTGGGACTTATAAGTGGTATCAGAGCAGAAGGCTAATATACTTGCCTAGATCTGCTTAGATGTCTACTACTGAAGGTGAGAATGGTTCTGGTCCAAATGTTGAAAATATTAACATGAATGTCCCACCTGGTACTCCACCTATTCCAAATGTTAATACCAATCCTCCTCCTCCTCCAAATGCCCCTAACCATGTCCATGTACATTATTCTAACACTCCTGTTCCTAAATTTGATGGGAACAGTGAGACCTTTGGTACATGGAAGGCCAGAATGCTCTTGCATTTTGGTGGGATAGAGAGGTATATGTTGAAAATCCTTAAGGATGGACCCTATATACCCATGTCCTCTGGGGTAAGTCCTCTTCTAGATCCATCTGGAAGAAGAGGTTCTAGAGAAAAGCTCGAAGACCATTGGTCTGATGAGGATCGCAGACTGGTTGATCTTGATACCAGACTGAAAAACATGATCCTTGCAGCTGTTCCTGAAGACTTAATTCCAACACTTGTGTTGTTCCCCAGTGCCAAGGCAATGTGGGAAGAATTAGTTATTCAGTTTGAAGGAGGTGATGACACTATTGTCACAGAAAGGTTGCCCTAAACAAGAAGTATGAATCCTTCTTTGCTCTGCCCAATGAAAGTTCAACTGGTACTTACACCAGATTTACTAGCCTCTTTAATCAGTTGAGAGGCTTGGGAGTTGAGAAGGATAAGGATATTCTTCTTGAGAAGTTTTGTGATATTCTTCCTTCCAAATGGGAAAACATGGTTCTTGTTCTAAGACAAGGTAAAACCCTGCACAACAACACTCTTGCATCGCTATACGGAGCCTTTAGATTCACTGAAGATAATAATGCTGCAAGACTTGTGGCTGAGCAGGATGCCATGAACCATGCCCAGAGTTCAAAGGTTGCTAGTATAACTGAGCGACCTTGTGCTGCTTTGATGTCTGCTGAGAGTGTCCAGTCACACTCTATGAAGAAGATGTTGAACAGTTTCTTGAACTTTGGCCTGACCACTGAAATCAGTGATGGTTGTAATGAAACTGACGATGATGATCTGGTAGCCATGATTGCTAAAACCTTTAATAGGTTTAAGCATAAATCTAATAGATTTAATGGTTCCAACAATGCTTCCAGCTCCAACTCTCTGGATAAAGCCAATCTTACCTGCTATAAGTGTGGTAAGAAAGATCACTTTATGAAGGAATGCAGATCTAGTCAGATGAACAACCAAACTGGTCCCCCTATCCCTAATTTTAACAGGCCTGATGATAGCTACAAAGCAAAATACAAAAAGCTTAAGGCCCAAATTGCCCTCTTGTCACTTGAAAGAGAAAATGAAAAGAACATGTGTTTCATGGCCTTGGAAGATCAACAACAACATGTGGCAAAAGATGATGTTATCACTGGAAGATGGGTGGACATCATTTTGAAGAAGGTATGTGATTATGACAACCAGGTTGACACATAACTAAAACTGGACCTTGCTGAATCATTAAGTGGTGATTTAATATTTGTGGAAACTGTTAGAGTAGACAGTGAAAGATACCTAGAAACTATCTTTTTTTTTTGTTTTTTTTTTTTTTTTTTTTTTTTTTTTTTTTTTTTTTTTTTTTTTTTTTTTTTTTTTTTTTTTTTTTTTTTTTTTTTTTTTTTTAACTGAACTGAACAATGTTAGACCACAACTGAATGATTTACAAAGTGTCCAGTTGGCTCTCAAGGAGTCAGTTTTGAAAATTGAGGCTTTAGAACTTGAAAATCAAAAATTAAAATCTGATCTTGAAAAAGAACAAAATGATTATCAAGTCATGGGTAAAGGCATCTGGAAAGAATTATGATGCATTTTCAAGAACTATTGATGCCCATAAAAATGCATGAAAATCTGAGAATCTGGAAATGGCAGCTCTCATACCAGATCTTCATGCATTGCCTCCAGCACTTAGGGTTGAAACTCCATATGATCAACCTAAGATTGTCAAAACTGAACCCAATGAGACCACCCCCACTGAGGTTAAATCTGGAGCTGAACAGGCTAAAGCTCCAGTTAAAAAGGCTGCTGGTGATAAGCCTTTACCTCAAAAGTCTAAAGAGCCCAAGACTCAAAAGACCAAGATCCCTGTTGAACCTAAGTCCAAGGTTCAACCGCCTACTGATATAGAAATTTTGTTGAAACTGGAGAGTCACTTTCAACAGTTGTCAAGGCAGGTTCAAAGTTGTACTGCCAGAATTAAAAATCTGGAGGGAACCTCGTCCTCTCCAGTTGTCAAACAAAATTCACCCCCTTTGAAACAAAAACAAAAGAATGTTCCATCTGGAACAAAATCTGAAAAGAAAAAGGGAAACAAGTATCAAATACCAATCGTTTTTACTCCTGGACCTGGAGATGATGAAAAAGCCCCAGATCCAGCCTCCAGCTCAAACCCACCAGAGTCAACTGAGACTTCTAGGGAGAAGTCCAGTGAACCCATCAAGAAAAGATGGGTTCACAAAAATAACTAATGATTTTTGTGGGTGTGTAGGGCAATCGTAAAAAGAACACCTGGTATCTGGACAGCGCTGCTGGCCGGACTATGACCGGATGTAAGCCCCTGCTGGAAGAGTTCACTGTCCAAGATGGACCGGCAGTGACGTTTGGTAATGATCAGAATGGAAAGACTGAAGGATATGGTGTACTCAACAATGGACAAGTCGAATTCAAAAGAGTTGCATTTGTGAATGGTTTGAAATATAACCTGATCAGTGTCAGCCAACTTTGTGATGATGGCTACAGTGTTTTGTTTGATGTTGCACAAGGCACCATATTTAACAAGGATCGGAAAGTGGTGATGGTTGCACCAAGAAAAGGAAATGTGTATATCATGGACATGGAACCTGCTCCAAAAGAGCAATGTTTTTATGTTAAAGCTGGTGAGGACACCAACTGGTTGTGGCACAAAAGGTTATCCCATCTTAATTTCAAAAATATCAATAAGTTGTCTCGAAAACAACTGGCAGATGGGATACCTACAGTTTCCTTTAAAAAGGATAAGCCATGTCCAGGGTGTGAGATGGGCAAGCAGAAAAGAGCCAGTTTTAAAACAAGGCAAAACTTTAGCATCACTGAACCTCTTCACATGCTTCATATGGATCTCTTTGGTCCAGTGAATGTTCAAACTAGAGCTGGAAAGCGATATACTCTAGTTGTTGTTGATGAATACACCAGATACTGTTGGGTGGTATTCCTCAGATCAAAGAGTGATGCACCTGCTGAAATAATCTCCCTCATCAAGTAAATTGAACTCAAGTATACTCACAAAGTGTGTCAGTTGAGAAGTGATAATGGTACAGAATTTCAAAACAAAGTACTTGAATCCTTTTGCAATGACACTGGCATCTCTCAGAACTTCTCTTCAGCTCACACTCCAGAGCAAAATGGTGTAGTTGAAAGAAAGAATCGCACACTGATTGAAGCTGCCAGAAGTATGCTATCTAAATCAGGTCTTCCTACCAGTTTTTAGGCAGAAGTAGTGGCAACAGCTTGCCATATCCAAAACCGGTCAGTTTATGTGAAAAGACATAAGAAGACTGCCTATGAAGCCCTTAGGAATCGTAAACCAAACATTGGATACTTCCATGTTTTTGGTTGTCCAGTTTACATACTAAATGAATCCAGTCAGCTTGGAAAGTTCGATGCAAAAGCTGATGAAGGTGTCTTTTTGGGTTATTCAGATATTAGAAAGGCCTACAGAGTTTATAATTATAGACTCCAAAAGGTCCATGAGTCAATTCATGTCACATTTGATGAATCTGTTGAAGCAATCAGTAAAAGACCAAGCCTTGATTTATCTCCAGTCGTTCCAATCAATTTTGGTGAAACTGACCAAGTTCATCAGTCAGTTGTTTCACCAGAAGATGTTTCCAGTGACACTCAACTGGAACCAGTTATTCAGAATAAAACCTCCAGTGACACTCCATTCTATCCCTCCATCAGTTTCAACTTACCACAGAAACTGGTGATTGGATCTGATGTACGTGTCACTCCAATATCAGCACCAGTTCAAACTCCAACTTCACCAGTTCTTCAAGAAATGCCTTTCAATGAAGAATTTCATGATGCCAATCGTGACCTCATAGACTCTGATGAGGATATTGAAGTTGTTTGGGCTGATCCTCCTCCAGTTGCTACAACTGAAGAGGATCACCAGGTGACTTGCACTGATATTGTTATTTCATCAACCTAGTCAATACACTAAATGGACTGCAACACATCCAATTGAACAGATTGTTGGAGATCCAAATAGTAGGGTTCAGACTAGAAAAGCCACAAGTGAACAATGCTTGAATGTCACCTTCTTATCACTGATTGAACCGAAGAAGATTGACGAGGCTATGGCAGACCCAAGCTGGGTGGAAGCTATGCAAGAAGAGCTCATCCAGTTTGAAAGGAACAATGTTTGGGAACTTGTTCCTTGTCCACCAGGGTTGAAGAAAGAACCCATTGGTACAAGATGGGTCTACCGAAACAAGATGGATGAAGATGGCAATGTTGTAAGAAACAAAGCCAGATTAGTTGCCAAGGGTTATTGTCAAGCAGAGGGTGTTGACTTTGATGAGACTTTTGCTCCAGTTGCAAGACTTGAAGCCATCAGAATATTCTTGGCTTATGCAGCCCATCTGCAGTTTAAAGTCTTCCAGATGGATGTCAAAAGTGCGTTCCTTAATGGAACATTGGAAGAAGAAGTGTATGTTAAGCAGACTCCAGGCTTCATTAATGAGAAGCATCCTCACTGGGTATATAGACTGAACAAAGCATTGTATGGTCTTAGACAAGCCCCAAGAGCCTGGTATGATACTCTAACTAAACATCTTCTCAATAATGGCTTTCAAAGAGGTGCAATAGATAATACCTTATTTATCTTGAAAGAAAAAGGTAATATCCTACTGGTACAAATTTATGTTGATGACATTATATTTGGTTCAACTGATGATGAAATGTGTAAAAAGTTTTTAAAATCATGTCATCTGAGTATGAAATAAGTTTAATGGGTGAATTAACATTTTTCTTGGGTCTTCAGATTAAGCAAACTGAAAATGGAATTTTCATAAACCAAGAAAAATATGTCAGAGATTTGTTAAGAAAATACAAATATGATTCTATCCCATCCAAAAACACACCCTATTGCAGCACCATTAAATTTGGACTCTGACCCAACTGGCAAACCAGTGAACACAACTGAATACCGTGGTATGGTTGGTTCACTGATGTATTTAACTGCCAGTCGACCAGATATAATGTTTGCAACATGTCTATGTGCCAGATTTCAGGCTAACCCAAAAGAATCACATTTGCATGCTGTTAAGCGCATCTTCAGATACCTGAAATGGTGTCCTAGCCTTGGTCTTTGGTATCCCAAAGGCTCAGGGTTAGATCTAATGGGTTATTCAGATTCAGATCATGCAGGTTGTAAGATTGATAGGAAATCAACAACTGGAGGTTGTCATTTCCTTGGAGAAAAACTGGTGAGTTGGACTAGCAAGAAGCAGACGTCAGTCTCTATGTCCACTGCTGAGGCAGAGTACATTTCTGCGGCCAGTTGTTGTGCCCAGATTCTCTGGATCAAGAACCAGTTAGTAGATTATGGTCAGAAGTATACAAGGACCCCAATCTTTTGTGACAACACCAGTGCAATTGCTATATCTCACAACCCAGTGATGCGCTCCAAGACAAAACACATTGATGTCAGGTATCATTTCATTCGTGATCATGTTATGAAAGGAGACATTGAAATACATTTCATCCCCACTGACAAACAACTCGCTGATGTTTTTACAAAACCTCTTGATGAGAAAACCTTTAAACATCTCATCAGCGAACTGGGAATGTTAAATCCTTGAAACTGGAGACTTTGTTATGAACGCGTCAGTGACACTGATGAAGTTCTCCAGTTGAGGAGGTCCAGATAATCCTTGCTCGCCAGGCTATCAAACGCCTTTGTGATACTATCCTGGCACTAATTGATTACTGGATCATCATTTTAGGGGGAAAGACTCAAAATAATTTTCTTACTAAAATTTCTTTTGTTTGAAAATGGCATCTGGAGAACTCTTGTAACACCCATCATTTAAAAATAAGGATTTCCAAAAATTTTCACCTAACGGTGTCAAAGAAAGCGGAACAAACATTTAAAAGTCCAAACCAATAAATTCAGTTTGGTTTATTCATTAAATGGTGTTACTTGCCATATCATTGAAACAAGTCTAAATGGAAATCCATCGGTTGCCCAACATAAAACAACCGATCACAAGTCTTAACATATCATAAAAATCTTAACATAAATCAAAGGTCTAAAGAAGTATCCACTATGGGTAAACTATGATCATCTTCAAGCAATCTACCCATGCCTCGCTCTTTATTCATCAACACTCAAAGCTTGCTAAACCTGAGGGAACAACACATTTCAAGAAACAAGTGTTAGCTAACGAATTAGCTAAGTAAGATAACACAAGATTATGAAAACATTTGTCCAATTAAAACTTAATAAAAAGTTGTTTTTAATCATTGAGGCACACATCATCATAAGGCATCTCATATAGCCGTAAACATCATTCATATAGGATCGTTCGTCTTAATTGTGCCTAATCATCTTTTCATCATCACATATAACATCATTTCAGGTGTGACATAAGTCACGCATATCATATAAGGTGTAAGTTTGTGTGTAGGCGGTCATAAGACCTAACGGGAACCTCACACCCGACTGGATGGATAAGCCTTTCAGCGGTCCATCAGTGTCGTTAAGGAATGGCAAGCCAATCCAGGAGTAGTCCGTATGTTCAAGACATTGGTGGGTAATCACTCCACTCGGAGATACTCAAACCACTTAATTATGTTGCAAGGAGCCACCCAAGCAACTACATATACGCACCCACCGGGCAAGGGTAAGTACGGGTTAAGCTTAACACTTTCACATCATTTACGATCTCGATTTACATCACATAGAGTTTAGGTGTCCACATTACCTAAACATAACACATATTCATCTTTTACGTTTGGGCCCTTAAACGTGCACGTGACATGGCAACTTAAAGAGTCTAGTGAACTAGATGAACAAGCCATACAATCATGCACATTTCAATAGTCATCAACATGTGTCACATTTCATTACATCACAAGACATTACATATCATTTCATAGCATAACATCACATCACATATCATTGGGACTGCATTTCAGGTCTCAATGGTCAATTACATAGCCCATATAATGTAACATTTGCCATTTTGGTCCGTTACTTGTTATATATGATAATGGCAAACTTTATGAATAAAAGAAAACTTTGGGTATTTTTGGTGCATATATATATATATATGAGTTGGGCTAATTACAATATTTAGATGGATTCAGATATTGTAAATGATTCGATGTGATTAAGCTCATGTAATGAGGCCATTGTTGTTGTCCATATTTGATATGAAACTTGCATTATTAGGATATGATAAATAAACTAAATACGAATGTAAAAATTATTTGGGAAAAACGTATTTCTATGCCTTAGTATAATATACGATATTAAATATTTAGATTATACTCGAGTGTCGGCAGCCAGCTAATAATGGTACTAATGGGACAAAAGCCGACACAACCTTTATGAAAAGGTGAACACCCGTGATTTGTTTTGGTTGTTTATTGATAATGAACTCAATCAATTAACTAGAAATATTGTACGGTTAAAAATAAATACTGATAAAATAATTAGGCATTATAGGTATGTAAATTAAGGGTATATTATACTACTAAATATCCTAAACACTAAATATCCTAAATATCTAACTAATGTCGACATTTTTCCAGCCATGAATTGGCTGCAAATTGGAAACCTCCTTTGTTGACTAAAAGGAACATGCATGGTATCTAATACATGCATACATACATGAATCAACCATCTATTTATACAATATCTTAGTCTATCTTTTCCTCATTCATTCTCTGCATACTTACATAAAACATAACCACCACATACATAGTAAAATTCAGCTCCAATAACTAAGATCACCATCTTAGATAATCCATAGTTTACTTGAGTGAAAAACTACCAAAACAATTTCATTCCCGTTTTTACATACCACAGCCCAGAAAACGCTTGATCCCCGGAGATCAAACCGTTGGAACATCTTGATTCTTTGACAGTAGCTTCTTGACATATAGGCCAACATATTCAACCGTTGAATTTGTCTAAAGAGGTCCAGAAGTCGAGTTACAAGGCTAGAACAGAGGGTTGGGAATTTCAGTGATTGTTAGCTTTAAGTCACCTTTGATCATTCCTTAAATCATCCTTTTGATTAAGTGCATATATAAGGTAATAATTCTTGATCTCTTAATCATAATTTACAAGTCTTTTATTGGTGTCAAGTTGTAGATTATGGCTTGGGTTGGGTTATTTAATTGAAAGAATTACTAAAGAAACGATTTTTGTCGATTACTAGTTGTATAATTAACTCTTTATATTTCAATAATCAAGATGAGTATATATATATGATGTTAATATCAATTAATTTTGTATAAAGAGAGGTCTGGAGTTATGGTTAAATAAGTGTTAAAGAGTCTTGATGATATGTATAAATAAAGATTTTATAATTAAAGATAAAAAATGAAGTAATAATAACCAAACTGGTTCTGAACAGAATTTGTATTCAGACTTTAAACCGAATAGATGAAAAATGATTGAGTTGTTGAGTGAAAAACAAAATATTTAGTTTTATGTGTCTATGTTATTTTGCCACTGAAATTACGTGAAAACACTGAGTAAAACTCAAATTATGAACTTTTAAAGAAAACTGGTCGAAACTGATTTTTATGACTGAAAAATTTAGTATTTTGTAAAAATCATATCTCATTCGTTTTACGTCGAAATCAATTGAATCTTAACTTTTGGAAAGGTCTATGTGTAAACTAAATTCGACCAGAACAAAGTTTTGTTGTGTTCGACCTCCTTATTTCCCAAAAATGTCGTTTTCCTGAAAGGGTCAGAATATGGACGAAAACCGATAAACTGAAATTAGGTGACCTTTTGAACAAGTTACAAGTATTGGAAAAATCTGTAAAAATTCATGAATACTCTTTGTTAGGTCCAGACTTACTGGACTCGCTCCAGACTTGAAGACTTGAGCCCTCTGAAGATTTGTCCAGAAATTATGTGAAGACCAGTGAGCTGTTTACTTGTACAGGAAATCTGGAATCCTCCAGATTAGCTCACTGGACTTCACTCCAGTCAAGATCGATTCTACTGAAGACATTCTCACTGAAGTCAAAGACTGAAGTCTGAAGAAAGAAGACTGACAAGCAGTGGAGCCCACTGACAGTCTTACCAGATCTCCCGACTGGAACCTTGATAGTGTTCTAGATCTTACAAGTCTGAACACTGATTACGAGGAATTGACTTTATGCCTTTACACACTTTTACACGGACAACTCACTTGTCTATTGATAAAAGTAATATGTGTGTAAAGGTGGTTGGTTAAAAGGTTGACAAGTCACATCAATGTAACTTTATCCTTGTACTTTAACCAATGCATTTAAGGAATTAAAGTAACTTCCTTAAATGCATGCAACCATATTTGTACGACAAAAAGAATTAAGTATTAATTCTTTTTGCCTATAAATACTAAGTCATTTTCCTCGTTCAAATTACTTTTTGCAATTTGGTGCATTTGCTTAAATACTCTCGATCCAAACAGTTATACTTCACACCTTTAAGTATTTCGATCAAAGAGTTTATTTAGCAAATATAGATCACTTGTAATTCATAGGTTGTTTAGATACTTACATTGTATTATCTAGGTTCCGCAACAACCTTGTATTTTATTTAACATCATAAATAAAATACACTTGAAAAATTACATTGTGTCTCATCATTTATATTCTTGCTTAAGTCTTTATTGCTTTCTTTATATTCTTGCATTTATATTTAAAGCAATACTAGTCCTTTTCTAGTTCATACTTGACTTGTTGTATTCTACACTCGTGGGTTAAACCATCGTGTGAGGGGATTTACACTCTTAAGATATAGTATTAGATGTTATAAAAAGGTTATGTCTTGAAACACCTTGCATCTACACTAAAAAGCCTCTCAAATAGAGCAAAGATATCTAAAATATATTTGATGATCTTAGGTGGGAATAAGTCTGAACGTTGAATCACGTGTGAACTTATTAAGTACGCCTACTTGTACTAGTACTTGGATTTGCTCTACTTCCAGGTGAGTTTCGTAAACCCCTCCCTACTCAAATGAGATTCAGGCTGAAAAGTGTATTTATATATATGTACTTATTATATATATGTATTTATATATATACTTATATAGATAACTGCTTATGTGAGTGTTTATGGGAATTGATCCCAACACCTTGATTTGGTTATTGTGTTTGTTGTAATTGTTGATAATGATGTTGTTGATGATGTTGATATTGATGTGCACACCCCGTTTTGAGGGAACCTTGTGCGATATTTGATGATGTGCACACCCCGTTTGGAGGGAACCTTGTGTGATATATGTTGATAATGATGGGTTGAATTGATATCATTGGTACTTGCTGGCATATTTGTTTAAATTGTTGTATTTGAATAAATGGTTGTTGTGTGAACATATGCCTAACACAAGAGCTTACTGTAAGTATTGTTATTGCTCTATGATATTGTACAAGTACTTGATATATCATCATAATTGATGTTGTTATTTGATACCTACGAACTCACCAACCTTGTGTTGACACTTGCTAGTACACTTTTCAGGTAATCAGGGTAATTTCAGAAATCAGGAATGAATGAATGCTAGAGATAAGGCGACCTATTATTCATGTGGTCTCTGACCCATATGCCCCCTTGTTGGGGATGAACTTATGAATTTATGAATTTATGTAAAATATTGTTGTGTGATTTGCATGTAAACCTTATGAGGTTATTTTGGTTTGAACTATTGTATGTTTGAAATGTGTGACAATAAACCATTTAGCGTTGCTCTATGTAATTTCCATGCTCATATGTGCTATTTCTCGACATCCCATGATTCCGCCATTGTTGGGGTGTTACATATAACCTCCCGTGTAACCCCGAATACCCATAAGCAACAAGACATCGTTAGGGAAGTTAAAGTATGAAAACCATGCTTTTGTTGAACCCTCAGCGTGTCAAAGTAGTGTATCTTACCTCGTAGAAGCGTACAACAAATGATAACGCAAGTTACCGAGCTTTGCAAGTATTCCCGACTACCTATAATCAACATAGGACCAATTAACGAGTATAACGAGACTAAACCGACCTACAGTCTATATACGTGCCACATACCCTTTACTTACCATCATTCCAGGTAATAGTCTCATTTTGACTATTACCCCAGGTATTTGTCTCTTTACGACCATTCTCAAATTTTGTCCATTTCTAGACTATTACCCCAGGTATTAGTCTCTTTTGGTCTATTTTTCCAAAAACAGGTTTTACACCAGAAAAGAATCTTTTAAAACCTAATTGATGATTTGACACCATCAATTGCTCCATGAACGAGTTGTTAACAAAATGGATCATTAGGTCACATTAAACAACCATTCCTAACATCAAAACTCGATCAATTAACCACAATTGATTGCCAACAACCCAATCCATACTCCAAACCCTAAGACCTGAATTAAATCCATTCATTTGATACATATGATTACAAATCGAAGGGAAGTCACCTAAATTACCTGTAGATGATCACAATATTGAAAGATCTTGATCAAACTTCAATCAAACACCAAGAAATGGAGAGTTTTGGATGGAGAATTGCTTTGAGAGGAAAAAGGGGCGGCTAGGGGGTTCTTTTTCACGTAATGTGCAGATGGGGGAATTAGGGATGCCTAATTTCCACTTAACCCCTGGCCATAATCTCCTAATCTTGCACTTTGGGTCCCTACGCTTCTAAACGTTACTTTCTTAGCTTAACTTTCCTATCGGAAATACTTTATAACTTACCAAGCACCGACTTCATATCTTTACTTTCATATACTTTCATATTAAACACATAAGCATTTAATCACATAATCCCATTTAGGGCACATAAACTTAACGAAACTTAACTTTAACTAACGGAAAGTCAAATAGTTAAACTTGAAAAGTTTGGGATGTTACAACTCTCCAGTTAGAAACTGGCACTGGACTAATCCTCAAGTGTACATGTTCAGTCTTGTCTTAAAACTGGCGGTCAACCAGATTTCATAACGTTATAAATACTTGGTCAATTTTTGTGCCACGTGATGGTACTCGAGTGTTTTAACCCACTCACAACCGTCACATGACGTGGCAAGGTCATTTTGGTAAAAGGTAACACTTTTTATTGGAAAATGAAAAGTTAGTGGGCGCGTGAAGAAGTTAAGCCGTCGTAGCATTTAATGCTGACACGGTGAATTAAATTTTGTTTCAAAATTCAAATTAACCTTTATAAAATATCTTACAAATTTGATTTTTAACAAATAAAATATTCAGGGTATTTCTTTGGGATTGTGAATCCAGTCTATAAATACCCCCATTTACTCCGAAACTCATTTACTTTCTTTTCACATTCCTTCATTCAATTCCAATCATCAAAGATTGCTTCTTTCCTCTCTCTGCTCAATAAATCAAAAACCCTAATTCCCAAATACTACTCCGTTTCAATTTTCCCTTGTAGTAAAATGGCACCTAAATCATCAAGAACTCGAGATATTAATCTCCTTTCTGGCCCATACACTCCATCTCCAGATGTAAAACATGTATTTGGTGCCCCCGCTGATCCAAAAGCCATAAAATTGAATCCGAATAATCCAATGGCTAGTTTAAGGGGACAACAAAGGGCCGATACTCTCATAGGGCGAAGCCAACAATTTCTAAAGGATTCCCCTATCGGTCCATCCTTCTCTGCTAACCCACGCAAGATGTTTCACGACTACTTGTGTGAGTTTTGGTACACTGCCAAACTCAACGATGACTGCTCCGCCGTCACTTTCACTCTCAAAAGCGGAACAGTCCGATGTACCATCACAACAGAGACTTTGAGGGACGCTCTCAATATGAACTACTTAAGACCTGGAGAATCTTATGTAGTGCTCCCTCCAAATATAAATTTCCGTGAAACACATTGAAATGGGTCACACTGAGTATACGAAAAATGGCGTCCTCAAGACAAAAGGAGCCATGATGATGAATAGCCTCACTCCATCCTGGAGGTACTTTTTCGTCCACCTTGTTGAAAGCATGGGTGGGAGTTCTGGTGGTTTGGACCAGATTAACTCCGCACAAGCAGAAATGGCATACTGCTTGTGGAACGGATTGAGAGTTGATTTTGCTGATATCCTGTTCAGAAGCCTGGTACAGAAACTGAAGGGCTCCAGGGGACTATGTATCCCTTTCTCCAGGTATCTCTCTCTCTGTTTTAAACTTATCTTGGGCAGTGAACAATATAAAAATACTACTTCACCCTTCACTGTCCCAGATTTGTTAAGGAATCTTGACTCTCTTGAATCTGAAGAGGGAGAGGTTGAGATTCCTGAAAGAATGCGACTGGCATTCATTAAAACTGATGCACCAATACAAGGTGAGTCAGAAAGGCAACTGGGCGGGCCTCAAAACAATGAGGGACCCACCGGTTCGTCCTCTTGCACATATGGCAGTTGTTGGGCCTGAACAACAGCCAAACCCCGCCAGTTCCAGTCGGTCAGTTCCTACAGATACAACTGGAGGCCTCCAAACAGGTCCTCCAGTTACACAAAAGGCTCCAAGAACACGTCGCCCTAGGCCTCAGTCAGTACGAGCCACTGACAGTAGTACCCCAGCCAACCCTCCAGTTTCCTCCCAACAGGTCCTCCAGTTACACAAAAGGCTCCAAGAACACGTCGCCCTAGGCCTCAGTCAGTACGAGCCACTGACTAGTACCCAGCCAACCCTCCAGCCTCCAAATAGGTCCTCCAGTTACACAAAAGGCTCCACGAACACGTCGCCCTAGGCCTCAGTCAGTACGAGCCACTGACAGTAGTACCCCAGCCAACCCTCCAGTTTCCTCCCAACAGGATGCTGGAGATAGTCACAAAGGCCTACAAGAACACTGCCAAACTCAACGATGACTGCTCCGCCGTCACTTTCACTCTCAAAAGCGGAACAGTCCGATGTACCATCACAACAGAGACTTTGAGGGACGCTCTCAATATGAACTACTTAAGACCTGGAGAATCTTATGTAGTGCTCCCTCCAAATATAAATTTCCGTGAAACACATTGAAATGGGTCACACTGAGTATACGAAAAATGGCGTCCTCAAGACAAAAGGAGCCATGATGATGAATAGCCTCACTCCATCCTGGAGGTACTTTTTCGTCCACCTTGTTGAAAGCATGGGTGGGAGTTCTGGTGGTTTGGACCAGATTAACTCCGCACAAGCAGAAATGGCATACTGCTTGTGGAACGGATTGAGAGTTGATTTTGCTGATATCCTGTTCAGAAGCCTGGTACAGAAACTGAAGGGCTCCAGGGGACTATGTATCCCTTTCTCCAGGTATCTCTCTCTCTGTTTTAAACTTATCTTGGGCAGTGAACAATATAAAAATACTACTTCACCCTTCACTGTCCCAGATTTGTTAAGGAATCTTGACTCTCTTGAATCTGAAGAGGGAGAGGTTGAGATTCCTGAAAGAATGCGACTGGCATTCATTAAAACTGATGCACCAATACAAGGTGAGTCAGAAAGGCAACTGGGCGGGCCTCAAAACAATGAGGGACCCACCGGTTCGTCCTCTTGCACATTGGCAGTTGTTGGGCCTGAACAACAGCCAAACCCCGCCAGTTCCAGTCGGTCAGTTCCTACAGATACAACTGGAGGCCTCCAAACAGGTCCTCCAGTTACACAAAAGGCTCCAAGAACACGTCGCCCTAGGCCTCAGTCAGTACGAGCCACTGACAGTAGTACCCCAGCCAACCCTCCAGTTTCCTCCCAACAGGATGCTGGAGAAAGTCAAAGGGAAAACCTACAAAGGAACCTCCAGTGGACAAGTTATAACTGCTGCCAGTACTGATGCTGGTCAGCAAGTTCAAGGAGTTCTTACTCAACAATCAACTGGCCAAGAAATTGTAATAGCTGCCAGTACTGAAGCTGGTGAGCAAATGATTGAAGAGTATGAAGAGGTGATTGATAGGGGGAATGTTGACAAGGGCAAAGGCAAAGCAACTGATGAAACTGCCCAGCCGGCCACTGATGTACCATTGTTAGAAACTGGCAATATTGATAGGCTTCCTCCAGTTTCTGAAAGTGATAGCAAAAGATTGGCAAGACTTGGAAATGAAATCAAAGAAAGAAAGAAGATGAAACAAACAAACCAAGCTGAAGCCAGAGAGCATCTTGCAAAGTTGCTTGATGTAAGTGATGCTCTTCTTTTGGGAATCACAAAGGAGGAATATGCCAAGATCAAGAATGATGCAAGGATAGTGGGCATGTTAAAAGAAATGCTTGATATTGAACTTGACAGACACTATCCTGATGATGAAGCTGAACATGATGCCAGGAATCTGAATATATCACTGGAGAAGGCTAAAGAGAATCGGGCCAGTGGGATTCTTAAGAGAATTGAAAATGTTAAGAAGGTTGTGAAAAGGGTATTGAATCCACCAAGAAGAAACTCACAACCAAGAAAACCACTTCCCAGGGATGCCGACCTAAGAACCTTCATTGAACCAACTGGCGAAGTCTCAAATGATGACATCAAAGCTGCTGTGTAGGCTGCTGGAGCTGGGACTATTAAAATTACAAATGAAACTGAAGCCAGAAACTATTATTCCCAGATCATGGCAACCAGAAGGCACAGTGGTACTATTAATGGTGTCTTTGTAACAATCAAGCCAGGCACCAAGTTCTTTCATGTTGAAGTCAGTTATACTAGAGGGCCACGAATTAAAACTGACAATCCTGGTGTGATGCAATATGGGTTCTCTGAATGGGTTGAGATGGTGAACTTTTTGGAAGCCAAGGTGTAACATCCTAAACCTTTTTGTTTATATATTTGACCTTCCCGTTAGTCAAACGTTAATCGTTTGTTGTGTCGTTAATTTCTTTAAGCGTTAACTAATATTTGTGTTGTTAATTGATGATTAATGCTCCTATATGTGATGTTATTATGGTGTGTCGGTTCACTAGTATGTGCTTATGATATTAGTTAACTTACCGTTAGTATATGTTTTAGCCATGGGCCTTGGTTTTTAGACTAATATGACCTTTTGGGCTTATTTGAGTGGACTTTAGCTAGCCCATACCCTTATGAACGAATTTCACCTAAAAATCTGGCCTAGTAGGGTTGTAAAAGGGTGTAACTTCTTTGTTAATTAACCATAAACACAAATATAGTTTACCATAATTTATAACATCTTTTCCATTTAGTTTTTAGCATTTTTCTCTCATCTCTTCATCTTTCTCTCTCAAAATTCGTGGCTATATTCTGGAATAACAGTAAGTATGTATTTCTTTTCAATACATGATTTATTACAATGATCCTTGCTTGTGTCTAGAGATTTTCATACCGAAAATTAACGTTTTCGAGCATAATTTGAGATCTCAATGATGACTATCATACAAGCAGAGGTGAGTTCTGTAAAATAGTTTGTTTTTGATGTATTTTAACGTTGTGTAATTATTTGGAAGGATCTTGATTCACACACATGGGTTTCGATAGGATTCGTAACTTTTTTAATACCTTTATTTCTCGTTATACTTGATATGCATGCTTAGATGTTGGAAATGATTGAGATTGATGTTTAGTTGGATACATGTTGGCTTGTACATCTAGTACACTAGACTTGGTAGGATTGCCATATCACGAGCACGTTAAGGGCCCTAAAAGTTGTATTGTTGTTGTTGATGATGATACTCGAGTATAATTATTGTCGAAAGTGTTAAGCTTAACCCATGCTAGCCTTGGCTAGTATGCTATCGTCGCTGTCGTTTGGGGTAATCATGATAACCCCCATTCGACTCAGTCTGTTGTTGGGGTTTTCCGGATGGCGTGGGCTGGCCATTGTTGTCGATGCCGGTTTACTCGTGGATTGGTTATGCCATCCGTAACGACGCCGATGGACCACCGAATGGTCTACCCATCTGAAACGACATGACTCGATTTAAGAAAATAAGACAATTTTTTTTAACCCAAATGAAGAAAAACCACAACCAAGATGAAGTAAATTTCAGAACAAAGATGAAGAAAATTCATAACCAAGATGAAGAAAATTCAGAACCAAGATGAAGTAAATTTCAGAACAAAGATGAAGAAAATTCATAACCAAAATGAAGAAAATTCAGAACTAAGATGAAGAAAATTTAGAACCAAGATGAAGAAAATTTCATAACCAAGATGAAGAAAATTTCATAACCAAGATGAAGAAATTTCAGAACCAAGATGAAGAAATTTCAGAACAAAGATGAAGTAAATTTCAGAACAAAGATGAAGAAAATTCATAACCAAGATGAAGAAAATTCAGAACTAAGATGAAGAAAATTCAGAACCAAGATGAAGAAAATTTCAGAACCAAGATGAAGAAAATTTCAGAACCAAGATGAAGAAAATTTCAGAACTAGATGAAGAAAATTTCAGAACCAAGATGAAGAAAATTTCAGAACCAAGATGAAGAAATTCAGAACAAAGATGAAGAAAATTTCAGAACCAAGATGAAGAAATTTCAGAACAAAGATGAAGAAAATTCATAACCAAGATGAAGAAAATTCAGAACTAAGATGAAGAAAATTTAGAACCAAGATGAAGAAAATTTCATAACCAAGATGAAGAAAATTTCAGAACCAAGATGAAGAAATTTCAGAACAAAGATGAAGAAAATTTCAGAACCAAGATGAAGAAATTCAGAACAAAGATGAAGAAAATTTCAGAACCAAGATGAAGAAATTCAGAACAAAGATGAAGAAAATTTCAGAACCAAGATGAAGAAATTTCAGAACCAAGATGAAGAAAATTTCAGAACAAAGATGAAGAAAACTCAGAACCAAGATGAAGAAAAATCAGAACCAAGATGAAGAAAATTCAGAACCAAGATGAAGAAAATTTCAGAACCAAGATGAAGAAAATTTCAGAACCAAGATGAAGTAAATTTCAGAACAAAGATGAAGAAAATTGATAACCAAGATGAAGAAAATTCAGAACTAAGATGAAGAAAATTCAGAACCAAGATGAAGAAAATTTCAGAACCAAGATGAAGAAAATTTCAGAACCAAGATGAAGAAATTTCAGAACTAAGATGAAGAAAATTCATAACCAAGATGAAGAAAATTCAGAACTAAGATGAAGAAAATTTAGAACCAAGATGAAGAAAATTTCATAACCAAGATGAAGAAAATTTCAGAACCAAGATGAAGAAAATTCAGAACCAAGATGAAGAAAATTTAGAACCAAGATGAAGAAAATTTCATAACCAAGATGAAGAAAATTTCATAACCAAGATGAAGAAAATTTCAGAACCAAGATGAAGAAAATTTCAGAACCAAGATGAAGTAAATTTCAGAACAAAGATGAAGAAAATTCAGAACAAGATGAAGAAAATTTCAGAACCAAGATGAAGAAAATTTCAGAACCAAGATGAAGAAAATTTCATAACCAAGATGAAGAAAATTTCAGAACCAAGATGAAGAAATTCAGAACAAAGATGAAGAAAATTCATAACCAAGATGAAGAAAATTCAGAACTAAGATGAAGAAAATTTAGAACCAAGATGAAGAAAATTTCATAACCAAGATGAAGAAAATTTCATAACCAAGATGAAGAAAATTCAGAACCAAGATGAACAAAATTTCAGAACCAAGATGAAGAAAATTTCAGAACCAAGATGAAGAAAATTTCAGAACCAAGATGAAGAAAATTTCATAACCAAGATGAAGAAAATTTCATAACCAAGATGAAGAAAATTTCACAACCAAGATGAAGTAAATTTCAGAACAAAGATGAAGAAAATTCATAACCAAGATGAAGAAAATTCAGAACTAAGATGAAGAAAATTTCAGAACCAAGATGAAGAAAATTTCAGAACCAAGATGAAGAAAATTTCAGAACAAAGATGAAGAAAATTGATAACCAAGATGAAGAAAATTCAGAACTAAGATGAAGAAAATTCAGAACCAAGATGAAGAAAATTTCAGAACCAAGATGAAGAAAATTCATAACCAAGATGAAGAAATTTCAGAACAAAGATGAAGAAAATTCATAACCAAGATGAAGAAAATTCAGAACTATGTGATAAAACTATTATATTGTACTTTTATCTTTTTAAACTATTATAGCAAGAATTATAGTTGTATTTTGAGATAATAAGATGTATTAATAAGGCATGATCTTGAGTTCTCATTAAGAGGACAATGATAGCGAGTATTTGTTATTAGGAATTTAATTAATTAGAAGTTAATTAGGTTCCTTTGTATATCGTAGGTTTTGGAGGGTTGAACATTCATTGTTGGGTATTGAATTGTGCGAGATTTGTTGTTGCGTGCTTATTGAGGTAAGATAACTACCTTTTGACGCGAGGGACACAACGAAAACTTAGCTTTCATAATAAATGTTTGTTAAAGCCCTTTCGTACGTATGTTGGGTATGGAAACTCACGGGAGGTTACTTGGGTGTTGTTTATGCATGCTAATGATCTTTTATTTCTCGTTATACTTGATATGCATGCTTAGATGTTGGAAATGATTGAGATTGATGTTTAGTTGGATACATGTTGGCTTGTACATCTAGTACACTAGACTTGGTAGGACTGTCATGTCACGAGCACGTTAAGGGCCCTAAAAGCTGTATTGTTGTTGTTGCTGTTATTTGTTGTTGTTGATGATGATACTCGAGTATAATTATTGTCGAAAGTGTTAAGCTTAACCCATGCTAGCCTTGGCTAGTATGCTATCGTCGCTGTCGTTTGGGGTAATCATGATAACCCCCATTCGACTCAGTCTGTTGTTGGGGTTTTCCGGATGGCGTGGGCTGGCCATTGTTGTCGATGCCGGTTTACTCGTGGATTGGTTATGCCATCCGTAACGACGCCGATGGACCACCGAATGGTCTACCCATCTGAAACGACATGACTCGATTTAAGAAAATAAGACAATTTTTTTTAACCCAAATGAAGAAAAACCACAACCAAGATGAAGTAAATTTCAGAACAAAGATGAAGAAAATTCATAACCAAGATGAAGAAAATTCAGAACTAAGATGAAGAAAATTTAGAACCAAGATGAAGAAAATTTCATAACCAAGATGAAGAAAATTTCAGAACCAAGATGAAGAAAATTTCAGAACCAAGATGAGCACTTAAAAGACTTGAAAACTTTCTCCAATCATTTCCACACCTAAAAACCAATTTACCAAACTTCAAATGAGTTAAAGATACATGACTCTACATTTCAACAACTTTCATTTGATCAAGTAAACCATTTACAACGAAACGGGTCGTTTACCCGCCTTTACCCAACTTGACGAAATACATCATTTACACCATGACACCATACAAATCATTTCAATTCAAGACTCCATGACTCAAATAAGACATTATTATTAAATCAAACTTTTCAAAACTTCCATTTGCTAAAATGTACATTTTAACATAAAATGGGTTCATTACCCGTTTTGTCCAATGACCCAAAACAACATTTTGACATTTAACTTACAAAAGAACAACTTTACCAAATATGAGATACACCATATGTAACCAAGAAGTCACTAAATAAAATCTTTTACCGAGAGCCACTAGTTCAAAGGGGCCACTATGGGTTCTAGTCACAAGCCAATTACCGCAAAAGCTAATATTTCCAATTCAACTTCAATCTTCAAGCACTTATCTTTGTTTCCACATCCGGGACAACCTATAAAAGGGTAACAACTAAAAAGTAAGCAAAGCTTAGTGAATACTATTGCATATGCTTATACACACGAAGGAGGGCAAAAACACACAAAGGACTATCACATGTAGCCAATGGCATCATCATACCATCACTTGCATACTCACCTTTGCGCTAACAACACATACATGGATCCATATACGCTAAACAATAATCTCAAGAAGATCTTAGGCCTTAAAGGTTCTTAGGCCTTATCTCAATTCAACAAGAGGTTCTTAGGCCTCATCTCAATTCAACTATGGGATTCTTAGGTCCCGACCTCAAATTAGGCGCTAATGCCAAATCGATTACCACACACGGAATCCACCATCATATGGTAATCGACCCAACGTACATATAATCGTATGCAAGAGTACTCACCTCCTTCGCGACTACCAAATCCATGATGACCGCAAGAACACAAATTACAAGCTTTCAATCTAGCAAATCAAATTCAAAACACATATAAGGTCATCCATCATAATCAAGGCTATCTAGCCATAGCCAAACACAAATAAGTCACTAGCAATTCTTAACCCATTTTCATTCCCATCTTGTTCTTAAATTGGCTTCTTTTAAAATCTCAATTTACTTTCACAACATCATGGCCATAACTCATTTTAATACAAAAATCACCATTTCATCATTTTCTCAATTCAACCAAAGATGGCCATATCAAAATTCCAAGACTACACATGTTAATGTCATTTCATTATCACATCAATATGGCGATACAACATTTTACTCAAAAAAAAAATTATTTCTATCTTTTCATAATCACTACTATATGTCATACTACATTATCACTCAAAATCTTCATTTTCTTGCTTTAACCATAAAAGCCACTAAAATACTTTTACCAAAACATTCATGCAACTACATATTAATATGTATTATTACAAATAAGAGCTTAGAAAAACATTATAACATAACCATCTGTTTTAAAAACCCCAATTTATCAATTTCTATAAAACCTAGCTTGATTTTAAGCAAATAACTCATTTTTAAGAAAAACCCCAATCATCATTTTCTCAATTCAACAAGAGGTTCTTAGGCCTATCAATTCAACAAGAGGTTCTTAGGCCTATCTCAATTCAACAAGAGGTTCTTAGGCCTATCTCAATTCAACAAGAGGTTCTTAGGCCTATCTCAATTCAACAAGAGGTTCTTAGGCCTCATCTCAATTCAACAAGAGGTTCTTAGGCCTATCTCAATTCAACAAGAGGTTCTTAGGCCTATCTCAATTCAACAAGAGGTTCTTAGGCCTATCTCAATTCAACAAGAGGTTCTTAGGCCTTATCTCAATTCAACAAGAGGTTCTTAGGCCTCATCTCAATTCAACAAGAGGTTCTTAGGCCTATCTCAATTCAACAAGAGGTTCTTAGGCCTATCTCAATTCAACAAGAGGTTCTTAGGCCTTATCTCAATTCAACAAGAGGTTCTTAGCCTCATCTCAATTCAACAAGGGTTCTTAGGCCTCACTCAATTCAAACAAAAGAGAGGGGTGGCTGGCATCTCCCTCCTTAAGCCACGCCCTTTTTAGTTTTTGATAGGTAAAATACCCGCTATCCACTAAAGTTCCAACTAATTTAACACCATAACTCAATTTTAAATACTAGGAAATTATTTTAATGTTAAAACTATAATATAAAATTAATTTATTTTACCTTTTAAAATCTTGGGGTGTTACAACTCTCCCCCACTTGGAACGGATCACGACCTCGTGATCCAAGTCGCATCCAACGATGGTAACACTTAAAGACATTTTAAATTTCTCGCTAACACTTCGACGACATTGTCTTATTATAATTCATTTTAAAGTTTGTAACACTTCGACGACATTGTCTTATTATAATTCATTTTAAAGTTCAACTTCTTTTAAAATACACATGAAATCTTAATAATATAATACTTCCTATATCGAGGAGCACGAAAGATAGAATGAATCCTCGAGAGTCCTTAAGACAATTCCAAGCAAACAGTAACCTTGTTGGCTCGCATATATTCTGAATGACCAGTTGCAAAATTTTTCTTGAGCCTCATTTATTCGATTGAAGAAATCAATTGTGATTAGCATGTACACCGATGAAACACAAAAAGGAAGGTGAAAACTTTTCAGACTAACAGCATCCGCCACTACATTGGCTTACCGGGGCGACACCCAAACCTCGTAGACGTAATCTTTCGAAAGAGTTAACCAACTTCTTCCACAATGGTTGAGATTTCGTTGATCGATAAGAAAAAGAAAGTTTATATGATCGAATAAAAGCGATAAATTTGACACTATAGAGAAAAACACCAAAAATTTTAAAGTAAAAACAAATCCGATGAACTATAAATCGTGAATGGAACGATTCTTCTTGATTTCTTTTAGTACTTCATTCAACTTCTTATTCTCTTATCCAAGGTCACTTCACATTCTTTCTAATTAATTCGGTCAACGGTGACACTATCTTCAAAAAGCCAAAAGTAAAATGACATTTATCACCCATCAACTACGCAACTTCTAATCTATATTGATCTTGTAGGTTGTCTCCACTTCGTCACCGCATTAATCCAAGCCGAATAAACCTCATTCCCTACTTTTGGGTAATCACATGATAGAGATAATTGCACTTCTCCTAATCAGACTGCTCATCCAACGATTTGACATGAAACTTTTTCTTTTTATAGTATCTGTTAGGTCCAGATTTAGTCCAGACTTACTGGACTGGCTCCAGACTGGACTACTGGAACCTTATTTAGGTTTGTTAAGAAACTTGTTTTGCTGGTCTCGCTCCAGACCCGACTACTGGAGCCTCACTTGAAGATCTGACCAGAAAACGTTTCTCTACTGGACCTACTCCAGACTTGGAATCTGGAGTCCCTCTAAAGATTTGTCCAGAAATAATTGAAGACTAGTGAGCATTTACTTGTATAGGTAATCTGAAGCATTCTCCAGATTAGCTCACTGAAGACTTCACCCCAGTCCAGATCTACTCTACTGAAGACATTCTGACTGAAGTCAAAGACTGAAGTCTGAAGGAAGAAGACTTAACAAATGGCGGAGTCCACTGGAAAGTCTTACCAGATCTGCACACTGGAGGATTGTCAGTGTTCTAGATACTACAAGTCTGAACACTGATATCGAGGTTTGACTTATGCCTTTAACACACTTTCCAAAGAACAATCCACTTGTTCTTTAACAAAGTATACGTGTGTTAAGGTGGTTGGATAAAAGGATACACTTGCACTTGATGTGACTTTATCCTTATTCCTTATCCAATACATTTAATGTTCTTGTCGGATCATTAAATGTATACAACCATATTTGTACGGCACAAAATTCACTGGTGAATTTTGTTGCCTATAAATACAAAGTCATATCCTTGAGAAAAATACTTTTTAGCATAACACTTTGCATGAAAGTGAATTTGTCCAAATACTCTCGATCTTAAACAGGGATACTTCACAACTTTAAGTATCTCGATCCTAAAGAGTTATTTGACAAATATAGATCATATTGTAACTCATAGGTTGTTAGGATACACACTTAATTGTGTTATCTTGATTCCGCAACAACCTTGTATTTTATTTAAACATCAATAAATGAAATACCCATGAAACATACATAATGGTCCACTTTATTTGTTTATTGCTTTAAGTCTTGTATTACTTTGTTTATATATCTTGCATCTTTATTTACAAGTAATACTAGTCCAATCTAGTGATTATTAGACTTGTTGTATTTTACACTTTCTTTGGTTAACCATCTCGTATTTAAGGGACTCACAGTATCTCCTAGACTTCGCGTAAAAGAACTTAGTGGCCATATTGACTTTTAGAATGAACGTTGTCATTGAAAACAATTACGAACTTATTACATAACGGAACAATTGCGGTTCGTAAGACTCCTGAAAATTGCAAAATCATTGATAAAATCGAAGAGCATAACTACGAATTCAAAGTGCTCGCAACGAGTAGAGATAGCATTTTTAGGAACATCTTCATCGCGTGCTTTAAGTTGATGATGAATGAGACGAAAATTTATCTTTAAATAATGCAAAACTGCTTCCAAGTGATCGAATAGGACATCAAATCTTGACAACCGGTATTTGATTGCTACTTTATTGAGCTCACGAATAGATAAACACACGTGCCTAATGCCATCTTTGATTTCATCAAAAAGGATAATTATACCTCTCGGGGACGACTAGAACGAATAAAATTCACGAAAAAGACATTGAGAAAATCACATACAACAAGAATATTCTCCATAAACTGTGGTTTCCATTTGGCGTCGATGATCCAAACACATGAGACTTGACTATCATACAACGATTATCAAAACGCACGAACGAAAGCACTAATAGAAGTCGACCGCTTCTCTTCTACCGCCCAAAGGCAAATGTATTCTCTCAACTAGGGATATTCAACTAGTCGCCTTCTCCTCCCACAAAACTTGGCGTCGTTCACACTTAATCAATCCATTTCGTTAACATTGTATCACACGCTCCCGAAAGAAAAGAAAACAAACTGACTCGGAGGATTTCAGATTAGGTTTTAACTTTTATAACTACCATACTTATCATTTACTAGTTCATTGTAACTATATCATCCTCATGTTTTCACTATACCATATTCATTCGTAATATTTATCATCATATAACAAGTAGTCACATATTCATTTAAGAAAAGCCTGACTATCATTTTCAAACACATTCGCCATATCCCGTATGGTCTTTCAGCATATCACCAACACAATCATAACTAAACTAGGAATCTCCAACTCTACAACTTTATATTACACTATCATGTGCATTCTTAACATTAATCAATCAATTAAATCATATCATTGCACAACTGATTCTCATCACCATATTTCGTATGGTCTTTCAGCATATCACCAACACAATCATAACTAAACTAGGAATCTCCAACTCTACAACTTTATATTACACTATCATGTGCATTCTTAACATTAATCAATCAATTAAATCATATCATTGCACAACTGATTCTCATCACCATACTTCGTATGGTCTTTTAACATGCACTTAATTAATCATCGTCATAACAGAGGTCTTTTAACATGCACTTTATACTAACATGTAGCATGCATCCATCACACAAATTACCAATTTAAACACTGTTAGGACCAGTTCATCTGGAACTGGCCAGTCACCAGTTCACACTGACCAGTCACCAGTTGCATCTGGTGACCCAGTAAACTGGTGACCAAAGATGATTTGTCGAGAAATATATTGAAGTCCAGTTGTACCGTACAGTTAACGCAACTGAAGACTTCCTCCAGTTGAGAACTGACCAAGTTGAAGAAGCATTCCAGTTGAAGTCGAAGACAACAAATGGAAGAAAGAGAATGGCAATGGCAGCGAAGCCCAGTTGGCATTCTAGTCAGTTACAAACTGGAGACCATCAGTAGAAAGCCCTTACAAAGCTTTACACTGATTACGAGGAATTGACTTGTGTGCTTTATGTACCTTTACCCGGATAATAAGCCTTATCTTATTATTTAAGTATTAAAAGGTACATAAAGGTGGTTATGTAAAGTCACTTTAACATGCGACTTTACAATGCTTTTTAAGGAATTAAATGCTATTCCTTAAATGCTCCCAACCACATTTGTACGGCTAAAGTTAACATCCCAATGTTAACTTTGCCTATAAATACAAGTCATTGCACAACCAAGAATATCAAGTATTCAGAATTCAAGTATTCGAACTCACAAGATAAATACTTCACACTTTGCAAACCTGCAATATTCTTGGTGAACTTGTGCAATATTCTCTCAATCGCTAAAAGGAACATTTCACTACTTTAAGTGTTTCGATTGTTGAAGAGAAATTCCGAGTATAGATCAATTGTATTTCATAGGTTGTTAGGATATTTACATTCGTGTATTATCTTGGTTCCGCATCAACCTTGTAATTTGTTTAATATCAATAAATAAATTACACATTGAAAACTACATATTGTCTCATCAAGATTGTTTACAAGTTATTTGTATTATTGCATTGTTCTTTACTTATTGTCTTTTATATAAGTAATCTATCTAGAACTTGGTATATACCTCTGCAACTGGTCGTCTCCAGTTCAGCAAGTATATTGCAAAGTAACTCCACCATCGACATAGAGGTGTCTTCAGTAGTACCATCTAACAAGTTGGGACTTACAAGTGGTATCAGAGCAGAAGGCTAATAAACTTGCTTAGATCTGCAAAGATGAACACTACTAAAGGTGGAGATGGTTCTGGTTCAGGTGAAAACCCATCTAATACAAATGCACAACCTTTTCAAAATGTTAACACCAACCCTCCTCCTCCTACTGCCCCAAACCATGTCCATGTACATTACTCTAACACTCCTGTTCCAAAATTTGATGGAAACAGTGAGACTTTTGGTACATGGAAAGCTAGAATGCTGTTGCATTTTGGTGGTATTGAGAGGTATATGTTGAAAATCCTTAAGGATGGACCATATATACCCATGTCTCTTGGGGTGAGTCCTCTTCTTGATCCTACTGGAAGAAGAGGCTCAAGGGAAAAGCCAGAAGACCATTGGTCTGATGAGGATCGCAGACTGGTGGACTTGGACACCAGACTGAAAAACATGATCCTTGGGGCTGTCCCTGAAGACCTAATTCCAACACTTGTGTTGTTTCCCAGTGCCAAGTCTGTGTGGGATGAATTAGTGATTCAATTTGAAGGAGGTGATGACACTATTGTCACCAGAAAAGTTGCTTTGAACAAGAAGTATGAATCCTTCTTTGCCTTGCCCAATGAAAGCCTAACTGGTACATACACCAGATTTTCTAGCCTCATCAATCAGTTGAGAGGTTTGGGTGTAGAGAAGGATAAGGATATTCTTCTTGAGAAGTTTTGTGATATTCTTCCTTCCAAATGGGAAAACATGGTTCTTGTCTTGAGACAAGGTAAAACCTTGCACACTCATACTCTTGCATCGCTCTATGGAGCCTTCAGATTCACTGAAGATAATAATGCTGCAAGACTTGTGGCTGAGCAAGATGCCATGAATCATGCCCAGAGTCCCAAGGTTGCTAGTGCAACTGAGCGACCTTGTGCTGCTTTAATGTCTGCTGAGAGTGTCCAGGTACACTTGATGAAGGAGATGTTGAACAGTTTCTTAAACTCTGGACTGACCACTGAAAATAGTGATGGTTGTAATGAAACTGACGATGATGATCTGGTCGCCATGATTGCTAAGACCTTTAATAGGTTTAAGCATAAATCCAAAAGATTTAATGGCCCCAACAATGCTTCCAGCTCCAGCTCTCTGGACAAGACCAATCTTACATGCTATAAGTGTGGCAAGAAAGGTCATTTTATGAAGGAATGCAGATCTAGTCAGTTGAACAACCAAACTGGCCCCTCTGTCCCTAATTTCAATCGGCCTGATGATAGCTACAAAGCTAAATACAAGAAGCTTAAGGCCCAGATTGCCCTCCTGTCCATGCAAAAGGAAAAGGATCAGTGCTTAATGGCACAAACTGAGGGAAAATGGGAGTACTCTGATGACTCATCTGACGATGAAGAAGAGGAAAGGGACATGTGTTTCATGGCCTTGGAAGATCAACAACAGCAGCATGTGGTGAAAGATGATGTCATCTCTGGAAGATGGGTGGACATCATACTGAAAAAGGTATGTGACTATGATAACCAGGTTGACCCTGAACTAAAACTGGACCTGGCTGAATCATTAAGTGGTGATTTGGCATTTGTGGAAACTGTTAGAGCTGATAGTGAAAGATATCTTGACACTATCTTAATTGAACTGAACAATGTCAAACCACAACTGAATGATTTGCAAAGTGTCCAGTTGGCTCTCAAGGAGTCAGTTTTAAAGATTGAGGCTTTAGAACTTGATAATCAAAAACTATTTTCTGATTTTGAAAAAGCACAAAAGATTATCAAGTCATGGGTAAAAGCATCTGGCAAAAACTATGATGCATTTTCAAGAACTATCGATGCCCAGAAAAATGCATGGAAATCTGAAGATCTGGAGATGGCAGCTCTTATACCAGATCTTCATGCATTGCCTCCAGCTCTCCAGGTTGAAACACCTTATGATCAACCTGAAGCTGTTGAAACTGAAACCAATGAGACCACCCCCATTGAGGTTAAAACTGTAGCCAAACAGGCTAAAGCTCCAGTCAAAAAGGCCACTGGTAACAAGCCTTTACCTCATAAGTCTAAGGAGCCCAAGACCCGACAGACTAAATCTCCAGTTGAACCAACGTCCAAGGTTCAACTGCCTGAACAAAATAATATTTTGGTTAATCTGGAAAGGCAACTCCAACTTTTGTCTCGGCAGGTTCAGAGTTGTACTGCCCGGATTAACAATCTGGAAGGAGGTTCACCACCTCCAGTTTTAAAACAAAATGTTAAACCCTCCCTTTCTAAACCTAAACAAAAGAATGTTCCATCTGGAACAAAATCTGGTAAACTTAAGGGGAGTAAGTATCAAATACCAATCGTTTTTACTTCTGCACCTGGAGCTGGTGATAAAGCTCCAGATGTAGCCTCCAGTTCAACACCTCAACAATCAACTGTGGCTTCTGAAGAGAAGTCCAGTGGACCCATCAAGAAAAGATGGGTTCACAAAAGAACTAATGATTTTTGTGTGTGTGTAGGGCGATCGAAAGAAAAATATCTGGTATCTGGACAGCGCTGCTGGCCGGACTATGACCGGATGTAAGCCCCTACTGGAAGAGTTCACTGTCCAAGATGGACCGACAGTGACGTTTGGTAACGATCAATCTGGAAAGACTGAAGGATATGGTGTGCTCAATAATGGACAAGTCGAATTCAAAAGAGTTGCATTTGTGAATGGTTTGAAATATAACTTGATCAGTGTAAGCCAACTTTGCGATGATGGCTTCAGAGTATTGTTCGATATTGCACAAGGATTGGAAAGTGGTGATGATTGCACCAAGAAAAGGGAATGTGTACATCATGGATATGGAACCAGCTCCAAAAGAGCAATGTTTCTATACCAAAGCTGATGAGGACACCAACTGGCTATGGCATAAAAGGTTATCCCACCTTAATTTCAAAAACATTAACAAGTTGTCTCGCAAGCAACTGGTTGATGGGATACCTCAGATTTCCTTCAATAAGGAAAAGCCATGTCCAGGGTGTGAGATGGGTAAGCAGAAGATAGCCAGTTTTAAAACTAGGCAAAATTTTAGCATCACTGAACCTCTTCACATGCTTCATATGGATCTTTTTGGTCCAGTGAATGTTCAAACTAGAGCTGGAAAGAAATACACTCTAGTTGTGGTTGATGAATTCACCAGATATTGCTGGGTGGTATTCATCAGATCCAAAAGTGATGCATCTGCTGAAATCATCTCTCTTATCAAAAGAATTGAGCTCAAGTACACTCGAAAAGTTTGTTAGTTGCGAAGTGATAATGGTACTGAATTCCAAAATAAGGTACTTGAAACATTTTGCACTGACACTGGCATCTCTCAAAACTTCTCATCAGTTCACTCTCCAGAGCAAAATGAAGTTGTGGAAAGAAAGAATCGTACACTGATAGAAGCGGCCAGAAGCATGCTATCTGAATCTGGTCTTCCCACCAGTTTTTGGGCTGAGGCAGTTGCAACTGCTTGTCACACCCAAAACCGGTCAGTCTACATCAAGAGACATAAGAAGACTGCCTACGAAGTACTCAGGAATCGTAAACCAAATATTGGATATTTCCATGTATTTGGTTGTCCAGTTTATATACTGAACGATTCCAGTCAGCTTGGAAAGTTTGATGCAAAAGCTGATGAAGGGGTATTTTTAGGCTATTCAGATATTCGAAAGGCCTTTAGAGTTTATAATTATAGACTCCAAAGGTGCATGAGACAATTCATGTCACATTCGATGAATCAACTGAAGCAATCAACAAGAGACCAAGCCTTGATATTTCTCCAGTCATTCCAATCAACTTTGGTGAAACTGACCAAGTTCATCGGTCAGTTGTTTCACCAGAAGATGCTTCCAGTTACAACAAACTGGAACCAGTCAAGAAGAAGAAAGCACCAGTGACACATCATTTTATCCCTCCATCAATTTCAACTTACCACAAGAATTGGTGATTGGATCAGATGTACGTGCCACTCCAATATCAGCACCAGTTCAAGCACCTACTTCTCCAGTTACTCATGAAATACCTTCAACTGAGGAATTTCATGATGCTAATCGAGACCTCATTGACTCTGATGAGGATGTAGAAGTTGTTTGGACTGATCCTTCTCCAGATGCTGCTGCAACTGAAGAAGATCGCCAGGTGACTTGCACTGATATTGTAGTTCACCAACCTAGTCAATACACTAGATGGACTAAAGCCCACCCAATTGAACAAATTGTGGGTGATCCAACTAGTGGGGTTCAGACTAGAAGAGCCACCAGTGAGCAATGCTTAAACGTCACCTTCTTATCCTTAATTGAACCAAAGAAGATTGACGAGGCTATGGCAGACCCAAGCTGGGTGGAAGCTATGCAAGAAGAGCTCCTCCAGTTTGAAAGGAACAATGTTTGGGAGCTTGTTCCTTGTCCACCAGGGTTAAAGAAAGAACCTATTGGTACCAGATGGGTCTACCGAAACAAAATGGATGAAGATGGCCATGTTGTAAGAAACAAGGCCAGACTAGTTGCCCAGGGTTATTGTCAAGCAGAGGGCGTTGACTTTGATGAAACTTTTGCTCCAGTTGCAAGACTTGAAGCCATAAGAATATTCTTGGCTTATGCAGCCCATCTGCAGTTCAAGGTCTTCCAGATGGATGTCAAAAGTGCGTTCCTTAATGGAACATTGGAAGAAGAAGTTTATGTTAAGCAGACTCCAGGTTTCATCGATGAGAAGCATCCTCATTGGGTTTATAGACTGAACAAAGCATTGTATGGTCTAAGACAAGCCCCAAGAGCCTGGTATGATACTTTGACTAAACATCTTCTTAAAAATGGCTTTCAAAGAGGTGCAATAGATAATACCTTGTTTATCTTGAAAGAAAGAGGTAATATCTTATTGGTACAAATTTATGTTGACGACATTATTTTTGGTTCAACTGATGATGCAATGTGTAAAAAGTTTTCTAAAATCATGTCATCTGAGTATGAGATGAGTTTAATGGGTGAATTAACATTTTTCTTAGGTCTTCAGATTAAGCAAACTGGAAATGGAATTTTCATAAACCAAGGAAAATATGTCAGAGATTTGTTAAGAAAATACAAATATGATTCAATCCCATCGAAAAACACACCTATTGCAGCACCATTGAATTTGGACTCTGACCCAACTGGCAAACCAGTTAACATAACTGACTATAGAGGTATGGTTGGTTCACTGATGTACTTAACTGCCAGTCGACCAGATATAATGTTTGCAACATGTTTATGGGCCAGGTTTCAGGCTAACCCTAAAGAATCACATTTGCACGCTGTAAAGCGTATCTTTAGATACCTGAAAGGGTGTCCTAATCTTGGTCTTTGGTACCCCAAAGGCTCAGGATTAGATCTAATGGGTTATTCAGATTCTGATCATGCAGGTTGTAAGATTGATAGAAAATCCACAACTGGTGGTTGTCATTTCCTTGGAGGAAAACTGGTAAGTTGGACCAGCAAGAAGCAGACTTCAGTCTCTATGTCCACTGCTGAGGCAGAGTACATTTCTGCGGCCAGTTGTTGTGCCCAGATTCTCTGGATCAGAACCAGTTACTAGATTATGGTCAGAAGTATACCAAGACCCCAATCTTTTGTGACAACACCAGTGCAATTGCTATTTCTCACAACCCAGTGATGCACTCCAAAACAAAGCATATTGATATCAGGTATCATTTCATTCGAGATCATGTTATGAAAGGTGATATTGAAATTCATTTCATCCCCACTGACAAACAGTTAGCTGATGTTTTTACTAAACCTCTCGATGAGAAAACCTTTAAACATCTCATCAGCGAACTGGGAATGTTAAACCCTTAACTGGAGCTTTCTTTGTTATTGAACGCGTCAGTGACACTGATGAAGTTCTCCAGTTGAGGAGGTCCAGATAATCTTTGCTCGCCAGGCTATCGAACGCCTTTGTGATACTATCTTGGCACTAATTGATTACTGGATCATCATTTTAGGGGAAAGACTCAAAATAATTTTCTGACTAAAATTCGTTTTTGTTTGAAAAATGCAACTGGAGAACTCTTCAGTTGGAAACTGGTACTGGACTGATCCTCCAGTTACCAGGTTCAGTCTTTGTCTAAATTTTTATAACGTTACAAATACTTGGTCAATATGTGTGACACGTGATGATACTCGAGTGTTTTTAAACCACTTGATATCGTGATCTGACGTGTTTGAAACCATTTTAAGTACTTGACAACTGTTTGTATTGGGAAAACAAAAAATGAGTGGGGTCATGGGTAAAGTAAGCCGTCGTAGCATTTAATGCTGACATGGTAACATTTAATGCTTACATGGAAAGTTATATTTTTATTTCAAAACTCAAACTCTTTTTTGTCAAAATATCTTCAAAATTGATTTGGTTTAATAAAATATAATTTTTGGTTTTACATTGGGATCTTGAATCCCCTTATAAATACCCTTATTTACTCCGTAACTCATTTATTTTTTCTTTCTCTTACATTCCTTCATTTACTTCCAATCATCAATATTGCTTCATTCTTCTCTTTGCTTTACAAATCAAAAACCCTAAATCCCAAATTTCATTTTCATTCTATGGCTCCTAGATCATCTCGTTCAAGAGATGTAAATCTCTTGACTGTTCCATATAATCCCTCACCAGATGTCACACAGGCACCTGGTGCTCCGAGTAGTGCTGCCATAAAACTAAATCCAAATAATCCTATGGCCAGCCTACGAGGATCTCAAGGGTCCGCTACCCTTATTGGTAGAATTCAAAAGTTTTTAAAGAATTCTCCAATAGGACCCTCATTCTCTCTAAACCCACGTAAGTTGTTTCACAACTACTTATGTGAGTTTTGGTACACTGTCGTTCTTTCTTCCGATTGTTCCTCCATCAGTTTCACTTTAAAGGATGGAACAATCCAGTGTACCTTGACCGCTGAAGTGTTAAGGGATGCCTTACGCCTTAACTACTGGAGAGAGAATGAATCTCCAATCGTCTTGCCCCCTAATATAAATTTTCGCCAAGTGCTCCTGGAAATGGGACACAGGGAGTGTTTGGAGAATGGGGTGTTGAAGACAAAAGGTGCGATGACCATGAAGGGCCTTACACCTTCATGGAGGTACTTTTTCATCCACATGGTGGAGAGCATGGGTGGGAGTTCTGGTGGACTTGACCAGATCAACTCCTCACAAGCAGAGATGGCTTATTGCTTGTGGAACGGTTTGAGAGTGGACCTTGCAGATATTCTGTATAGAAGCCTGGTGCAAAAGCTGAAGGGCACAAGGGGTGTTTGTATTCCCTTTTCAAGGTTCCTCTCACTCTGTTTTAAGCAAATTCTGGGCAGGGAAGCATATAATGGTACAGATTCTCCGTACACTTCTCCAGATATGCTTAGGAATCTAGACTCACTGGTATCTGAAGCTGGTGAGGTCGAAATTCCAGAGCGAATGCAACTGGCATTTGCTAAAACTGATGCACCTTTGGAAAGTGAATCAGAAAGACAATTGGGCGGGCCTCAAAATAATGAGGGACCTCCAGTTCGTCTCAAGTTGTGGTTGAGGATAGAGCAACCATAACTGAAGCAACTCCAATCACGTTTATCCCTGGTGAAGATACTTCGGTATCTGATCCTCCAACAGATGCACCCATCCAGGAAACTGGGGAAGGTCATCTGGAGACTGTCCAGGTAACTGAACAGCCCTCTGTCACATTCATGGATCTGGACATGAATGTTAATGACGAGGAAATCCTTATAGAATCTTCGATTCTGAAGGTACTGAAACAGACCAGGAGATTCTTGATGCTTCTGTACAAGCTCAAGACCCTTCATCTCCAGTCTTCCCTCCAGACGCATCAATTTCATTTTCACCCCCTCAAGAAAATACGCCTATAGATATATCTTTACCAATATATTCCGCTCCTTTACCAACTGGGCAATTCTCACTTGCTCGAGAAATGCCCCCACCACCGTCGCCGTTGTTCACACCTGAGCATTCTCAGCATGAACAACACATTGAATTTCCAGTCCTTTCTTCTTCCACCACTCCTTCTATATATTCAACTGTTGGCCTGACAACTGGGGAGACTTCCATTAGTTTGCCTCCTCCAGTTGCTCCAGTAGTAACTGCAAGTGGTCCAGTGACACCTTCTCCTTTGTTACTGGACAGTCAAGTTGTCTCACTACAAGCCGATCTCCAAAACCTTCTTACCAGGGTGGAGGAGATTCAGAAGACACTTGACAAGAATACCAAGTCTTTCTCCAGATACCACAAGGACTCTTTGACAAATATTAAGGTGGTCGATCTGGGGATAAACAAGTTTTCTTCAAATGAAGACTTGGTGTTCAAGAAGCTTAATGAGTTGGTCACTGGCTGCAACAATCTGGCTGGTACTCTAAAGGAAGCCTTTGACCTAACTCACTCCAAGGTCACCAGTTCCATCTCAAATCTACTTGGCAACACTGTTTACACTGATTACGAGGAATTGACTTGTATGCTTTATGTACCTTTACCCGGATAATAAACCTTATCTTATTATTTAAGTATTAAAAGGTACATAAAGGTGGTTATGTAAAGTCACTTTAACATGCGACTTTACACTGCTTTTTAAGGAATTAAATGTTATTCCTTAAATGCTCCCAACCACATTTGTACGGCTAAAGTTAACATCCCAATGTTAACTTTGCCTATAAATACAAGTCATTGCACAACCAAGAATATCAAGTATTCAGAATTCAAGTATTCGAACTCACAAGATAAATACTTCACACTTTGCAAACCTGCAATATTCTTGGTGAACTTGTGCAATATTCTCTCATCGCTAAAAGGAACATTTCACTACTTTAAGTGTTTCGATTGTTGAAGAGAAATTCCGAGTATAGATCAATTGTATTTCATAGGTTGTTAGGATATTTACATTCGTGTATTATCTTGGTTCCGCATCAACCTTGTAATTTGTTTAATATCAATAAATAAATTACACATTGAAAACTACATATTGTCTCATCAAGATTGTTTACAAGTTATTTGTATTATTGCATTGTTCTTTACTTATTGTCTTTTATATAAGTAATCTATCTAGAACTTGGTATATACCTCTGCAACTGGTCGTCTCCAGTTCAGCAAGTATATTGCAAAGTAACTCCACCATCGACATAGAGGTGTCTTCAGTAGTACCATCTAACAAGTTGGGACTTACAAACACGTTACTACGCAATTACTTTTCATTTCCACACCGCGTAGGGTCTTTCACCACAATAATGATGCCACGGGTCTCACTACCCAATGGTCTTACACTAAATAATAACGATGCCATGGGTCTCACTACCCAATGGTCTTACACGATGCCATGGGTCTCACTACCCAATGGTCTTACACCAAATAATTAACTTAACACATTAGCATACATTCCATGTTTACCATGTATTTATCATTCATTACATTCATCAAATGACACATTAAACTCAGAAACCAATTTCAAATTTTCAATCGTTACCGCTCAACAAAACATTTAGTCATGCAAGCTTTTCTATCAAACCTACAAATCAACAAGCAAAGCTATAAATAAAATCATATTGCCAAGCAAGGTCTCCAACCTATAGCTTCATACTAACATACTTCTATATTTAACGGGTTTAACTTGAGCTATTATAATATGTGATTATAATAATGTTGCAGTCATTATTATGATTACATATTATAATACGTCTCAAGTGAAATTCGCTAAATACTTTCATATGTCACTAGAAACCAAACTATACACATAAGGCCAAGTCTCGTCTATGGTTTAAGTCTAGGTATCCTTGTAATTATAAAATACCTAAATCCCTTAAACCACGGCTTTGATACCACTTGAAACGACACGACTCGATTTAAGAAAATAAGACAATTTTTTTTTAACCCAAATGAAGAAAAACCACAACCAAGATGAAGTAAATTTCAGAACAAAGATGAAGAAAATTCATAACCAAAATGAAGAAAATTCATAACCAAGATGAAGAAAATTCATAACTAAGATGAAGAAAATTCAGAACCAAGATGAAGAAAATTCAGAACCAAGATGAAGAAAATTCAGAACCAAGATGAAGAAAATTCAGAACCAAGATGAAGAAAATTCAGAACCAAGATGAAGAAAATTCAGAACCAAGATGAAGAAAATTTCAGAACCAAGATGAGCACTTAAAAGACTTGAAAACTTACTCCAATCATTTCCACACCTAAAAACCAATTTACCAAACTTCAAATGAGTTAAAGATACATGACTCTACATTTCAACAACTTTCATTTGATCAAGTAAACCATTTACAACGAAACGGGTCGTATACCCGCCTTTACCCAACTTGACGAAATACATCATTTACACCATGACACCATACAAATCATTTCAATTCAAGACTCCATGACTCAAATAAGACATTATTATTAAATCAAACTTTTAAAAACTTCCATTTGCTAAATTGTACATTTTAACATAAAATGGGTTCATTACCCGTTTTGTCCAATGACCCAAAACAACATTTTGACCTTTAACTTACAAAAAAACAACTTTACCAAATATGAGATACACCATATGTAACCAAGAAGTCACTAAATAAAATCTTTTACCGAGAGCCACTAGTTCAAAGGGGCCACTATGGGTTCTAGTCACAAGCCAATTACCGCAAAAGTTAATATTTCCAATTCAACTTCAATCTTCAAGCACTTATCTTTGTTTCCACATCCGGGACAACCTATAAAAAGGGTAACAACTAAAAAGTAAGCAAAGCTTAGTGAATACTATTGCATACGCTTATACACACGAAGGAGGGCAAAAACACACAAAGGACTATCACATGTAGCCAATGGCATCATCATACCATCACTTGCATACTCACCTTTGCGCTAACAACACATACATGGATCCATATACGCTAAACAATAATCTCAAGAGGTTCTTAGGCCTCAAAGGTTCTTAGGCCTCAAAGGTTCTTAGGCCTTATCTCAATTCAACAAGAGGTTCTTAGGCCTCATCTCAATTCAACTATGGGATTCTTAGGTCCCGGCCTCAAATTAGGCCCTAACGCCAAATCGATTACCACACACGGAATCCACCATCATATAGGTAATCGACCCAACGTACATAAAATCGTATGCAAGAGTACTCACCTCCTTCGCGACTACCAAATCCATGATGACCGCAAGAACACAAATTACAAGCTTTCAATCTAGCAAATCAAATTCAAAACACATATAAGGTCATCCATCATAATCAAGGCTATCTAGCCATAGCCAAACACAAATAAGTCACTAGCAATTCTTAACCCATTTTCATTCCCATCTTGTTCTTAAATTGGCTTCTTTTAAAATCTCAATTTACTTTCACAACATCATGGCCATAACTCATTTTAATACAAAAATCACCATTTCATCATTTTCTCAATTCAACCAAAGATGGCCATATCAAAATTCCAAGACTACACATGTTAATGTCATTTCATTATCACATCAATATGGCCATACAACATTTTACTCAAAAAAAACATTATTTCTATCTTTTCATAATCACTACTATATTGTCATACTACATTATCACTCAAAATCTTCATTTTCTTGCTTTAACCATAAAAGCCACTAAAATACTTTTACCAAAACATTCATGCAACTACATATTAATATGTATTATTACAAATAAGAGCTTAGAAAAACATTATAACATAACCATCTGTTTTAAAAACCCCAATTTATCAATTTCTATAAAACCTAGCTTGATTTTAAGCAAATAACTCATTTTTAAGAAAAACCCCAATTCTTACAATCTCAAGAACCCTAGTTCTTGAATAAATCAAGATAACCTATTTTGATGAAAAACCCTCAAATCGATTGGATTCTAAGAACCCTAATTAAAGAAATCAAAATAATTCAAAGTACCTTTAACTTGTTATGGGAATCAACTAGATGATAACATGCAATCCCAAACCCAATTCTTTCCTTTCCTTTCATCCTTGTGTGTGTTGACACCACACACCCTCCAACACTTAAATCCCCAATTCAAAATCCCATTTGAAGGTTATTACTATAACAGATTTTCTCTTGTATGGAGGTTCTTGATTTAGTTAGATAGAAGAATCTCAAGATAGTAATGGAAGAATTTGAATGAGGAAGAAAGAAAAATGATGATGTTGGTGGAAGTGGGAAATGACTCAAACAAAAGAGAGGGGTGGCTGGCATCTCCCTCCTTAAGCCACGCCCTTTTTAGTTTTTGATAGGTAAAATACCCGCTATCCACTAAAGTTCCAACTAATTTAACACCATAACTCAATTTTAAATACTAGGAAATTATTTTAATGTTAAAACTATAATATAAAATTAATTTATTTTACCTTTTAAAATCTTGGGGTGTTACCCATCATGTCGGGTGTGAGGCTCCCTAAAGGTCAATTGATCGCCTTCACACAATTTATATTGTCGATAACAAGTGACATAAGTTACTTGGCTTTGTTGTGGCATAACCTGATGTTGATTGTTGAGATGCTTATTGTCGATTGATGAGGTTGCTAGGCACATTTAGGGATATGATATTCCTAATGCTTATTGTCGTTGTTGTTGTTTGTTGCTTGACATACGTATGATAGTTTGGAATGATGTTTTTAACTAGCAACTGTTTTATACAACATGTGGTTATCTTACTCAGCTTTTAAAGCTGACACTTGTTTGTTGAAAATGTTGTGTTTCCTCAGGTTGGTCATTGAAGATTGCTTAGAGTGAGGCATGGGTAGATGGTTGCTTTTATGAAGACTTTATATTGCCATAGTTTTGCCTCATTTATTTAGACTTTTAATTATTATGTCGTTGAATATTTAGTTTGGTTGTTTGAATGTGGATTTCTTGGATTGTCGTTATGATGCAATAAGTAACACCAAAACCTTTATCGACATTTCCGTTAGGAAATAGTTAAGTTTTTAATGGGACGTTTCCGCATTAAATGATTGTTTTATTTAAAAATTTTGAAATCCATGTTTTTAAAATTTGGGTGTTACAAGTTGGTATCAGAGCGATGGTTTAAGTGAACCATATTCTATGAGGCATAGGATTGGACTTAAACCCTTGTGATAGATTGCCTTTAGGACGGGTTGGGTTGACTGAGAGTGTAGGATTAAGGCCTTTTATACATGTTACTTGTTACTTGTATACTTTGTTGATAGGCCTTCTATTCTTTCAATTCTCGCTATGTCCGTCGCGTAATTTACTGGTTTGTTGATGGACGATTCCCTTCGAGGTAGGGTATTAAATTCTTTGAGATGAGTTTGAAAAAGTGTGGTATCTTAAGGATGATGTGTCGAATTGTGATGCTAGTTTATGGGTATAAGATTGTGCTGTAAGATTATGGTGATTGGAGATGTAAGATTGTGCTGTGAGTTTGTGATACACAAGTGGGCTAGTGAGCATGCGTGTGAAAGGTTACATTTACAATTATGCTCCGGAACATAATTGCAAATGTATCAAGACACAAGCGTGTTTGTGTGACCATGTTTGTGTTGACCAAGGTGGGATGAATTGGAGTTGGTGAGATTAATTTGTAGTGTTTATAACCTTATGTGTGTTAATGACGTTTAATCATTATGTCGATATTTATGTGTGACATGTAAGTATATATTGGTTAATACGGGGACTAAAATATGTGTCATTTATGTAGAAAAACCTTGTTGTATTTCCATTAGGGTGCTATGTCAATAAATGATAACTACCTATGCTTGTTACCTTGTTAGTGTTCGCGCTAGATGCTAGACGAGGTTCATATCTGGTTAATAAAAATCAAAAGTGGATTAAGTGTCGTTTTAGTGAAACTTAAGATATTAAGTTGAACACCTGGTGTAATGGAGTATAGTGCTAAAACATGTTTGATGTTTTACATAAAGAAATTACTATTATATTAATCTTAAAAATATAAAGTAATGCGAGTAGTGTTATCATCAGAACGGAAAAAAAAACATTCTTATTGGAATGTCATATACGACTATAGTAAGTTTAAACTTAATATATCATAACGATATATTGAAGTCTATATGAAATGAAGCTTAAATATACACTAATAGGGGTTATTGCATAAGGGAGATGACGGTGGCGTGTAAAACCTTAATAAAAGTGGCTTGTTATTTTTTCCAATGGTTGTGGCTCACAAGTTAATGTAGGAATGTTGTTTATATTATAATTAATCTTAAAAATATAAATTAATGCGAGTAGTGTTATCATCAGAACGGGAAAAAAAACATTCTTATTGGAATGTCATATACGACTATAGTAAGTTTAAACTTAATATATCATAACGATATATTGAAGTCTATATGAAATGAAGCTTAAATATACACTAATAGGGGTTATTGCATAAGGGAGATGACGGTGGCGTGTAAAACCTTAATAAAAGTGGCTTGTTATTTTTTCCAATGGTTGTGGCTCACAAGTTAATGTAGGGAATGTTGTTTATATTATAATTAAATTGGTAAGTTATAACAAAACTAGTGCAAGTAATCCTTATAAGAGACCCTAAGTAAATTTAAGTGTGTGTCTCTTAAATTTAAGTGGGTAACCCATTTAGTAGGACTTAGAATGTTAACATGACATGGGTGTGCTTGTCATATCATAATTGTGTTGATAGGTGTAAGCTTCAATTGAGGGACAAGATTACGATTTACACATTGTGGTTTGTCACGAGTAATCACTTGATTAAATAAAAGCGTAGTCATAGGGGGAGCGTGTAAAGGGAGACGAGAGACTGAAAAGAGAGGTAGATGCTTTTAGTGGTTTAGTTGAGAAGTGATTCTGAGGACAGAATCCTTTTAAGGAGGAGAGAATTGTAACATCCTAAACCTTTTTGTTTATATATTTGACCTTCCCGTTAGTCAAACGTTAATCGTTTGTTGTGTCGTTAATTTCTTTAAGCGTTAACTAATATTTGTGTTGTTAATTGATGATTAATGCTCCTATATGTGATGTTATTATGGTGTGTCGGTTCACTAGTATGTGCTTATGATATTAGTTAACTTACCGTTAGTATATGTTTTAGCCATGGGCCTTGGTTTTTAGACTAATATGACCTTTTGGGCTTATTTGAGTGGACTTTAGCTAGCCCATACCCTTATGAACGAATTTCACCTAAAAATCTGGCCTAGTAGGGTTGTAAAAGGGTGTAACTTCTTTGTTAATTAACCATAAACACAAATATAGTTTACCATAATTTATAACATCTTTTCCATTTAGTTTTTAGCATTTTTCTCTCATCTCTTCATCTTTCTCTCTCAAAATTCGTGGCTATATTCTGGAATAACAGTAAGTATGTATTTCTTTTCAATACATGATTTATTACAATGATCCTTGCTTGTGTCTAGAGATTTTCATACCGAAAATTAACGTTTTCGAGCATAATTTGAGATCTCAATGATGACTATCATACAAGCAGAGGTGAGTTCTGTAAAATAGTTTGTTTTTGATGTATTTTAACGTTGTGTAATTATTTGGAAGGATCTTGATTCACACACATGGGTTTCGATAGGATTCGTAACGTTTTTAATACCTTTATTTATGAAATCTGGTGATGGAAGTGAATAATACGAAATTTATTTTCCGTAGTATCTTCGTCTCTGGAAATAATGGATTTTTCAAAAAGAATCACTTGATTTGGTTGAATAACGAATTAGGAATCTCGTTTTAAAGATTTATATATGTATTATAACGTTTTTGTCGTTTTATCATTAAACAGAGAATTAAAATAAAATCTATTCTGGAGATATATTCTTTGATGAAAAACGAACGTTTTGCAAAAAGAATCGTTTGAATCCATTAAGTAACGAAATAGAAATCATGTTTTGAAGTTCATATACGTTTAGCATTTGATGTGAAAAAAATATAAGGAAAAAAGAAAAAGCAGGTCTTCAAATTTTGCAGAATCCCGTCGAGCCCCATTGTCTCATCTGATGACATCATGCTGACGTCAGCATGCTGGTGTCAGCGACTATCAAAATTTGCTGTTTTAGTCCCTGTAGTTTAAAAGTTAACGTTTTCAGTCCCTTCTGTTTCAAAATGATAGATTCGGTCCCTACTGTTATAAAGATGACATTTTTGGTCCCTGACGTTTCAAAACTTGTCACTGTTGGTCCTTATAGTTTCGAATCTGACCGTTATGGTCCCTACAGTTTCAGATTTTACAGTTTTGGTCCTTATAGTTTAAAAATCAGAATTTTCATTTTGTTTCTCATAGTTTAATATGTGATAAAACTATTATATTGTACTTTTATCTTTTTAAACTATTATAGCAAGAATTATAGTTGTATTTTGAGATAATAAGATGTATTAATAAGGCATGATCTTGAGTTCTCATTAAGAGGACAATGATAGCGAGTATTTGTTATTAGGAATTTAATTAATTAGAAGTTAATTAGGTTCCTTTGTATGTCGTAGGTTTTGGAGGGTTGAACATTCATTGTTGGGTATTGAATTGTGCGAGATTTGTTGTTGCGTGCTTATTGAGGTAAGATAACTACCTTTTGACGCGAGGGACACAACGAAAACTTAGCTTTCATAATAAATGTTTGTTAAAGCCCTTTCGTACGTATGTTGGGTATGGAAACTCACGGGAGGTTACTTGGGTGTTGTTTATGCATGCTAATGATCTTTTATTTCTCGTTATACTTGATATGCATGCTTAGATGTTGGAAATGATTGAAATTATTGTTTAGTTGGATACATGTTGGCTTGTACATCTAGTACACTAGACTTGGTAGGATTGCCATGTCACGAGCACGTTAAGGGCCCTAAAAGCTGTATTGTTGTTGTTGTTGTTATTTGTTGTTGTTGATGATGATACTCGAGTATAATTATTGTCGAAAGTGTTAAGCTTAACCCATGCTAGCCTTGGCTAGTATGCTATCGTCGCTGTCGTTTGGGGTAATCATGATAACCCCCATTCGACTCAGTCTGTTGTTGGGGTTTGCCGGATGGCGTGGGCTGGCCATTGTTGTCGATGCCGGTTTACTCGTGGATTGGTTATGCCATCCGTAACGACGCCGATGGACCACCGAATGGTCTACCCATCATGTCGGGTGTGAGGCTCCCTAAAGATCAATCGATCGCCTTGACACAATTTATATTGTCGATAACAAATGACATAAGTTACTTGGCTTTGTTGTGGCATAACCTGATGTTGATTGTTGAGATGCTTATTGTCGTTGATGAGGTTGCTAGGCACATTTAGGGATATGATATTCCTAATGCTTATTGTCGTTGTTGTTGTTTGTTGCTTGACATACGTATGATAGTTTGGAATGATGTTTTTAACTAGCAACTGTTTTATACAACATTTGGTTATCTTACTCAGCTTTTAAAGCTGACACTTGTTTGTTGAAAATGTTGTGTTTCCTCAGGTTGGTCATTGAAGATTGCTTAGAGTGAGGCATGGGTAGATGGTTGCTTTTATGAAGACTTTATATTGCCATAGTTTTGCCTCATTTATTTAGACTTTTAATTATTATGTCGTTGAATATTTAGTTTGGTTGTTTGAATGTGGATTTCTTGGATTGTCGTTATGATGCAATAAGTAACACCAAAACCTTTATCGACATTTCCGTTAGGAAATAGTTAAGTTTTTAATGGGACATTTCCGCATTAAATGATTGTTTTATTTAAAAATTTTTGAAATCCATGTTTTTAAAAGTTGGGTGTTACACAAGGCACAAAAGAATAGGTTTGAGAAGGCATGGGTTAACTTCCTAAAGGGCAAGATTCAACATAAAGAGAATCTGGAACTGAAGCTGAATCTTGATCCTGAAGACTCTCGCCCTATATCTTCAGTGTCAAAGAGAAGGAGAACTGGCGAAGGGCCATCTGTATAAGTTCTCCTTCCAGTTATCATCTTGTAATTTTATTTACATTCTTGTAACTTGTATAAATTTCATTTCCTTGTATAAATGAAGTTACCAGTTTGTAACCACAAGGTAGATAACAGATTAAATCTAACAAACTCAAAAGAAAAACCCAAGGCATTTATTGATCTATAAAAATGCCTTGGAAAATTTAGATAGATTTAGTCAAACAAGTCCTTTCAGTTCATACTTGTACAGATACAAGAACTGGAAAAGACTTGGCAATATTTCAGGACATTTAGGGGGAATTTGTTAGGACCAGTTTACTGATAAACTGGCCAGTCTCCAGTTGCATCTGGAGACCTGAAGAAAATGTCCAGAAATATATTGAAGTCCAGTTGCAACGTACAGTTAATGCAACTGAAGACTTCCTCCAGTTGAGATCTGACCAGATGAAGAATCATTCCAATTGAAGTCGAAGACAACAAGTGGAAGATAGAGAATGACAATGGCAGCGAAGCCCAGTTGACATTCTACTTCAGATAGAAACTGGAGAGCATTGGTGTAAAGCACTTACAAAGCTTTACACTGATTACGAGGAAAAGACCTTTATGCTTTATGTGCTATTACACGGATAAAAGGATTTATCTATGTATAAAGTACAAAAGTACATAAAGCAGGTTGGATAAAGTGACTTTATGTCATAACTTTATCTAGCATTTTAAGGAATTAAATGCTATTCCTTAAATGCTCTCAACCATATTTGTACGGCCAAAGTTGACATCCCAATGTCAACTTTGCCTATAAATAGAGGTCTTTGCACAACCAAGAAACGACTTTGCAAACCTGCAATATTCTTGGTGAACTTGTGCAATATTCTCTCAATCGCAAAAAGGAACATTTCACAACTTTAAGTGTTTCGATTGTTTAGAGAATTTCCAAGTATTAGATCGATTGTATTTCATAGGTTGTTAGGATATTTACATACTTGTATTATCTTGGTTAATAACAACCTTGTAATTTATTTAAAGTTAATAAATAAATTACACTTAAAAAATACATATCATCTCACCAATTTACTTTACAAGTACTTACTTTATTGCATTGTCTTTACTTATTTATTGTTGTCACCTTAATAAGTAAACCTCTAGATTAACCTGGTATATCAGACACTGCAACTAGTCGTCTCCAGATACAGTGTGTGTATATTGCAAAGTATCTCACCATCGACATAGAGGTGTCTAGAGTTAGTACCATCCATTGAGTTGAGACATATAAACTAAAACCAAATCAATTAGCTTAGTTCGGTTTTCGGTTCAGTGTTTTCTGTTTTTTTATTTTTCCTTTCAATTTTCGGCTTTTCTAACCCCTAAGATTAATAATATGCGAATGAATACCTCCTATTTTCATCATCTGTATTATATTAGTACCATATGAGGAAAAAACACTCTTAAGAATACCCTTTAACATCAATAAACATTCTCTTTCTTTATCATCAAATATCATATTATTTTTTATATATAAAAAACTTTTCCCTTTTCTATTAATTGAAAATGGGAGTACCCCCACCCCACGTCGTTCACCGTCTAAAACACAACGACCCCTCACGGCTTTTGCTCATGACGGACGATAACGTCCATGACTTGATGCCACAACGGCTACTCTGGCCTTAATAACACCGGCGTTATACGTAATGTTAAACTCACTTTATAATACGTAACCAAATTTTGAACTATTAATGCTTAGAAAGATATGATATGTCCAAGTTGGCCTACTAATAAGAAGTACTTCGTTTTACGTAATGCATTAGTTAATTAGATATATTTTTTTGTCGTGTTATTTGCGAGGTTGTTTTGTCGAGTTTTTCCGGCGGTATGGTTAGTTTGATATTGAAGTTGTGGCTTCGCCGTTAGGGGCGAAAGTTACTTTAACTTCTCTGAAGAGAGCTCGTGTTTGATTAGGAAGTTCGGAGATTTAGTGAAAGTTTCCCGGTGAGGGTAATTTAGGAAAGGGTGATATAAAGATATATTATAGATTATTTGTATTTGTATTGTATTTGTTGGCCATGTTGTAAAGGAAGGAGATTTGTACGGATAATGAATATGTAAATGTGGTTAATTTTTGTCATTTGATGCGGTTAATAAGTTAATTTGTGTCATTTTCTCTTTTATAATCTATAAAATCTAGAGACAGAATATATAAAGGCTGTAATTGTAAATTATTAGATTGAATATGAAAACACTCTCTACAACATCGTAGTAAAGGTAAGACTATCTATATCTTAACATCCTTATATATCGTCGAGGTATTGAGACCCAAAACTCGTAAAAAAAATGACATTGGATGGTTTTACTTTTGTTTTTGGTTAATTTGATCGGTTTATGAATTCATTAATGGCATGAAATGGTTAAAACTTTTTTAAAAATATAATGATTTTATGTAATTGCCGTCTTATTCACAATAATGCTATGTATCACTGATTTTTAGTTACTAACTAGATTTTAGGCCCGTGTCAAATACACGGGCTTACAATTTTATCAATATTAGATGTTAGTTTATTATGATTTAAAATTTAGTTTATAATTTTTAGTAATAAAAAATTGATCTATATTATAAAACTTTGAGTTTTATAGTGAAATATTTTTTAAAATATGTTAATCGAAGTTGTTTACTGTGACATACATAACGATATTTGAATATTACAAAATCATAATATGTCCATCAAAGTTGTAATTGTGACATACTTAGCGATATTTGAATATTAAAAAATTATAATAGGTCACTATCATTTTATTTGATTTATTGTTACACAAGATGATATTACATTCTTATTTTACACTTTTAAAAATTATATCTTAATTTAGATGAAACATATTCTAAATATTTCAATTAGAATATGACAATGTTATATGTGTTTCCTATAAAGATATATTTTTACATGTTTTATTTTTCGTATATGTGTCATGACAATTATTAAAAAAAACTTCAAAAAAAGAATAATAGTACAATTACTTTTAAAATCTTAATATATTTACATTAAATTTTATTTATTTTTTAGTAATTAATTTTATATTTATATGATAGAACGTATAATTATGATATATAATAGCTATTATTCTATTGAATATATATTATCTATTATTCTATTGGATATGTATTAGCTATTATAAATTAAGTATTTAGTGAGGGTAAAAAGTGTAAATTATTGATGGAAAACAAAAAAGTGTAAATTATTGATGAAAAACAAAAAAGTGTAAATTAATGAGATTTTTTCTACAAATATTAATATAAATATAATATAATATATATGGATAATGATTATTAGGATTTTTAATTTATTATTAAATTAATAATGACATCATCAATTTCCAATTTGATAAAATCGAGAGCTATGATTGGTTAATAAGCTATTAGGTCAGTTGTCTTTTAGTATATATAAAGATAAAGATAAA
>CM067167.1:129284930-129413319 GCA_034093135.1 Erigeron breviscapus
AATGAGCTAAACAAGTACCTACTTACTTATATTCATGAATCAAGCCTAAATATCTATAAACATGACCCATGACAAGGCTTGATGCATCGGACATTCGATTAATACTTTAGAGCTTACATAACTCGACGGAACTCGGAATTCACTCACTAAATTAACCTTTCTGAAAACTTGACATCATAATCATCTTTTAAAAGCATTACCATTATAAAGTAGACCTCTCACGATTATGTGGATAGCTTATTTGTCAAAAACGGAGTTACGGTTCAAAAGTTATGGCCTTTTGAAAATTCTGTCGCTATTGCGTCGCAATGGGATAATTGCGTCGCAACTTAAGTCACTGCATTTTTGTTGCGCCTCAACTAAGGAGTTGCGCCGCAACTAGACCTTATGAACGACTTTTGTACCTCAAAATTCATCATTTTAAGACCATAATGATACAATGAAATCATTGATTAACCCCTACTTGATTTGCATCACAATAACTAACGTTTTAGGTTACCGAATCGATCAAAACATACGTTTTTGACATCAATTAATCCTCTAATGACCTAGACCAGTTATGGATCTGATTATTGAAATCAGTAATGGTTGTAATGAAACTGACGATGATGATCTGGTGGCCATGATTGCTAAAACCTTTAATAGGTTTAAGCATAAATCTAATAGATTTAATGGTTCCAACAATGCTTCCAGCTCCAACTCTCTGGATAAAGCCAATCTTACCTGCTATAAGTGTGGTAAGAAAGGTCACTTTATAAAGGAATGCAGATCTAGTCAGATGAACAACCAAACTGGTCCCCCTGTCCCTAATTTTAACAGGCCTGATGATAGCTACAAAGCAAAATACAAAAAGCTTAAGGCCCAAATTGCCCTCTTGTCACTTGAAAGAGAAAATGAAAAGAACAAGTGCATGATGGCAAAGACTGAAGGATATGGTGTGCTCAATAATGGACAAGTCGAATTCAAAAGAGTTGCATTTGTGAATGGTTTGAAATATAACCTGATCAGTGTAAGCCAACTGTGTGATGATGGCTACAGAGTTTTGTTCGATATTGCTCAAGGCACCATATTTAACAAAGATTGGAAAGTGGTGATGATTGCACCAAGAAAAAAAAGAATGTTCCATCTGGAACAAAATCTGAAAAGAAAAAAGGGAATAAATATCAAGTACCAATCGTTTTTACTCCTGGACCTGGAGCTGATGAAAAAGCTCCAGATCCAGCCTCCAGTTCAAACCCACCAGAGTCAACTGAGACTTCTAGGGAGAAGTCCAGTGAACCCATCAAGAAAAGATGGGTTCACAAAAATAACTAATGATTTTTGTGGGTGTGCAGGGCGATCGAAAGAAGAATACCTGGTATCTGGACAGCGCTGCTGGCCGGACAATGACCGGATGTAAGCCCCTGCTTGAAGAGTTCACTGTCCAAGATGGACCGGCAGTGACGTTTGGTAATGATCATAATGGAAAGACTGAAGGATATGGTGTGCTCAATAATGGACAAGTCGAATTCAAAAGAGTTGCATTTGTGAATGGTTTGAAATATAACCTGATCAGTGTAAGCCAACTGTGTGATGATGGCTACAGAGTTTTGTTCGATATTGCTCAAGGCACCATATTTAACAAAGATTGGAAAGTGGTGATGATTGCACCAAAAACAAAAGAATGTTCCATCTGGAACAAAATCTGAAAAGAAAAAAGGGAATAAATATCAAGTACCAATCGTTTTTACTCCTGGACCTGGAGCTGATGAAAAAGCTCCAGATCCAGCCTCCAGTTCAAACCCACCAGAGTCAACTGAGACTTCTAGGGAGAAGTCCAGTGAACCCATCAAGAAAAGATGGGTTCACAAAAATAACTAATGATTTTTGTGGGTGTGCAGGGCGATCGAAAGAAGAATACCTGGTATCTGGACAGCGCTGCTGGCCGGACAATGACCGGATGTAAGCCCCTGCTTGAAGAGTTCACTGTCCAAGATGGACCGGCAGTGACGTTTGGTAATGATCATAATGGAAAGACTGAAGGATATGGTGTGCTCAATAATGGACAAGTCGAATTCAAAAGAGTTGCATTTGTGAATGGTTTGAAATATAACCTGATCAGTGTAAGCCAACTGTGTGATGATGGCTACAGAGTTTTGTTCGATATTGCTCAAGGCACCATATTTAACAAAGATTGGAAAGTGGTGATGATTGCACCAAGGAAAGGAAATGTGTATATTATGGACATGGAACCTGTTCCAAAAGAACAATGTTTTTATGTCAAGGCTGATGAGGACACCAACTGGTTGTGGCACAAAAGATTATCCCATTTAAATTTCAAAAATATTAACAAGTTGTCTCGCAAACAACTGGTTGATGGGATACCTCAGATTTCTTTTAATAAAGAAAAGCCATGTCCAGGGTGTGAGATGGGTAAGCAGAAAAGGGCCAGTTTCAAGACCAGGCAAAACTTTAGTATCACTGAACCTCTTCACATGCTTCATATGGATCTATTTGGTCCAGTGAATGTTCAAACTAGAGCTGGAAAGAAGTATACTCTAGTTGTGGTTGATGAATTCACCAGATACTGTTGGGTGATATTCATCAGATCCAAAAGTGATGCACCTGCTGAAATCATCTCTCTCATCAAAAGAATTGAGCTCAAGTACACTCGAAAAGTGTGTCAGTTACGAAGTGATAATGGTACAGAATTTCAAAACAAAGTACTTGAAACATTTTGTAATGACACTGGCATTTCTTAAAACTTCTCATCAGCACACTCTCCAGAGCAAAATGGAGTTGTGGAAAGAAAGAATCGTACACTGATAGAAGCTAGAAGTATGCTATCTGAATCATGTTTCCTACCAGTTTTTGGGCTGAAGCAGTGGCAACAGCTTGCCATACCCAAAACAGGTTTGTCTACATCAAGAGACACAAGAAGACTGCTTATGAAGTGCTCAGGAATCAAAAACCAAATATTGGATATTTCCATGTATTTGGTTGTCCAGTTTATATCTTAAATGATTCCAGTCAGCTTGGAAAGTTTGATGCAAAAGCTGATGAAGGTGTATTTATAGGCTATTCAGATATTCGAAAGGCCTTTAGAGTTTATAATTATAGACTCCAGAAGGTTCATGAGACAATTCATGTTACATTTGATGAATCCAATGATGCAATCAACAAGAGACCAAGACTTGATATCTTTCCAGTCGTTCCATTGAATTTTGGTGAAACTGACCAAGTTCATCAGTCAGTTGTTTCACCAGAAGATGTTTCCAGTCACAAAGAACTGGAACCAGTTATTCAGAAGAAATCCTCCAGTGACACTCCATTCTATCCCTCCATCAGCTTCAACTTACCACAGAAACTGATGATTGGATCTGATGTACGTGTCACTCCAATATCAACACTAGTTCAAACCCCAACTTCTCCAGTTCTTCAAGAAATGCCTTTCAATGAAGAATTTCATGATGTCAATCGTGACCTCATAGACTCTGATGAGGATATTGAAGTTGTTTGGGCTGATCCTCCTCCAGTTGCTGCAACTGAAGAGGATCACCAGGTGACTTGCACTGATATTGTTGTACATCAACCTAGTCAATACACTAAATGGACTGCAGCACATCCAATTGATCAGATTGTTGGAGATCCAAATAGTGGGGTTCAGACTAGAAGAGCCACAAGTGAACAATGCTTGAACGTCACCTTCTTATCACTGATTGAACCGAAGAAGATTGACGAGGCTATGGCAGACCCAAGCTGGGTGGAAGCTATGCAAGAAGAGCTTGTCCAGTTTGAAAGGAACAATGTATGGGAACTTGTTCCTTGTCTACCAGGGTTGAAGAAAGAACCCATTGGTACAAGATGGGTCTACCGAAACAAGATGGATGAAGATGGCAATGTTATAAGAAACAAAGCCAGATTGGTTGCCAAGGGTTATTGTCAAGCAGAGGGCGTTGACTTTGATGAGACTTTTGCTCCAGTTGCAAGACTTGAAGCCATCAGAATATTCTTGGATTATGCAGCCCATCTGCAGTTTAAAGTCTTCCAGATGGATGTCAAAAGTGCGTTCCTTAATGGAACATTGGAAGAAGAAGTGTATGTTAAGCAGACTCCAGGCTTCATTAATGAGAAGCATCCTCACTGGGTGTATAGACTGAACAAAGCATTGTATGGTCTTAGATCAGCCCCAAGAGCCTGGTATGATACTCTAACTAAACACCTTCTCAATAATGGCTTTCAAAGAGGTGCAATAGATAATACCTTGTTTATCTTGAAAGAAAAAGGTAATATCTTACTGGTACAAATTTATGTTGATGATATTACATTTGGTTCCACTGATGATGCAATGTGTAAAAAGTTTTCTAAAATCATGTCATCTGAGTATGAAATGAGTTTAATGGGTGAATTAACATTTTTCTTGGGTCTTCAGATTAAGCAAACTGAAAATAGAATTTTCATAAACCAAGAAAAATATGTCAGAGATTTGTTAAGAAAATACAAATATGATTCAATCACATCTAAAAACACACCTATTGCAGCACCATTAAATTGGACTCTGACCCAACTGGCAAACCAGTAAACACAACTGAATACCGTGGTATGGTTGGTTCACTGATGTATTTAACTGCCAGTCGACCAGATATAATGTTTGCAACATGTCTATGTGCCAGATTTTAGGCTAACCCAAAAGAATCACATTTGCATGCTGTTAAGTGCATCTTCAGATACTTGAAAGGGTGTCCTAGCCTTGGTCTTTGGTATCCCAAAGGCTCAGGGTTAGATCTAATGGGTTATTCAGATTCAGATCATGCAGGTTGTAAGATAGATAGAAAATCAACAACTGGTGGTTGTCATTTCCTTGGAGGAAAACTGGTGAATTGGACCAGTAAGAAGCAGACGTCAGTCTCTATGTCCACTGCTAAAGCAGAGTACATTTCTGTGGCCAGTTGTTGTGCCCAGATTCTCTGGATCAAGAACCAGTTACTAGATTATGGTCAGAAGTACACAAGGACCCCAATCTTTTGTGACAACACCAGTGCAATTGCTATATCTCACAACCCAAAGATGCACTCCAAGACAAAGCATATTGATGTCAGGTATCATTTCATTCGTGATCATGTTATGAAAGGAGACATTGAAATTCATTTCATCCCCGCTGACAAACAGCTCGCTGATGTTTTTACAAAACCTCTTGATGAGAAAACCTTCAAACATCTCATCAGCGAACTGGGAATGTTAAATCCTTGAAACTGGAAACTTTGTTATGAACGCGTCAATGACACTGATGAAGTTCTCCAGTTGAGGAGGTCCAGATAATCTTTGCTCGCCAAGCTATCGAACGCCTTTGTGATACTATCCTGGCACTAATCGATTACTGGATCATCATTTTAGGGGGAAAGACTCAAGATAATTTTCTTCCTAAAATTCCTTTTGTTTGAAAATGGCAACTGGAGAACTCTCAGTTGGAAACTGGCACTGGACTAATCCTCCAGTGTACATGTTCAGTCTTGTCTTAAAACTGGCGGTCAACCAGATTTTCATAACGGTAAGTATACTTGGTCAATTTTTGTGCCACGTAAAGGTACTTGAGTGTGTTGATCCACTCACAACCGTCACATGACGTGGCAAGGTCATGTTTGTAAAAGGTAACACTTTTTATTGGAAAATGTAAAGTTAGTGGGCGCGTGGAGAAGTTAAGCCGTCGTAGCATTTAATGCTGACACGATGAATTAAATTTTTGTTTCAAAATTCAAATTAACTTTTATAAAATATCTTACAAATTTGATTTTTAACAAATAAAATATTCAGGGTATTTCTTTGGGATTGTGAATCCAGTCTATAAATACCCCCATTTACTCCGAAACTCATTTACTTTCTTTTCACATTCTCTCATTTACTTCCAATCATCATCAAAAATAGCTTCATTTCTCTCTCTTTTCATTAAATCTCAAACCCTAATTCTCAAATTCTATTCAGTTTCAATTTTAACTTGTAGAAAAATGGCACCAAAATCTTCTCGTAGCAGAGATGTGAATCTGCTTACTGACTCAAACGCTCCATCACCAGATGTCAAAAGGGCAAATGGTGCACCATCAAACACATCTCTAATTAAATTGAACCCAAATAATCCGATGGCCAGTTTGATGGGTAATCAAGGAGCCAATACTCTTATTGGGCGAATCCAAAAGTTTTTGAAGGATTCCCCTATTGGTCTGACTTTCTCTGCAAACCCACGCAAAATGTTTCATAACTATTTGTGTAAGTTTTGGTACACTGCACAATTAAATGAAGACTGTACAGCCATCGATTTCACCCTTAAAAGTGGAACAGTCTTGTGTACCATCACTGCAGAGACCTTGAGGGATGCCCTAAATCTCAACTACTTAAGACCTGGAGAATCTTTTGTAGTCATCCCTCACCAGAATATTAATTTCTGTCAAACACTCCTTGAAATGGGTCACACTGAGTGTACGGAAAATGGCGTCCTTAAAACAAAGGGAACCATGACCATAAAGGGCCTCACACCATCCTGGAGGTACTTCTTTGTTCATCTGGTCGAGAGCATGGGTGGGAGTTCTGGTGGTTTGGACCAGATTAACTCCTCACAAGCAGAAATGGCATATTGCTTGTGGAATGGATTAAGAGTAGACTTTGCTGATATACTGTTCAGAAGTCTGGTGCAGAAACTGAAGGGCACCAGGGGATTATGCATCCCTTTCTCCAGGTATCTCTCTCTCTGTTTCAAACTGATCTTGGGAAGTGAACAATACAAGAACACCACATCACCTTTCACTGTCCCAGATCTGTTAAGGAATCTCAACTCTCTTCAATCTGAAGAAGCCGAGGTTGAGATTCCTGAAAGAATGCGACTGGCATTCGCTAAAACCGATGCACCAATACAAGGTGAGTCGGAAAGACAACTGGGCGGGCCTCAAAACAATGAGGGACCCACCGGTTTTGTCCTCTGGCAATATGGCAGTTGTTGGGCCTGAACAACAGCCAAACCCCGCCAGTTCCAGTCGGTCAGTTCCTACAGACACAACTGGAGGCCTCCAAACAGGTCCTCCAGTTACACAAAAGGCTCCAAGAACACGTCGCCCTAGGCCTAAGTCAGTACGAGCCACTTACAGTAGTACCCAAGCCAACCCTCCAGTTTCCTCCCAACAGGAACCTGGAGAAAGTCAAATGGGAAACCTACAAGCAACCACTTCTGCAATTTCTGTAGGAGGAAGTGGTGAAGAGAATACTGGGTCAGCCCAACCCAGATTAGAGTTAGTGTCTGCACAATCAAGTGTCCCTGGCCAAATTTCTGACACTTCTTTACTTGCATGAGCTGATGAAGTCTTCGGCCAGTCACAACTGGAGACTGAAGCTCCAAACTCTATGGCCAGTGATGTTTTGGTTGAGGATAGAGCAACCATTACTGAGGCAATTCTAGTGACCTCAATTCCTGGCAATGACGTCACCACGACTGAGCCAACAATTGATGCTACTCTCCAGGAAACTGGCCAAGTACATCAGGAGACTGAACAACAAGTTCAGCCCTCAGTTACATTCATGGATCTGGACATGAATGTTAATGACGAGGAAATCCTTATTGAATCTTCGGATTCTGAAGGAACTGCTTCAGACATGGAGATTTTTTATTCTTCTGTACAAGATCAAAACCCTTCATCTCATGTCTCGCTCCAGAAGCTTCAATTTCAATTTTACCATCTCAAATGAGCCTACTGAAACTCCATTTCCCACATATAACTATATGTCTGGAAACAGACGTATGGCACCATCACCATCTGGGCAGTTCTCACTCCTTCGAGAAATGCCACCCCCGCCGCCGCCGTTGGACACACCTGAGCATTCTCAGCATGTCCAACACTTTGAATTTCCTGTTCTTCCTTCTTCCACCACTTCACTTCTATTCCCTCAACTGCTGCGATGTCAACTGGGGAGGCTTCTCTCAATTTGCCTCCTCCAGTTACTCCAGTGGTAACTGCTGCTGGTCCAGTGACATCTTCCCCTCCGTCACTGGACACTCAATTTGCCTCTTTTCAAACCGACATCCGAAACCTTATTGAAAGGGTGGACGATGTTCAGAAGGCAATTGACAAAAATACCAAGTCCTTCTCCAGATACAACAAGGAAGCTGTTACAAATTCAAAGGTTGTTGATCTGGGGATAAAAGTTTGCTCAGAATGAGGACTTGGTGTTCAACAAGCTCAATGAGTTGGTCACTGGCTGTAACAATCTGGCCAGTACTTTAAAGGAGGCCTTTGACCTTACTCAGACCAAAGTCACTACTTCAATCTCCAACTTGCTGGGAAATACTGTTAGACAATCAAAAGTTGATTTGAAGGAGATTGAAAAGCAGGTTAAGGACTTAGTTGAAAAACCTGGCTTGAATGTGACTGAGCTTGGGCAGCAGTTGATGACTTCAGTTGGTCAGAAGATTGATGATACGCTGGGTGCAAGAGAAACTCAATTGATTGAAAAGGTGATAGCTGAGATCACGGGCGGAAAAAACTTGGAGAGCGGTTAATGAGTTGGTCAGAAGATAGAGGATACGCTGGGTGCAAGAGAACAACAACTGATTGAAAGGGTGATGTCTGATATCACCAAGCTGGCCACTCCTCAGGTTGATCTGGCCCCACACTACTGAGATCAACCAGTTGAGGGGCAGCATAGACACTTTAAATACCCAAGTATCAATTCACACCCAGTCTCTTGACAAACTGATAACTGAAGTGGAGAATTTGAAGAAAAAGGATGAAGAGGTGAAAGAGAAGGTGGTTTCTGGTCTTGCCGAAGATACAAAGACCTTAGAAGAACTGAAGACTGGTCAGACAGTAGTTGCAGCAAATGTTCTGAGCCAGTCTCGGGAGACCAACCACCTATGGAGGTCCTTCAGGATGATGTGCACTATTTTCAAAGAGTGCAAGGACATGCAATCATGGCAGCCTCTTGACCGGTTGCCATTTCCATAATGCAGACTGGGAAGTCATAAGGGCAGGTCTAGATGCTGCCAAGGGGGAAAGACGTGCAGTCCTTGCACCAGTTGCAACTGAAGGTGCTTCATCTGACAGATAAACTGCTGCCAGTACTGATGCTGGACAGCAAGTTCAAGGTGTTCTTACTCAACAATCAACTGATAAAGAAATTGTAATAGCTGCCAGTACTGAAGCTGGTGAGCAAATGATTGAAGAGTATGAAGATGTGATTGATAGGGGGAATGTTGTTGACAAAGGCAAAGGTAGCACTGATGAATCTGCCCAGCCGGCCACTGATGTACCAATATTGGAAACTGGCAATTGATTTAGCTTCCTCCAGTTTCTGAAAGTGATAGCAAACAGACTGGCAAGGACTTGATCAAATAATAAAGAGAAAGAAAATGAAACAAGCAAACCAAGCTAAAGCCAGAGACACATCTTGCAAAGATAAAATTGCTTGATGTAAGTGATGCTCTTCTTTTGGGTATCGAAAAGGAGGAATATGCCAAAGTCAAAAATGATGCAAGGATAGTGGGCATGTTAAAAGAAATGCTTGATATTGAACTTGACAGACACTATCCTGATGATGAAGCTGAACATGATGCCAGAAATCTGAACATATCAGTGGAGAAGGCTAAAGAGAATCGGGCCAGTGGGATTCTTGAAAAGAATTGAAAATGTTAAGAAGGTTGTGAAAAGGGTCTTGAATCCACCAAGAAGGAACCTCAACCAAGAAAACCACTGCCCAGAGATGCTGATCTGAGAACCTTCATTGAACCAACTGGTGAAGTCTCAAATGATGACATCAAAGCTGCTGTGCAGGCTGCTGGAGCTGGGACTATTAAAATTACAAATGAAACTGAAGCCAGAAACTATTATTCCCAGATCATGGCAACCAGAAAGCACAGTGGTGCAATTAATGGTGTCTTTGTAACAATCAAGCCAGGCACCAAGTTCTTTCATGTTGAAGTCAGTTATACTAGAGGGCCACTAGTTAAAACTGACAATCCTGGTGTAATGCAATATGGGTTCTTGAATGGGTTGAAATGGTGAACTTTTTGGAAGCCAAGGCACAAAAGAATAGGTTTGAGAAGGCATGGGTTAACTTCCTAAAGGGCAAGATTCAACATAAAGAGAATCTGGAGCTGAAGCTGAATGTTGATCCTGAAGACTCTCACCCTATCTCTTCAGTGTCAAAGAGAAGGAGAACTGGCGAAGGGCCATCTGTATAAGTTCTCCTTCCAATTTATCTACTTGTATTTTTATTTACATTCCTGTAACTTGTATCCTTGTATAAATGAAGTTACCAGTTTGTAACCACAAGGTAGATAATCGATTAAATCTAACAAACTCAAAAGAAAAACCCAAGGCATTTATTGATCTATAAAAATGTCTTGGAAAATTTAGATAGATTTAGTCAAACAAGTCCTTTCAGTTCATACTTGTACAGATACAAGAAATGGAAAAGACTTGGCAATATTTCAGGACATTTAGGGGGAATTTGTTAGGACCAGTTTACTGATAAACTGGCCAGTCTCCAGTTGCATCTGGAGACCTGAAGAAAATGTCCAGAAATATACATTGAAGTCCAGTTGCAACGTACAGTTAATGCAACTGAAGACTTCCTCCAGTTGAGATCTGACCAGATGAAGAATCATTCCAGTTGAAGTCAAAGACAACAAGTGGAAGATCGAGAATGACAATGGCAGCGAAGCCCAGTTGACATTCTATTCAGATAGAAACTGGAGAGCATCGGTGTAAAGCATTTACAAAGCTTTACACTGATTACGAGGAAAAGACCTTATGCTTTATGTGCTATTACACGAATAAAAGGATTTATCTATGTATAAAGTACAAAAGGTACATAAAGCAGGTTGGATAAAGTGACTTTATGTCATAACTTTATCTAGCATTTTAAGGAATTAAATGCTATTCCTTAAATGCTCTCAACCATATTTGTACGGCCAAAGTTGACATCCCAATGTCAACTTTGCCTATAAATAGAGGTCTTTGCACAACCAAGAAACAACTTTGCAAACCTGCAATATTCTTGGTGAACCTGTGCAATATTCTCTCAATCGCAAAAAGGAACATTTCACAACTTTAAGTGTTTCGATTGTTTAGAGAATTTCCAAGTATTAGATCGATTGTATTTCATAGGTTGTTAGGATATTTACATACTTGTATTATCTTGGTTCCACAACAACCTTGTAATTTATTTAAAGTTAATAAATAAATTACACTTGAAAAATACATATCATCTCACCAATTTACTTTACAAGTACTTACTTTATTGCATTGTCTTTACTTATTTATTGTTGTCACCTTAATAAGTAAACCTCCAGATTAACTTGGTATATCACACACTGCAACTGGTCGTCTCCAGATACAGTGTGTATATAGCAAAGTATCTCACCATCGACATAGAGGTGTCATTAGTTAGTACCATCTATTGAGTTGGGACTTACAATTATATTATTGAAATGATATAAAACCAATGTTGTTATACCTTTACTACCTGAAGATTACAAAAAGGATGTGAAAACTTGATCAAAACGCTCCTGAATCAACCAAACGATGATGAAATCGAACAATAGAATGCTATGGAACCAAGGGGACGGCTAGGGCTTGAAAGGAAATGTTTATTCTCTGTATTATGAGTCTAATGACAGGTTATTAGACCCTTAACCCGTTTTTTAGTTCAACCCTATGTCAAAACTAGTCCCTAAGCTTCCAAACGACTCATATTTAGCTCAAAACACCTATAGGGAATATTTACAACACATTAAACACTTCAAGCACCTCTAAAGGCATATAAATATACCTTAAACACATTAGTACATCAATCATTAAGGCATTAAAGCCTCACACATATAGCACATTAAACACAACTAAGCATTAAATCTCCTAGAAACTTAACGGACACGTTGTGTTGACTTAACGACTCAAGTCAACCGTTAATTAAAAAGTTTGGGATGTTACAGGTTAAGGTGGGGTTGTTTTTTTTTTCTACACTATTTGTAATGAGATAATTTAATATGATTGAGTATATTGTAAAGTATTATGGGATATAATGAGATATAAAATATGATGATGAATAAAAAATTGACGGTGGTTAAAATGTGATATTGTCATGAAATAATGTAACTATGTAAGTAAAAGTAATGAACGGTCAATAATGTTCTTACCAGTAATAGTAAGTGTTTCGATTTAAATCATTAATAACATTTATCGCCTTCATTTGTTATCCTTTAAATCTTTGACTTCACTATAAAACCCAGCAACAGAGGAAGAGTACAAATTAAAGTCGTTATATTCAAATGGAACGTTAGCTTCTTTTAAGATACCAAGTGAGAGTTGGTACAACCAATATCATGTAGCAACTAATTTATTATTTGAAATGTCACTGTATTCCATGACTCCAGCTCACTATACCATTGCTCACAAATCCAAGACTTTTGACAACTTTTATTTAATATATTGATATATTTTTTATTTATATCAAATATATTACACTGTTGTACTCAGTTTCATCGTACGTGGCTTAACCTTTGTATAATTGTATCACGTGACCACCTACAAAGTTGTACCTAACGATCTTGTATCCGACACATCTTGTAAGGTTATCTCCAATGTTAAGGTAGATGAGTTCATAGAGTAATATTGTTAAAATAACCTTTAAGTAATTGCTACTTTAATAAAAAGATAATGATATGTAATAATAAAAGATAAATATATCTCATTATATTTTTATTATCCTAAATATCTTTGTGGACAACAAAATATTTCCAGGTGAAGGTGAGTGAATGAAATTGATGAAATAATGAAATTGATGAAATAACCATGGATGTGAAAATAAAAAAGGGTTAGGTGAAAAAATTTGGTGAAAAGGTAAACTTGAATGTATTCACCTAGGTAAAATGGATCATGTAACATCTGTATCAGATATTTTTTGTTTTGATCTCTTCCTCACGGTTTTGTTTTTCCCATAATAGAGAAAATGCGTCTGATAGGTAAGGTATCCAGCCCCTTATAAAGAAGTTTTCGTTCCCCTTACCGGCCGATGTGGGATGTTATAGTCCACCCACCTTGTGGACCAGCATCCTCGCTGGACATTGGCTCGCCCCTAGCTCTGATACCATCTGTAAACCGTATCAGATATTGTTCGCTTTGACCCCCGTCTCCTGATTTTGCTTTTCCTATAATGGGAAAAACGCATGTGATACAGAAGGTATTTAACCCGTTATAAGGAAGTTTTCGTTCCGATGTGGGATGTTACAGGTTAAGGTGGGGTTGTTTTTTTTTTCTACACTATTTGTAATGAGATAATTTAATATGATTGAGTATATTGTAAAGTATTATGGGATATAATGAGATATAAAATATGATGATGAATAAAAAATTGACGGTGGTTAAAATGTGATATTGTCATGAAATAATGTAACTATGTAAGTAAAAGTAATGAACGGTCAATAATGTTCTTACCAGTAATAGTAAGTGTTTCGATTTAAATCATTAATAACATTTATCGCCTTCATTTGTTATCCTTTAAATCTTTGACTTCACTATAAAACCCAGCAACAGAGGAAGAGTACAAATTAAAGTCGTTATATTCAAATGGAACGTTAGCTTCTTTTAAGATACCAAGTGAGAGTTGGTACAACCAATATCATGTAGCAACTAATTTATTATTTGAAATGTCACTGTATTCCATGACTCCAGCTCACTATACCATTGCTCACAAATCCAAGACTTTTGACAACTTTTATTTAATATATTGATATATTTTTTATTTATATCAAATATATTACACTGTTGTACTCAGTTTCATCGTACGTGGCTTAACCTTTGTATAATTGTATCACGTGACCACCTACAAAGTTGTACCTAACGATCTTGTATCCGACACATCTTGTAAGGTTATCTCCAATGTTAAGGTAGACGTCTTTGAGCTGCCACATCATATGCTTATAAATTCGTAAAATCCTTACACATCCTTAAAATCATTTAGTTTTACCTCCAACCATACAAACATCTTTACATATCATTCTATCTATATACAAACAAAAAAAATAATATTGGAGATAGCCTAAGGGCATGCCCTTAGGTAAGGACATACATCAATGAATCTTTAGTTTTAGGCAAACTTTAATGGCAAAGAATATACATGAGCAACTAAGGGCACTTAATGGCACTCAAGGCACCCCCATTGGAGATAGTCTAAAGATTTCATGATGTTAAGTTGTTAAACGTTGGATTACCTTTGGATGTTGTTTCTTGTTTGCCTATAGCGTGCTCTTTTAAGACTTCAAGTTTAGAAAATGTAGTAATATTATAGCATTGTTGTTAACTCATTGGATTGACTTCTAAGTAGATTAATAAATTCTAGGTTAGATTGGACATTGTGGTTGTAAAATATGTTTTACTTGTAATTTGTTTCTAGTATCTCGTTAGCTTTTATAATATTTCTTCCGTTTAAAAAAAATATAAAAAGAGAAAAGACACATATACGCAACCATGATTATATGAGAAATAGAATACCCAGATCCATAGATAATTAATGAAAAGACTAAAGAAGTCATTGTATGAAAAAATACAACAACATAGAGATAATGAACATTACTCAATACTGAATAGATATTTACGACACGAATTTTGACCACTTGTTTGTAAAAATCTGTTTCGAGTGTCACATTAGACTCGGAACTTGGAAGTATGAAGACATCTTGAAAAGGCCGTACGATTTCAACACATTTTAGTCTTTTAGTACATTTAAGGAAGGTACATGTTGGATCTTCACTTGATGTTGCAATATTTTTTTCATTAAACGTATTATTATGATCAAAAGTTTGGCTAATAGCCTAACATAGTAATATCTCTCCAGCACTCCTGCAGTCCAGTCCACCTTCTATCCAAAATACCATGAACTTGAATTTATGGGCCTATGTATCCAATTCAAACCAATAAAAAAAAATTAATACGTATATGGCTAATATCTTTCCAGCAGTCTAGCACTCTAGCCCACCTTGCTAATGTGGATTTGAATTTGTGAAATAATTAAAACCTTAGCTATCTATCTATTTTAGAAATAATTGGATATATATATTGTATCTAGCAAGATTTGAATTTGTGACTTGAAGTCTTAATCTGTGAACCCATATGATTATATGGTAATGGTACCAGTTGATCTACGATCAATTGGTCTATTGAAGTTTAATTCCATCATCCATATCTATATTCATTACAAAAATCCGAGAGTTAATTGTACTAAGTTGACTTAAACATACAAAAAAAACTTCAATTTTAACTTTTATTATTACTACTTTTTAAACATGTGAATTTCGAGTAATTAAATGGATAATAATATATAAATGATAAAACATCATTTACATCTTTATCTATCTTCATTTAGATCATTGGACATTTGAAATGCTTTAAATCATGATGTCACTACTTTAACAAGTAAGTGATGTAATCAATAGACAGCTATATGTAAGGCATACAACTTTTTGGCATGAAAATATGAATGCATCAACTCAAATTTTTCTTCTTGTACAACCAATCTATAGCTTTTCAGAGAACCCAAAGAACCTAAAATGAAAAGTTTTTTATCGAATCAAATAGATAACCTTTATTCTAAGCAAATTTATGCTTCAAGATAAATAACTGAAACTAAAAAGTATAAAATTATGCTTTATAGCATATCGATGAATTTTTAATTCATATTTATATCTATATCCATATCTATAATATTATAAGTAACTTATTAAATATTATGCCATTTTGCTTTTACCAACTTCTTTTTATTTATAAAAAACTTTGATATTCAAATAATATACGATCTCCATCGTTTTCACGTGGGAATCCAAGAAAAGTTTTCTATATATATATATCCTTTTTTGAAATTTGATCAGTTCGAATATATATAAGAGTCATGAAAACTTAAACAAAATCAATTTATATTTCAAAGTAATCTATACACAGCAGAAATGTAAATACTGGTTCGTTCATGGATGATTTCGTATATTAATTAGCTCCAAATCCTCCATTTACAACGGACTATGGAACATAACCCGAAGTTTTGTTTTTACAAATGTGTCAATACCAAGTAGATACGAATGATTATGATATTTTGCATCAATATTCTTGTCTAAAAGTTAAAGTTGTATAACAATCTACACATATATCAATAATATAAATCATAATTATCAAAGTAAATATGCGTGCGGGGTTTACAATTTTTTATATCTACCAATAAACTAAAACAGGATTAAGATGTTCTTTAAACGACACGTGACGTAATCCTTGATCGACACGTGTCCTTTCAATTTATTTATTTATTAAATTAGCTTTTTTTAGTTGTATATAGATTCAATTTTCTTATCAGACTTAGAATTAAATTCTAACTCTTGGGTTATAAATACAAAACACATTATAACCTTATTTTATTGATCGTCTTCTCATTAATAAAATTGTCTCTTTTTCTTTTTAAATTCTTCAACTCCTATTACTTATATTACTTACTAAGTTATTAATGTGAAAACTTCAAAAATCTGAGTTTACGATCCGAAATCACAAGCTATTTGCCGTCATCCACTATGCTTACAAGTTCCGAATTTGACGTGATTGTAAAAATTTAAGGTATATCCAAAACTCTAACTAACATATATTATACTTATCATTACTGTTTATTATAATTTAGCTTCGATCATCGGTTTACTTTAGCCACAATTTATTTCATAATCATGAATTCATGTATGTGGCATATTCGAATTTCTTTATGATACAATCTATATAGCTACCGTACATCGTACGGGTATTAGGACTAGTGAGTATATAAACAAAACGGGTATCACGGGTTAGTGGGGAGAATTTATCCATAAGATGTGGCGTATCCTTTACCGGCGGTCAACGACTCAATGTGTTACAATTTATCCTTGACGGGTGTGGTTCTTGCAATTTTCATCCCCGCTGAGTGCCGAAAATAATAAACCATAGGGATGATTTTAAAGAAGTGGAGTGAAATGAAAATAATGCCCCTAATGTGACTTACACATGTGATACTTAATAGAAGAAGGGACGAAGTGCAAACCACATGGATGATTTGGCCAAATGTTACTGGCAGGGATGAAAAATGCAAAAATGATTAACCACATGGATGATTAACCCTTCTTTAATTTACATGGATGCACCCAACGGCCAGCACCTTTATAATTTTTAGTAATTTTGGTTAGATTGTGTTGTGATGCATTTTTGAAGTTAAGGCAACAGTTTAACACATTGTAATACGCAATTAACATATTTAAACTCTACCACATCGATCAAGTTACTATCTTATGCAGTTTGTGCTTTTATGTGTCAGAGGACCATTAATAAAACAGAGTATGAAAAATTGAAAACGAATGATAGGATCCAAATCTTTGACCGGGAGGACTTTTTCGATAAAAGTGTTAGAACACACTTGGATCATTTGTATATAACCCTTACAAACCAGTTAACCAGACATATAAATTTCTAAGAGCATCCGTAATCATAAGTTTCTAAAGACTTGAAATGGTTATTATGGTTTGTGATCTAAAGTTTCACGGTGAAATAGTGTTTATGATGACGTGACATGAGAAATGTTAGTTCATGTTTTTTTTTAACGGCCAACAACCTCCAACCTTATTTAAATTCCGAATGGCAAATCACTACTCGGCCGAGAAGAAATGTTCATGTTAATCAACCTATTATAAGCTTGATGCAATGATGCATATTGGATATAAATTTACAAACTCAATATCGGCTCAAATGTATGATACGTGAAGTTAATAGACTTGCAAAAAGATGTATGTATGATCTATGATTAGCTTGTATAAGATATAGTATACTTGTGGTGTTATTCGATCTGAAGAATCGGTATGTATCAACCAACATCCCTTTTTCACAAAATTTGATAACAAGGAGATTCTATGACAATCTTCATCTTGAAGTCTCATTTTTGTTTCCACTTTCAATTAAAATTTTCTCTAAGTTAAGTTATTTTGTTTTTATAATCAAATAGTCAATTTTTTTAGAAGGAATTGGAAATCAACTTAATATTCATTACCAGCTGAGTTGCTCTAACCATTACTCATACTAATGAACGAAAATTATCACATCAAGGACTAGAACTTAACAACCGAAAGCAAATGAAAAATGGCAGTGCTGGAAACTTTAGTGACTAAAACCCACATAATGATCATTAAACTTTACTTGATAAGTGTCATAAAAAGGGTCATTAACATGTTGGTTTTGGACTTTTGGTTGTTCTGTAAATTGATATGAACTTGTTCATAGAGAAGATACGACATAAACTAGACTAAAAACACCATCTTACACCACCTCATGAAATTTCAAGCATTCGGGTTCAAGTCTAGTAATTCTACTGCTTCGGTTGTTGTATCTTGAAAAACAGACGACATATATAAACAGTGAAACAATGTTAAGGAAACCGTGTCAAACAGGAGCCTCAACTACTCTTTGTGAAATAATATATCCTTTTTGTCACATTTTTATTTCTACTATCTTCTTATTATTAGTTTGAGATCGTATCAAAGCTAATTGTATGGTTAATATAAATGTAACCACTATATATTATAATTCGTTTATACACCATCAATGTATTTTGGGGCTCAAAACCCGCGGAAGGCGGCACTGAGCAATTTCTTTCTTTTATTCTTTTATTATGATCGAAGATGTTTCTGGCTAAGCAGTTTACCACTGGTTAAATAAGGGCCTTTACCGTTTTCATTAAACCTTGGAGTGAATATATCATTATTTAAATAATGTTATTTATGCGGAACAATATTACAACTATTGTGTATTGGACAAGACAATTATGTGCTAATGATAAATCTTATTAAACTTTTTTTTTAACGGCCAACAAAATACAAAATCTGGATCTGCGTCGGAGCCCGGGGGTGACCCATAACAAATAGCCCCAACCCGGTTAGAGCCCCAGACCCAATGGTCCAATTGCACCATTACAGGAAAATTCCCGCCATCATAAGGTCCCATCTGGGGTTTGAACTACCGACCTTGTAAGTAAAATTGGTTGACTCACCGCTCCATCTGTGGATCATTGGCATATTGGACTTTTTTACACATGCTAAAACGAAATAACAAAGAAAAGGAGCAATAAGTGTATATACATATAGATCAACATCAAAGGGATCAAATCCTGTTATAAGGGTATGAGGACGAGCAACTACATATATATAGTCATCTACAAATGAGGTACACGATTTTATTCTATACTACATTCATAGCAGCAAAATAAGTCTAGAAATAAACTTAAGGGGCGGCAAAAGGGTCATCGACCCATCTGATCATCTTGTTTAGGGAGGTACCCGGGGCAGGGGCCGGGGTTTTTGAACCAAAAAGAGAGTTGATGGCGGATTTCACCATGTTCACGCGCTTGCGACGACGTATACGTCTGAGGACCACTTGTCTGTCAAGACTTCCATTGGCGTGTGTGGGCTTCAAGTAGAGATGTCGGCTAACGCCACCATGGCTGCAGGCACGGGTCTCTTCATCTTCTTCTTCGAAAAACATACCATCTGAATCATTAAGAGGTAAGGTGGTTTTAGTATCAGTGAGAGAGTGTTGTTTTTTGCAAGATGCCTTAGACATGGTTACCCACTTACTAATACTAAATGGATTTGAACTATGGTGCTCTAAAACAACTATATATATATATATATATATATATATATATATATATATATATATATATATATATATATATATATATATATATATATATATATATATATATATATATATATATATATATATATATATATATATATATATATATATATATATATATATATATATATATATATATATATATATATATATATATATATATATATATATATATATATATATATATATATATATATATATATATATATATATATATATATATATATATATATATATATATATATATATATATATATATATATATATATATATATATATATATATATATATATATATATATATATATATATATATATATATATATATATATATATATATATATATATATATATATATATATATATATATATATATATATATATATATATATATATATATATATATATATATATATATATATATATATATATATATATATATATATATATATATATATATATATATATATATATATATATATATATATATATATATATATATATATATATATATATATATATATATATATATATATATATATATATATATATATATATATATATATATATATATATATATATATATATATATATATATATATATATATATATATATATATATATATATATATATATATATATATATATATATATATATATATATATATATATATATATATATATATATATATATATATATATATATATATATATATATATATATATATATATATATATATATATATATATATATATATATATATATATATATATATATATATATATATATATATATATATATATATATATATATATATATATATATATATATATATATATATATATATATATATATATATATATATATATATATATATATATATATATATATATATATATATATATATATATATATATATATATATATATATATATATATATATATATATATATATATATATATATATATATATATATATATATATATATATATATATATATATATATATATATATATATATATATATATATATATATATATATATATATATATATATATATATATATATATATATATATATATATATATATATATATATATATATATATATATATATATATATATATATATATATATATATATATATATATATATATATATATATATATATATATATATATATATATATATATATATATATATATATATATATATATATATATATATATATATATATATATATATATATATATATATATATATATATATATATATATATATATATATATATATATATATATATATATATATATATATATATATATATATATATATATATATATATATATATATATATATATATATATATATATATATATATATATATATATATATATATATATATATATATATATATATATATATATATATATATATATATATATATATATATATATATATATATATATATATATATATATATATATATATATATATATATATATATATATATATATATATATATATATATATATATATATATATATATATATATATATATATATATATATATATATATATATATATATATATATATATATATATATATATATATATATATATATATATATATATATATATATATATATATATATATATATATATATATATATATATATATATATATATATATATATATATATATATATATATATATATATATATATATATATATATATATATATATATATATATATATATATATATATATATATATATATATATATATATATATATATATATATATATATATATATATATATATATATATATATATATATATATATATATATATATATATATATATATATATATATATATATATATATATATATATATATATATATATATATATATATATATATATATATATATATATATATATATATATATATATATACAATATATATATATAAGAACCATTTTATATGTCAATATGAAAGAGTATAAAATAAACAATTAAAATGTCACTAATTTTGATACGCGTACCATATCATACAAATTGGAGCCCAATCATAAAACCAAGCAGGCCAATCCATTTTCTGTATACCCTGTAATAAAGCAAGCAATATACAACAGAATAGACAATAGCAGACAACATAATGAACATCACTGATTATTTATTATTTTCAAATTATAAATCTAGATAACAAAAAGAGTATTTCCGTTGTGTCACAATCTGGTTCCATGAAACGAAATGAGATTAAACCAAACGAAAATGTGAAAATTTTCAAGAGTAGCTGACTTGAACCGAAAGAAAATTGTAATAACTCGAAAAGCATAGCACTATTGTATAAACGGATTTACGTTTGCTAATTTATTATCCACATATAATTTGTTATTTATTCAACTAACTTAAAAAGATGGAAAAGAACAGATCAATTAGTTACACAACTGGAATAGAAAATCTTATTGTAGAGCATACAAAATACGTAAACCAAAACCAAGCACCTTATAATGACATAAACGTAAAAGATAAGAATGCAAGACATACCAGAAGCTTTATAAAATCATTGTTGAGCAACTCTTAAGATATTAAGCTTTTATCATACTCCGCATTGATTAATATCAACCAAATATCAAAAATATGCTTCAAGCCATTACTCGTTTGTCGAGTCCTATTTCTGGTGATGGAAAAAAAATTATGTCAATAATATAACAATTTAAATTTCCATACTTCACTTATTCCTTAATATCCCAAGTATTTAAAATTGGATTGATTAAAATAATAAATATTTTATTATTTTATTGGGTAAAAAAAATCAATGCAACATAGAACAATCATTCATCGTCATTAAGTATCAAATTAATAGTTGCAAAGGTATAAAAGACTTTAAAAAAGAAGAACAGAATAATTACTTACATTAATTAAAAATAAAAAATAGTATACCTCTCAAAAGTGTTAGAAACCCTAATAGTCTAAAACAGGATATTGGATATTTGGCGGGGAAGTGAAAATCGTGAGATAACTGAGATAGGGTTAGAATGTAAGTGGGAGAAAGAGATGTATTACTCGTATTAATTATTATTAATATTAATATTACATTAATATTAAATATCAATTATAATAATTAAAAAAATAAAAAAAATCTAGAAAAAATTAGGAAGGAGAATTAGACTTAAAGAGGAGGATTAAGGGTGCCAAGTGTACCCCCAACCTCCTCTTTTAGTTATATTATAGATTAATATTAATATATGTGTTTTTTTTAACGGCAACTAACAGAACCGTTCAGATATTCCATACGGAATGACCTATTAGCGAAAGGTACGTCGTTGCTTAGCTGCCCATCCAGAGCCATTAAGCCCTTAAGTTACTTAAGATCCGTCGAAAATACAATAATGTAGCCGTTTATAGACACGAAAAATTATTAATGGTTTTCTTGTCAATTGAGATAAACTCAATTGATTAATATATATATGTTTATATCATAGTTGTTAAACTTTTACGAGTTACAAGTCGACTCTTACGAGTCGAGTCAATTTACACCCAAAACGAGTCGACTCGTTAGGTGACTCGTTTTTCTCCTGACTCTTACGAGTCGTGGTTTGAACTTGGACCGAGTCATTGCGAGTCGCAAACTTATGATTGTTTTAGTTTAAACTATGGTTATATATTACATATTATATTGATGGTTACATTATTTTATATATTATATGTGTAATTCTGATTCTTTTATTATGAATATGAAGATAAACAAAAGGTTTATGACTCAAAAATATCGAATATGTAATATGTTGGTAAATATTAAGATAATCAACTTATATTTTGTTTTAAATACGTCACATATATATAATTATACAATATTATGTAGTATAGAAAAATGTCATGACTCTTACGAGTCGATCACGTTCCGAGTTACAAATAAAATTCATATTTTCGAGTCGAGTCAAAATTTACGAGTCGACAACTATGATTTATATATACAGTTTCTAAATAGCTTTTGCTGGTCACTAAAATTACATACGTTTTCGTAACAAAAATCAAGTAAGACAAAGCTCCCGGCCACTACGTACGAGATTTTTTTAATTGAATAACACCCCTACATTTGCATATGATTTTGTGTTTTGTTTTGCATCAAAAACAGAGGATCTTTTGGGGAATATAAAATGGTCGGTGAAAATAAAAGGTTGTTGGGTTTAGAAATTTGGAGCTGTTCATCCCTCACGTTGTTTCTTTTTCATTTTTTTTTTCATATACATATGTAACTTTTTAATTAATTATTGGTACCAATATAGTGATATATATTAGACGAATACACGTACAATGCAACGGTTATGGTGATAGCGGCAACCAGAGGTGGTACCAGAATTTTTTTTCAAAAGGGGCAAATTTAAAAAAATCCATGAAAAATAAATATAAAAGAGGTCAAAATGTTAAAAACCTATAAAAAAATTAAAAATCGATGAAAAATTTAATAATTCATGACAAAATCTAAATTTTCAGGGGGGCATCTGCCCCCTTTACCCCCATGTGGTACCACCACTGGCGGCAACGTGATAATGGCGGCGACTGGTGTCGGTGATGAGTAGTGTAGTTATAGATATATAGGGTAGTATAGTTATATTTCAAGAATTCAGTGATATATATAGTAAACCAATTTCATTAAGAGTATATTGGATATTCAATAGGCTCATGGATAATGTATTTTATTTTGGGTAGAAAGTTGGAATAGAGAGATGAAGAATTTAACATATAGAAAATACAAATCATTATTTTACTCTTTTCACAATTTATAGCTTGAGTGAACTTAACAACTGTTTTAATCGTAGAGAATTTAATCTTTATTTTAGTAGATTTAGCTAGAAAAAGCTTAAGTTGGCAATGAGATCTTTGGTTGTGTGCATGCTACTCCTTTGGATATTAACTAACAAGGAGCAACCACCTGTAGGCGAATCCTTAAGTAAAACTAACGTGGTTCTTTACTTACTAGGACTCTAGGAGTGGCAACTGGCAAGTGGTCGATGGATTTGGTTGACAAGACGGGTCGGGTACAAGTTGACACAAATGCATTATTAATTTGACAAAATGAACACATACAAATAATGATTGTTCAATATACTGGACTTGTCTCAAAAGAGTTAATTCAAAAGTATTGAATTTATAAAATCATGATAAATAAATAGTCATTGTATTGTGTTTATACAAATAAATATGTAAAAATTTTAAAGAGTAAACCACCAGTTATTTAATTTAGAAAGAACTTTTGTTAAGTGTTTATGTTTCATTAGTATTTTTTTTAAGCCTTCAATCATCTTCTTCATTATAATTATAATCATCCAAGGTAGGCCTTTATATAATATTAAGTTAATTCTTAATTTATTTATGTTTTTTATTACATGAGTTTTAAATATTTTTGGTATTCAAAGTGGATCCAAGACCTATCTTCTACAATACTAATTAACAATACCATATTTCGTTAATTAATGCAGTTCACCTTTAGTTAATTAGAAAGGTACTCGCGCGATGTAATAGTGACGGTGGTGGTGACGGTAACGGGTCGTGGTGGAGTGCGACGGTAGTGGTGGCAATAGCGGCGGTGGTGGTGGTGTTGGTGTTAATGTGTGTTTATGTGTGAGAAAGAGAGACGTAATTATATGTTTGATGTGTTAGAGGTGATTAGGAATATTTTAGGAATATTTAGAAACGCTTTAAATAGGGGCTAGTTTGGTTTAATAAAAAATATAGAGTATAGACTATAGACTAATAATTGAGCTATAAACTTTTAATGCAGACAAGAATGTAGTAGTAAGATGGGCCTGTAAACTTTGGCCCATCTAGTTACAACTTGAGACTTATCTCATCAAACAAGTTCAATACTTGGGCCAATTCCAATAATTGATGTAACAGATACCAGGGACCAGGGTCACCTGGTAAAGAATCCACTAGTGTTTTCATAAAAGACATGATTAAAAATATAAATTGTGCATTTTGGAGTTCACAAAAACAACATCAAGATTTCTTTTCAAAACATTACATTTTGTGAGCACTGATCCATTATTTATTTTCTTTGTTTATCGTCTGTAGCATTCACAATTTCATATATAAGAACGATGATTCTAATTAGTATGAATATGAATTATCTAGTAAACTAGCGATGACAGATAGTTAACTCGAGAGATTTCATCGTCGTATGATTAAATTTAAATGATTTGAAAAGAATCGGGTTGTCCTAATTTGTATATTTCAAAGTGCGGTTATACTCTCTCCATCCTAATTTAAATGTCCAAATTTGACTTGCTGAGTCTTTTTTTCTCTAACTTTGACCATAGGTATTTTTTTTATAATATAATATCTAATGAAAGATATATCAATGAAAAATACATCTAAAGCTCAATCTGTCTATATATTTTACATAAGCTATTGTATAACACACACGAAATAATTTACGGTCAAAGTTGTGATAGAAAGACTTCAAAAGTCAAAATAGGACATTTAAATTGGGACAGAGGGAGTATATCTTACACTTTGAGAGCAATTAAAACGATGATGTTGATGTGTACCCATTCACATGAAGGAAGACAGAGGTAAAAAAAAGATACAACTTTTTGGTACACAATTACATGCCCTTTACCGATATATAAAAATACTAGATTAAACCCGTCCTTTGGATGGTAATGTTATAATGATCAAACAGTAATATAACAATACATATTTTTAATACTTGTAGACTATTATAAACCATAATGTAATAAATTTATTAAAAAATATTATAGTAGAATGATTACTAAATATTTTCGAATTATATATTACACCTATAGATACATATATAAACAAAGCGTCACAGAGTAAAAGATCTTACTCGGCAAAAAAAAAATACACATAAGTCCAAAATTATCCTTCTTTAGTTACAAAGAAACAAATTATAAATGCTTTTAAATTTATAAATTTATTATTAAAGAAACAAATAAGCAATAATCCTACTTGTAAGCTAAATGAAGATATATAATACAACAGCAAACCGAAAAAATCATATATTATTTATAAGAAAATTAACTTCAGATAGAAGAGAGAAAACTCGACCTTCAACATATACTGTGTTGGTTCATATATGGTTTCACTTTGAAACTGATAACATTATCGTCCAACCAAATAATGCTTAAGAGGGTGAGAGGATATAATTTGCTAAAAATCATGTATTATTTATAAGAGAATTAGGTTTTTTCCATTACATTGTTTATTCTTCAAGTAATTTGAATTACAATAGGAAACAAATATATACATACATATCAAATTAGTATAATTATATATATATCTATATCTATGCCATGTTGACTCCAAAATACGCTATCAAAATTTTATATTTATCATAAACTTGATTTTGTTTCAACTTCAATATTTAAATTAATGATAATACGGATTCAAATTTCCTATCTACAAAAGTTACACAATATATATATCCCCTAAATAATAGTTAGGAGGTCTAAAAATAATCATTATTTATTTGGCCCATATGGCAATTACATAACACAATACATACATGAAAAAATTCCAAGTAAGCAAAAAGCTGACTTGGTACAAGATTAGCATAAACGCATAATCATTTTTATATCCTCTCTTAGTTATATAGAGAGATAGGTGCATTGGTGATATAATTGGGAAAGGTTCGATATGATGGTCTTTCTTGTTTCGAATATGGTCTTTAGATTTGTTTTTGAGTCTTTCCTACCAGCTGTGACAATGTTGAGAAATGATATTATCTTTCAATCTTAGCTTTGGTTATGTTAGGAATATGCTCAAGTCAATGAGGGACTACAACTATAAAACTGAAGATAGTTGTGACAACTCGTAATTAATTAACATCGGGTTAGTCCTAATCTCAATTAGACAGTCATTTGACGTGGAACTTATTAGACTTTTGGACTTTTGACTTAGTCAAAATAGACGTGTCCTTATGACGTAGACTATTAGCTATTTAGACGAATGCCGAGTCTTAAAATAACGTTAAATAAAGATTTAAATGTTATAATTGAACACAGTAAATAGACTGTCTAAACTAAATATTTCTAACAGTTTAGTTTATTTAACTTTATTGACTTGCCTTAATTAAAATGACACGAAGGAAAATACCTTTACTTTACATTTTGACTTTTAGGTCATTCGGTATTTAATCGTAAGCATTTTACTGAATTAAAGGTACCAAAATACCTCACTTTAAGGCCACGTGGGCCGAAATGTTTATTGTGGCTGGGAATTAAACAACAAACGAACAACAAAACCCTTCCCTCCTTTTCCTTCTTTCTTTGCCTGTCGACCCAACACACACAACACACACACACACAAAATTCACTTTATGCTCTAAATCATTTTGGCAAGGAGAAATCAAAGGGAAATCAAAGCAATTAATCATCTTTCAATAATAATTAAGGTTTTGGGCATTATCATCATCATCATCTTCATATTTCTTCTTATTTCTCAAGAACACCATTTGGTAAGTAACTTTCTCAAACTTTGATTTGGTTTAAATTCAATTAAGGGTTTGTTTTCAGTTTTGATTATGGAATTGGAAGCCTTTAAATTAGATATGAAATTAGGGTTTTGATGATAAATGGATATTTTGGCTTAGAATTTGGTTTTGATGTCAATATGGTTGTATTTGTGAAATGGTAGGCGAAATGGTATTGTCTCCAGATTTTGAGCATGTTTGTAAGTGTTGAGATGGTTAGAATTTGAGTAAAAATGGGTTTTTGGTTCGAAATTTCTGCACCTGGACTGCAGGTGCTGAAGCTGTTCTGGGGCTCACTGCGGCGCAGTGAGCATGGCTCTGGCTCACTGCGGCGCAGTGGCCATTCTCGGCCCTTTTGTTCATTTAGCCCACTGCGGCGCAGTGAGCATAGTTCTGGCTCACTGCGGCGCAGTGGCCATTCTCGGCCCTTTTGTTCATTTAGCCCACTGCGGCGCAGTGAGCATAGTTCTGGCTCACTGCGGCGCAGTGGTAACTTGCTGGAACTTTTGACTTTTCATTCAAATTTAGTAATAAAAGACGAACTTGAGTCAAATAATATTGAACATTGAATCACATTATCGGTTAAGGCATTCTAGGGTTGATAGCTAAGTAGTTGTACGTAGGATACTTGTCGTCGTGAGATTTGATCCTCACCATCCGTGCTCATATCCTAGGTTTTGGATAGACGTGGAGGCTAGACTGCTCTTATTCTCTGACTGCTCATACTTTAGCTCGTAGACTGCTAAGGTGAGTTTATGGCGCCCTTTTTCCTTTACTTTGGGCCTGAAAGCATGTACTATATACACGACTACTTTGTAAATGATTTGTCTTTGTCTACGCCATGAGATTTGGTAAATGAAATCATTTGTCTTATATTTGCCATGAGACGGCTGTCTAAAAATGTGTATACATGTCTTATGAAAATCGATCTATATGTCTTGACTTGCCATGTTGTTGGCTGACTAAACTGTTTCTTTGTGTTTTTGACAAACTAAAATGATCCCCCCCCCCTCTTGTAGTTATATTTAGGTTAGACTTCGGTCTGAACCGTCATGTCATATATTTAGGTTAGACTTCGGTCTGAACCGTCATGTCAAATATTTAGGTTAGACTTCGGTCTGAACCGTCTTGTCATATATTTAGGTTAGACTTCGGTCTGAACCGTCATGTCAAATATTTAGGTTAGACTTCGGTCTGAACCGTCTTGTCATATATTTAGGTTAGACTTCGGTCTGAACCGTCATGTCAAATATTTAGGTTAGACTTCGGTCTGAACCGTCATGTCATATATTTAGGTTAGACTTCGGTCTGAACCGTCATGTATTAAATAACTACAACAAACGACGATTGATCTTTTAGTCAAACACACTGTAAACTCACCAACTATTTCGATAGTTGATCCTCTCAAATTTCATGCTTTTCAGGTGACCATCAGTAAGTCTTGGAATCGTCTTTGGCATTATAGGGCCAAATCTTTTGACTTTGGACGTACAATTAGCATCAGACATTGAGGACTCTCATGCTTTTGGCTTTAATTGTATTTGACTGTCCAATTTATATAACTTGTATTCTGTGGGCCCAGTTCCAAATGAGGATGACTTGTATCCGTATTTTGGGGTCCACACTTTGAACGATTGTACTTGTATTGACTTGTATTGGTATAAATGGATGTAATCTCTATTAACCTTCTGATTAGTATGCAATCTTTGTTAACCCTGTATTTCCGCTACAACGGGGTGTGAAGATAGTTGTTAAGGATGACAAAAATCTTAAATGGTCAAAGAGGGACTAACATTGAAGACAGTTGATACTTGAAGGGTTATTTTGGACGTTGAAGATGACATGCTTTATATTTGGGTTATTCATCCAGATGATAAACAACTAATTAAATTACCCATATATTTTCTATATACATATTCTTACAAATGGAGATATTGAATATATGATTCGTTCTCGACCCTCATATTCATATTATTATATTTCTGTATTTCTTATCATTGTAATCTGTTCATCATCTTTGTTGATTCAGATATTGAATTCATACAACTTCTGTAATAATAATTTGTTTATTAATAATAATAATTGCAGAATTTCTTTATATCTTGTGTATTATCAATCAATTTAGATTGATTGATCTTGTGATTCTATAAATTCTTACATGGTATCAGAGACAGGTTCGATCGATTTGGGATTGTCTGAAATAGTGTATTGAGTTTGACAGAGACCGTGGGATCTATTTTTTGATATAAGGCTAGATTTAAATAAACCCTAATTTTTCGATCTAGGGTTTGTGTTCCGATTGTGGTTTCTTGGATTCGATTAGGTTTTTCTTGAAATCCTAATCCTATATTCGATTGAGGTTCGCTTCGTTGTTCAAAGTCTTCCGCTGTGTAAGTGGGCTTCAAAATATTTTTACGTGGAGTACTCAGTAAGTATTTTCATCCTCTCCTGTGTGGTAGCAAGTTCCTGCTCGTGGGAGTTTCTGTGCTTACAGGGATCAACTGCCCCCATTTGAGTCACACTTGGTCTATAACCAGGGCTCTAGTCTATATTTTATGTGCTTATGTGATAAATTGTATTTATGTGCTTATGTGATAAGTTGTCAGTCATCTTTGTTCTTGATAAATTGTTAGTTTTTACATTAAAATTGTTTTTGTTTAACTCTCAAATTCGAGTTTGATTCATTTTTATACGAAGTTTCTACTATCATTTTTAGTCTATTGTCTATTGTAGCTCTCTCATAGGTCAAATTGATTTGTTTTCTTCGCCTAGATTATGGTTGCTGGTATTTGTTTTGTCTGCTTACTTGCTTTGGTTCGTATTTAATATATATAAACTACGATTTTTTTTCTTTATTTGGATCTGTTTTTTAATAAAAACTATAATTCACTGAAACTGTTAATGTTGATTATCAGTAATAATGATATTGTTATGCTCTTGTTTGATTCACGATTAGAATTTGGAAGTTGTTTTCTCTTCACAAGGTTGTGTTAATTGATATAAATATGGGTTGATGCTTTTGATTTCATTATGTTGACATCTCTATGTTTTTATTATATTAGCAGCTTTCAAGTATTGCTTGGTTGTATTTATGCTGCATGTTTCTTCTGATTCAGAGATTGGTTGTTGATCGTTTTGTGTATTTTGGGCATTCTTAGTCTCTATGACAGCCCCTCTTAATCTGTCTTGGGCATTCTTAGCCTTTTATGGCAGCCCTTCTTTATCTGTCTTGGGCATTCTTAGCCTTTTATGGCAGCCCTTCTTTATCTGTCTTGGGCATTCTTAGCCTTTTATGGTAGCCCTTCTTTGTATTTTTGATGGTGATGAGTTGAGTTATTCATGTTGATGGTTATATTGAATTATTATGGTTATTGCATGTTTCTTTTGGGCTTCTATTGTCTTTTTTTATGTGTTGAGGTCATAAAAGTTTTCACTTAAGTCAAATTAGTCTTTATGCTCTTTGCATGCTTTAGTTGTTTGCTTTACTTGTGAAGTTGTAAAAGTTTTTGGTTAAGTTGAATTAGTCTTTATATTCCTCACACTTCTGATTGATTGTTTTATGTCTGATTATGATGATCATATCTTATGTTGTTCCAAACGTTTTGTTAGGACCAGTTCACCTGGAACTGTCCAGTCACCAGTTCACACTGACCAGTTCACCAGTTGCATCTGGTGACCAGTAAACTGGTGACCAGGAAGATTTGTCGAGAAATATATTGAAGTCCAGTTGCACCGTACAGTTAACGCAACTGAAGACTTCCTCCAGTTGAGAACTGACCAAGTTGAAGAAGCATTCCAGTTGAAGTCGAAGACAACAAATGGAAGATAGAGAATCGCAATGGCAGCGAAGCCCAGTTGACATTCTAGTCAGTTACAAACTGGAGACCATCAGTGGAAAGCCCTTACAAAGCTTTACACTGATTACGAGGAATTGACTTGTATACTTTATGTACCTTTACCCGGATAATAAGCCTTGTCTTATTATTTAAGTAATAAAAGGTACATAAAGGTGGTTATGTAAAGTCACTTTATCCTACGACTTTACACTGCCTTTAAGGAATTAAATGCTATTCCTTAAATGCTTCCAACCACATTTGTACGGCCAAAGTTAACATCCCAATGTTAACTTTGCCTATAAATACAAGTCATTGCACAACCAAGAAGATCAAGTATTCGAACTCACAAGTTAAATACTTCACACTTTGCAAACCTGCAATATTCTTGGTGAACTTGTGCAATATTCTCTCAATCGCTAAAAGGAACATTTCACTACTTTAAGTGTTTCGATTGTTGAAGAGAAATTCCGAGTATAGATCAATTGTATTTCATAGGTTGTTAGGATATTTACATTCGTGTATTATCTTGGTTCCGCATCAACCTTGTAATTTGTTTAATATCAATAAATAAATTACACATTGAAAAATACATATTGTCTCATCAAGATTGTTTACAAGTTATTTGTATTATTGCATTGTTCTTTACTTATTGTCTTTTGTATAAGTAATCTATCTAGAACTTGGTATATACACACTGCAACTGGTCGTCTCCAGTTCAGTGCATATATTGCAAAGTAACTCCACCATCGACATAGAGGTGTCTTCAGTAGTACCATCTAACGAGTTGGGACTTACAAGTTTCTTTTATGATTCTATGTTTGTGTGTTATTCTCGGTTGGAAGCATTTCTGTTCTAAAGAGGTCCATGACATATTGACATGTTGAGTTGTTTTTGCATATCATGCTTACACTATCTAGATATGGTGTTCAGGGAAGTATTCAATATTCTTGACTATTTTCATATTTTAGTTTGTGTCTTCAATCTTGTTGTTAGATACTTTTTTGTTTTGCTTGTATCTAACTACAAGATTGAGGGGGGGAATATGAGTATATAGAGGTTTATATGTTCGTTTCTGGTATCTTGAGTTTTGTTTTTTAAATATTAAAACTTTTGTTTGAAAATCTTAAACTTGTCTTTAAATCTTAAACCTCTATCTTGAGTTTTGTTTTTTGAATATTAGAAGCTTTGTTTGAAAATCTTGAAACTTGTCTTAAAATATTTATAAAAAAAACGTGTTTTTGAATCTTAAACCTTGTTTTTCATGTTAATCTTGCTCCTCTATTGGTTCTTATTTGGTTGTTTTTTGTTTTATTATTCGGATTTTTATCGTGTTTTTTTGTTTTTATATTCAGGATTTTAGGAAGAGGCAAAGTTTTCATATTGTTGAGTTTTTTCACTTGTTTGAAGCTGCTTTTGGATTATTTACTCTTCTAGTTGATGTTGTTCGTTGCAAGTCTGTGTTGAGATGCAGTCATATGATTTGAATCAGTTGAAGTTTTTTTTTGGGTGATAATAATAAAAAAGGAGTTGGTGTTTTGATGGGATGGAACTATAAGGAAGTGCAAGTTTGTAGGTACCTTATGTGAGCTATAGCTTTATCTTATGATGGTTCGTGTTTAATAGAAAGAGCAAAGGCAATCAGAACAAGAATTGGTATTATTTGGTTTGGTAGTTACTCTCCATTTGGTTGTAAGGTTGTATAAAAAAGTGTGGTTAATGGCAGCAGTGGTTTTATAAGTGGGTTTATATGTTAAAGGTAGGTTAGTTATTTTGATAGTTCAAGTGACGAAGACGAAATGGTACTTATTATGGTATTTCAAACAGACTGCTGCAAATTATAAATGGCAATTATTAGTAAGGGTGAAGTTATATGTGTACTGGTAATGTTATATAAAGGTTGGTAATAATGGGTAGAGAAGTGTTAAGGTTGTGAAGATTATTTAGTTTGAGAATAAAAGAATATGTAGTAGCCCATGATCTGACATGATGGTAGGAAATGTGCAAGTGGTTAGTATGGATTTTATTATTGGAAGGGAATTTTTTATTTCAACATAAAGGTGTACAAGGAATTTTTGGGCAGCAAGGAAATACATAATTTTGATTTACTATCAACTGAGATGTCATGTTCCTTTGTTATTTGGTGTTGTATAATGGAGTGCAATTTTGAAAAAGAGAGCCCGAGGAATATCATGGAATGGTGGGAAATATATAGTTTGATTTTAGGATGTAGCTACAGCAGCTAAAGTACTTGTTTAAATTGGTCATTGGTGAAAGAAGCTAATGAATTTTCTGCACTATTAGGATGGGTTGTAGTTCTTGTAGGGATGCAGTTATTGTTGCTATAACTTTTGGAATGAATGGCTTTTAGCTTACCAGCCTCGTCTTTGGTGATTAAAGGTCATTCTAATTCTCTATAACAAATAGAAAACTTATTTCTATTTGGTTTAGCCCGTGTTAGTGTGCTTGGGGTGAAAGACTTTCGGCGTGACTAACATTCCGGCTTTAATATACCGTTATTTTGAGTGAAGTTTTTGATTGGGATTTGATCTCTTATTTTATGTTGAGATTATAATTTCGGTTAACCACTTTTTACAAGTATCCATCGCTAAGATTGTCGGGGGGTGTTGAGAAATGATATTATCTTTCAATCTTAGCTTTGGTTATGTTAGGAATATGCTCAAGTCAATGAGGGACTACAACTATAAAACTGAAGATAGTTGTTAAGGATGACAAAAATCTTAAATGGTCAAAGAGGGACTAACATTGAAGACAGTTGATACTTGAAGGGTTATTTTGGACGTTGAAGATGACATGCTTTATATTTGGGTTATTCATCCAGATGATAAACAACTAATTAAATTACCCATATATTTTCTATATACATATTCTTACAAATGGAGATATTGAATATATGATTCGTTCTCGACCCTCATATTCATATTATTATATTTCTGTATTTCTTATCATTGTAATCTGTTCATCATCTTTGTTGATTCAGATATTGAATTCATACAACTTCTGTAATAATAATTTGTTTATTAATAATAATAATTGCAGAATTTCTTTATATCTTGTGTATTATCAATCAATTTAGATTGATTGATCTTGTGATTCTATAAATTCTTACAGACAACGATTATGTTTTTTCGTGTTTAGGCGCCTAAATATACATAAAAAATGTATAAAATATTTAATCATTATAAACGGGTTTTGATCATTTGAAAACTAAAATTTTTGTGAAAACTAGAAAACTGGCCAAAACACACTGTGATATGAATTTAACACAATGTGATTTTAATTTTTTTTTTAGAAAACACTTTGTGTTAAGTTCATATCGCAGTGTGTTTGAACAATTTTCTGATTTTCACGCGCTATCAAAAACACACTGTGATTTAAAACTTAACACAATGTGTTTTTGGATTACACAAAAAACACAATTAAAACACATTGTGTTAAATTCAGATCATAGTGTGTTTTGGCCAGTTTTCTTGTTTTCACGGAAATTTTAGTTTTCAAATGAACATTTCACTTATAAACTCATGCATTATTGACTTATTGTCTATTTACTCCAAACAATTAGCTTAGTTACGATTTGTGAATATATATGATTCTGTTTAAGAGAATGATTGAAAAATATTATAAGAGAGAAGAAAATTGGAAAAATTGCCCTAAAGATCACTTTCTTGCTTTGGATCTCAAACATAACCTTCGTCGATGATAGCTTTATAGACAAGCCATCATACATAATAAAATAATTTAGTTACTTTAAAATATCATGTAGTAGTAGGTTTGTCTTCCAACTCGGAAATTCTATTATCTTTTCTAAACATAAAAAGTTAAAAACACATAATATCTATTTTATCATACTTCTCTTTCAAATCACTCGTTTTTAAATAAACGAAGACCGAAGTTAAAAATATATCGTTAGGTCTAGGAAGAATGGAGATTTGGGGGAAAATTCTATATTTTCTCATTAAAGAATTAAATGAAATACACATACAAAATATATATCGGTGGTAACCGCCTCTAACTAACTAACTTTCTAAATTGACACATTCAGTTCTCCATCTCTTATATATTTACATTTCTAGTCTAATCTCAACTTTAATTACATCTTATCACAATGTAACAAACACTTTAGTAATACTCCTTTCATCTTGGTGCTTTGTCTTGTGATCTTGTAAGTAGTATTCACTTTGCAATCTGAAACTTCTCCTTTAGATATACTTTGTATATCTTCATCCCCCCAGCAAGTTGAGAGGTTGTATGGATTACAACAACTCAAATTGGAAAGACAATTATAATGTAAGGATTTGGACAGTCCTTTAGTGAGTATGCCAGCAACTTGTGCCTTGGTGGAGATGAATTGTGAACTGATATGACCAGACTTGATCTTCTCTCTGACAAAATGGCAATCTAATTCAATATGTTTTGTTCTATGATGGTGGACTGGGTTAGAGGCAAGATCTATGGTAGAGGCATTATCACATAACATGACAATAGGTGTAGGAATTTTGACTGTAAGATCCTTCAGTAAACAAGTCAGCCAAGTAACTTCACAAGTACTGTCAACTAAAGATCTATATTCTGCTTCAGTTGAGGATCTGAAGACCACACTTTGTTTCTTTGATTGCCATGAAATTAAGCTAGTTCCCAAAAAAATAGCATAACCAGAGACAAATCTTCTAGACATTTGACAGGCAGCCTAATCACTATCATAGAAGTTTGTCAGGGTGAGAGTGTTGTAGGAGGAAAAGAATAAGCCTTGGCCTGGATTTAGCTTGATGTATCTGAGTACTCTGATCAGGGCATTCATGTTGACAGTTGTAGGAGAGTGAGAAAATTGGCTCAGGTGTTGAGCAGCAAATGCTAAATCTGGTCTTGTAATGGTTAGATATATTAATTTGCCCACCAGGGTTCTATAAAGTGTGGAATCAGGTAAAGGATCCCCAATTGTGGCAGACAATTTCTAATTTGGATCAATGGGTGTAACAGCATGCTTAAGATTCTGAATACCAGCATGTTTGAAGATATACAAAGTATATCTAAAGGAGAAGTTTCAAGTACAGGCATAAGGTGCTTCAAGTGCATCTAATTCATCCCAAAAACCTTTTAACTTGTGATAATAGACCTCTATACTAGAATTGTCTTGTTTGAGCTGAGTAATGTCCACAGTTATTTGATATACCCTATGACCATCTAGTTGTGCATAATGTTCATTCAAATCTTTCCACAATCCAGCAACAGTATGTATAAAACTCAAACTATTACCAATTGATTCAGAAACAGTGTTTAGGATCCAAAAATTACCATATCATTGGTTCTATCCCATAGAGGTTTGAGAGGAGAAGTGGCAGTAAGTTCTTTATACTCTCCATTGATAATTTTGACTTTGTTCTTAGCACTCAAAACAATCAACATAGACCTTTTACAAGAACTGAAGTTTTCTGATCCAGACAGCTTTTTAGCAGTAAGTACCAACCCTGGATGACCAGTTTGATGAAGATACAGAGGATGATGAACTGACTCTGCATCAGTAATTGTCTCTTGAGTTGCTGGATTAGTGATGTGTCCAATTTTATATATATTTCCCACATTGTTTTATGCCATTATTGTTATGTTTTATAGTCATTCGTACCTTTATTTCGATGCTTTATGGTATGTACGAGTGGTTTCAGGTACATAACAGGTTTTATGGAAGAAAATGGCTAAATATGGCATAAGATGAGCTTACGGATGAATTCCGGGGATGTTTAGATGAAGAAAGTAATAGTGTCAAAGTCTAACTCCCGTTACATATCGTTAATGGTCGTTAAGAAGAACAAGGGATTTACATGGCTGCTGTAACGGCAGTTACATAAACCTTAACGGGAGTTACAAGCATGCAGTTAACGGGCGTTAGATAGAAGGACTAGAGATGCACAGATTTGTTAGTTAGCCCGTGTAACGGCCGTTACACATCACTAATGCCCGTTAGTCGCTGAAACATATAAATACATATTTTTGGACGGGTCTTGAACAACTTTTGATCACTTCTAAACCCTAAAACATATCCCAGCCGTTTTTGAGTCTTTTGAAGGAGGTTTTTGACCCGAAACATCATCTTTGAAGATCAAGAACGCGATTGGACTTGCTACATCATTAATCTTTCGATTTCTTGTATTCGGTACATCATGAATTCATCTATTTTGATTTGTTATTCTTGTTTGAACATGAGTAGCTAATCTTTTCTTCATCCATCTTGATGAAGTGAGACAATATGTAAGGATTGCACAATTTTAATAATTCAATGTTGATTTCATTTAACGTTATATTGTGATCTTAGCGTATTTCTTCCTTATAATTTATCTTGAATTGATTGGTGATTTATGTGTGTCTTTAATGGTAATTATTGATTACATATATTTCATTTTGATTGTTTGGGTACAAACAATTGGGTCTATGACGGGTACGGTAGATAATCGTTCAATGATAATAGAATTATAGGGGTGTTGAAAATAACCAAACCCAAATAACCCGACCCAACCCGAATGGGTTTGGGTGAAACGGGTTGGGTTATTCGGTTTACGGGTCGTTATTTGGGTTAACCCGAATAACCCAAAGCTTAATCGGTTTGGGTTACGGGTGAAAATTTTATAATTTGGGTCAACCCGAATAACCCGAATAAGATGTTTATCTGTTTTATATATACTAATATAACACGTCAAATTTGTTTAAAGTATATATTATTTGAATACTTAAGTTTTCATTTATAAACAAATAGAAGCATGCAAGTTAAATAATAATGGATGTTTAAAAAATATACAAATGTATCAAATGCTAAAAATATGAATATAAGAAAAGTTATATATTATCAAAATAATATATTTAATATCAATAGTTTTCATTATTTTATATGGTTTGTAATTTATTTGTTTTGTCTATAACTTTTCTTGTGATAATATAATCATCTTTTTATGAAAGAATTCAAAAGACGCATAATTAAAAGTGTTTCAACACTTTTGGATACATGAATATCACTATTATTCAAGTTTTTGAAATTAAAATTATATTGTTGCGTAACCAAAAAATTTTTTAGGTTGCACGTGAATTCAATCATATTTTATTTGGGTCACCCAAAACCCGACCCAAAAACCCGAACCCGAACAACCCAAACCCAAATAACCCAAATCTTATTCGGTTTGGGTTACGGGTTAATTTATAATTCTTCAAAACCCGAATAACCCGAACCGAATAACCCGAAACCCAAATAACCTGACCCATCAACACCCCTAGTGAAAAATGTGTTAACGGTTGGGTACAATCGATAGATATAATTGTTATCTTAATAACCAAAACCATTGTTTGATTAGGGAAGTTATAAAAGATGTCTCGGGGTACCGGTCTTTGTAATGAAACTAGTTTAAGCAAGAGAGTCAAATGATATCATTAACTTGACGGGTACGGGGTTGGTGCTTTGTTTGAGTCTCGGTTATTTAATCAACTTAAATTGAAATTGAACTTCATTTATGTGCAATCTGAACATGTTGTTGAGCGGATTCAAGATGGATGCCTTTTAATATTATTGTTTTCAATCACAAACTCTCTTTTCGATTAATCCTGCGGGATTACTAACTGATTTTACTAACTTTTGCAACGTGACAATTCGGTCACAAAACCCCCTCATTTCTACTTGAACTACTTTATTTTAACAATTGCTTTACTTAGTCCTTGTGATCGACCTCGGATTTACCAAGCTAACTATACTGCATACGAACGGGTTCACTGCCTGTGAGTGTGTTGTAGTCAGTCGCTAGGTGATTCGTGTTATTAAATTTTAAGACTCGATTTCACACATCAAGTTTTTGGCGCCGCTGCCGGGGACTTTTGTTTTAGTAGTTGTTTAATTTTGTAGTTCGACCCTTTCTCACATTTATTTGTGAGAAAGTTAATTGCTTTACTATTAGATTTTATTTTTATTTGTACCAGGTGCGGTTGACGGTTTATTTTGCGGTGATTGTGCAGGTCTCTTGCTAGTTGATGAACACTAGAGCCTCTGGCCGACCCTTGCATAGTCCTTTATCTAATCCGGGGAGAGCCAGACGTCGATTAGTGCAAAGAAACAATCAAGAGCCATCCACATCAGGCAAGATAGATTCAGAAACCACAGACCAAGTCCAACAGGACGTAGATTTGGACGAGTACTATACTAAGAAAACATCAACATCAGAAGATCAACTGATTAACAGGTTGGAAGAAGCAAGTAGGGTATTTCGAATAGGTGAAGACTCGGAGATAGAAGAAAAAGCTCAAACACCCGAACAAAATAGGGCTGTATTCCCTCAAATCAACAGAAACCAAGATCAACAAGGAAGAGTAAACATAATGGGTGATGAACAACCGAGAGCTAATAATGATATTCCTTATGGGGAACGGAGATGAACTATACCAGCTAATCGGGGCACAGCTATCCGCCCTCCTGCGATTTCAGCAAACTTCTCCTTGAAGGGAAATCATCTTAAGAGTGTTACTGAGGATACATTCGACGGAGTTGCACGATGGGACCCGTATGACCACATCGAAAGGTTTGAAAAGATTTGCAGGTTATACCAATATGGAGAAAATCAAGCTGATAATGTGAAGCTGGAGTTGTTTCCATTGACTCTTACAGGGGAAGCATCTTCATGGTTTAGGGAATTGCCGGAAAACTCGTTCACCACTTGGAACGATTTGAGAGAAGCTTTCATTGATGAGTTCTACTCAATAAGGACTCAACGGAAGTTGGAAAATCAGATTAGGGGTTTCTCTCAAGATCCGGGAGAAGATATGGTTGATGCGTGGAAGAGATTCAAGGAGATGATAAGGAATTGTCCGGGTCATAACATGGATATTGATCTAATTGTTGAGATTTTCTATGATGGGTTAGATAGGAGGTCTAAGAGGGAGCTCAGTTATGCATTTGGGGGAAGCTTCAATAACATTTCCCCGAATGAAGGTTATAAAATTCTGGAGGATATGGCCAAGGAGAGCTCGACCCGGGATGAAGACCGACTAAAGAGATCTGGGAGAAGTACTGTTGCTAAAGTCGAGAGTAGCAAGGATTCAGGGACAGTTGCTGAGATTAAAGCTCTCTCAAAACGCATGGATGAGCGTTTTGATGGACAAGAAGAGTAGGTTAAGAGCCTAGAGAGGGATGTGAGAGTGTTGGCTGATGGTTGTGACCATTGTGGGGATATGCATTATACAGAGGATTGCCCCCATCAACCAGCCCAAGATGTGAATTATGTCCAGAACCAACAGCAAGGGAACTTCAGCCGTAACACCGGTTTCCAAAACCGGCAATCAGGTAATTCTTATCCCTCTCTTCATCTTATAATGCTAACAATTCTGGTTTTAGTGGCAACGGGTTCAGCAGGTTCAATAATCAGAATCAACAAGATCCGGATTCAGAATTGAAGAGTATAATGAAGGACTTCATTAGCACCCAGAAAGCAACCAATGAACAAGTTGCAGGAGAGTCAAAGAAGATGAATGCCGCTTTGGATGTTTTGACTACTCGATTAGATGGGCTTGGATACAAGCTTGAGCAGGGCATGAAGAGTCAACAAGCCACCATTAAAGACTTGGAAGGAAGAATAGAGAGGCTTGGAAATTCAAATAGACCTTCCGGGACACTACCCAGTAACACTCAGCAGAACCCGAGGCCTCAAACAAACAATCAAGGACAGAAATATAACCCTCCCAATGTTAGGAACGAGCAAGTTAATGCTATCACCACGAGGGCAGGTAATACTTATAATTCTGCTAATGTTATGCCTAATATTTCTAGTCCAGTTTTGCAGGATCAGGATGATGAATGTGAGGATCTCGTTGATGAAGAGATTGAGATGGAACCGAACCAAACCGTGCAGACTCCGGTAGTTCCATCAAAGCCGGTTGTAGAGCCCGAGGTCAAGGCCTACAAGCCGAAGATTCCATTTCCGCAGCGATTGGTGAAAGATAAGATGAAAGAGCAAATGGAGAAATTTGTAAGTCATCTAAGTAAGTTGCATATTAATATACCATTTTTAGATGCAATCGTGCAGATGCCAGGTTATGCAAAGTGTTTGAGGCAAATTTTGATGAATAAGAAAAATCTGGCGAAGGTGGCAACTACAATGCTTGAAGATGTTTGTTCAGCAGCAGTGACAGGTAAATTACCCGAGAAACGTAGGGATCCAGGTAGTTTTACTATTCCGTGTAAAATTGGTAATTTGTCTGTAAAACGATCATTAACAGATTCAGGTGCAAGCATTAACTTAATGCCTTCATCTATTTATTCTAAGCTGAACTTAGGAGAACCGAAACCGATTAACATGAAAATCCATTTGGCCGATAAATCTGAAATAAGACCTATGGGGATCTTAGAAGATGTGTTAGTCAAGGTGGGTGGTTTGGTTTTTCCTGTAGATTTTGTCATTATTGATGCAGATGAAGCGTTAAATGTGCCCCTTATTCTAGGAAGACCGTTCCTTGCTACGACCGATGCTAAACTTGAGGTTGGTCGTGGCAAGCTTACATTGAGAGCAGGGAATGAGTCAGTGACATTTTCGAACACTTGTTCTATTTCTTTACCTAATGTTGCTAACTCTGTTGAAACTGCTTGTGTTAGTTCTTTGGATGTACAGATTGATGAATGGTTGGACAAGAAGCTAGAGGAAAAAGAGGTTGAGTTGAAATCAACAGCAGTGCATGTTTCTAAACCAACGGATGGCCCAAGTGCTAAGATCCGTAAACTATATAGTCGTGTGAAGTCAGCTGTCTCTCATGGTAATGTGAGGTTATCTGAAGATTTGTGCTCGAATTTGTCAACAAATGAAAAGGAGGAGTTAATGATGGTGGTAGACACTTCTTGGCGAGCAAATGATTGGATTCTGACAAAGGTGAAAGGTAACTGTTTTTCACCATTTAAGGGTAGACCGCCCAACACTTTAAGTGTGGGGGCGTCTGAGACCCCGCCATGGTAAATGAGAGGTGATCGAGTCTAGCTAAAGACTCGTTTAATAAACTTAGCGCTTGCGGGAGGCAACCCGATGTTTTTTTCATTTTTGCATTGTAGGTTCACGTGTCTTCGTAACAAGGTACGTTTTTGTTTTTAATCTTTGTCTAGCTTAATGTATTTCATTATTTTTCTTATATCATAAGATCCTAAAAAAAAATGGAGAAAAGATGGGAAATTTTGAAATGATGGTTAATTAGGCGTTAACGGGAGTTAATTTTACTTTATATAATCATTCAGCATGTAACTCCCGTTAGAATATTTGTCACGGCCGTTAGAATTGGTCCCTGAAAAACATGTCCACTGTAACCCCCGTTATGGAATTTGTAACTCCCGTTATATGGGTCAAAGGAAGTCAAACATCAGCCTATGCCATTCAAAAGTGAATAATTAAATTGGGTTTTGATTGTTGGGCTTCCTAGTTGCCGACAAAAAAAAAAAGGGTTTGTTTTGTTTTGTTTCCTTGTAAGCCAACACCAATACAAACCCATTAAATCTTTTCCTGCCCGATTTTCTTTCAGTTTTGTTGCATTCTTTCTTGCAACAGGTACGTTTTCTTCCTTTTTTTATTGAAATTTTCGTTACTATTTTATAATTGTTAACCTTTTTTATTTTATTTTATTTTATTTTACAATATGGGGCAATAATAATTAAGAGGTTTCTTGGAAACTTAGAAAGTTTTCTTATTTTATTTTAGTCATTGGCTTGTATGGATCCTGTTTATTTGTAAATTTGTGTTTGAGAATTATATAGTCTTGGTTATATATAAACATGGATATGTGACTTTGAACCAACTCCATTATATGAAATAAGTGTAGGGGGTTGAAATTATGCATGGGATTACAAGTAATGTGGCTCATAATGTTCTAGTATTTTACTGAGTTGAGTGTTGACAGATTATTTGCTTAATATAATTATGTAAAATTAGAATCATCCTTTGTTAGGTTAACTTTAGTTTGATATTTTTGCATTTATTTCTTATATGTTCTTTTAAGTAGGATTGGTGTTGGGTTATGTTATTTTGGATACTTCCTGTTATGCGTTGATTTGTGTGTTCATGTTGATAGCATGATGATTGTCATATGCATATGTTGGCACTAAGTTCAGCGCTATATTCTTGTTGGCATCATTCAAGCATGGAACACCCGTCATACCCGGCAAGTTTTTCTTGTTCTTTATTTTGCTTTTTGTTTACTTTCCCTATTTCCCATAGTTTGCCTTAGTTCATTGGACATTGAGGGCATTGTCCAACTCAAGTGTGGGGGGGTGGTAAATAGGAAAAAGTCGGGTATTTTAGTGGAATTTTAAACTTTTGCATGCTTGTCCTTGTAGTTAATTGCTTTTGTCACATAATTTAATGATATTAATTAGCAATTTGACTACACCCTTGGTACAAAGTTTAATTGGTGGAATGTGTCTTGATTGATTAATTAGGCAATCCCTTCTGGATTAATAACATGACTAGCACGCTTATAGCACCAAAACACCCAAATGTGTGAGAAATTTGATCATTTTTAGATTGATAGGTGTTGGAGCATACATTTTCTATGCTCATTTCTTCTTTGCTATGAGTGTGCCGGTGATTGCGTTGATTCTAGAACTTGTCCTAGTTGATCGTTTCGAGACCGCAGTGAGATCACTTTGGTGATATAGAATGACTAGAAGACGAAGAGGCAAATTTAGGATTAAAACCTTTGTTCTTTGTATGTTCACCCTTTGTTTTGTAAACATTTGTTATGTGCATGTTTTGTTCATGTGCTTAGTAGCTAACTACACTGGTTAGTGAACCACCATGTGAAACCCTTATGTTGCACTCACTTTTAGTGCAAGAAACAATAGAAAACATGTTGTCATTAGCCTGTTCTTTGTTATTAAATCCACCCTAAATATACACCTTTCCTATCCATACCGATAGTCGAAGTCCTGGTGGGTCATTGGTTGCCTATGCTAGTGGATGGTTTGGGGTTGTCCTATTGTGTCGGGTTGGGATATTCTCGGTTACTGAGAATAGATTGAGTTCGTCACGATTTTTGGATCAAGTCTGGATTGTTCATATTAGCACATTACTACATGATTTGTCACTGTTTTGATTTTCATTAGAGAATACCAATTAGTCAGAGTAAAAGTAGCTCACAAAAAAAAAAAGAGAAAAAGAATAAAAGAATTGAAAAACAGAAAAAAATAAAAAAATAAAAAAAAATAAAAAATGAAAAAAGAGCTTGGGCTGTCAGTTGGTATTTCTCACTTTTGGTCAAATCATTTTTATGAGTTGGTTCATCTATTACACCAACATATGCTTCATTGTTTCTACAATTTATCAAGTTGAGTTGGTACATCTTTATAACCAACAAAAGGATCTTATAATGCTATATTCTTCACTTATCATATTTAGTTGGCATGTTCGTTAAAGCCAACATGGTTAGTCATGGTTGATTGAGTTGTTTGAATGTCATACACCACAATGGTGTCGGTTTTTAATCGTTCTATTGGGGGGTATTGTCGGGACAACTTCTCGGGTTTTGGACCGTTGGCAACTAATGACATGGGTTCTATGGATTAGACTATTTTGTGAAAACTTTGTTAATTGTTGTGTTATTTCCTTTTAACACCAATTGATATCCCAAATTTCCATACCCTTTTAATTACCCTGTTTAGCCTCAGAGTTCATTACAACCCTTAAAAGACCTCTTCTGATGGTTATCCTGGTGCTTACGCCATGTCGGTGGAGAAATGATTCTAGAACAAGCCTATGGTAAAAGATTATGCATCACGACTAGGCCTTGAGTGATTATTCAAATATTCAACCCCAATAGTAAGTTAGTTGGAGTAGGATAGTTGAGATATCATTGTTTCGATTGATCAGTGCTTAGTCGTGTTATTGAGGCTTGTGAATCATTCAGGTATTGTCAAACATTCCAGTTTTCATTTAAGATTAAAACTGCTTAACCATTTCTTATCATTTTCATTCATGGTTTAGCTTCTTTTTGATTACTGACATGTTTATCCGAGTTGATGTACCAAGGTAATTAAGATTTTGAAGTTTGGAATTGCTTGAGGACAAGCAAAGCTTAAGTGTGGGGGGATTTGATGTGTCCAATTTTATATATATTTCCCACATTGTTTTATGCCATTTATGTTATGTTTTATAGTCATTCGTACCTTTATTTCGATGCTTTATGGTATGTACGAGTGGTTTCAGGTACATAACAGGTTTTATGGAAGAAAATGGCTAAATATGGCATAAGATGAGCTTACGGATGAATTCCGGGGATGTTTAGATGAAGAAAGTAATAGTGTCAAAGTCTAACTCCCGTTACATATCGTTAATGGTCGTTAAGAAGAACAAGGGATTTACATGGCTGCTGTAACGGCAGTTACATAAACCTTAACGGGAGTTACAAGCATGCAGTTAACGGGCGTTAGATAGAAGGACTAGAGATGCACAGATTTGTTAGTTAGCCCGTGTAACGGCCGTTACACATCACTAATGCCCGTTAGTCGCTGAAACATATAAATACATATTTTTGGACGGGTCTTGAACAACTTTTGATCACTTCTAAACCCTAAAACATATCCCAGCCGTTTTTGAGTCTTTTGAAGGAGGTTTTTGACCCGAAACATCATCTTTGAAGATCAAGAACGCGATTGGACTTGCTACATCATTAATCTTTCGATTTCTTGTATTCGGTACATCATGAATTCATCTACTTTGATTTGTTATTCTTGTTTGAACATGAGTAGCTAATCTTTTCTTCATCTATCTTGATGAAGTGAGACAATATGTAAGGATTGCACAATTTTAATAATTCAATGTTGATTTCATTTAACGTTATATTGTGATCTTAGCGTATTTCTTCCTTATAATTTATCTTGAATTGATTGGTGATTTATGTGTTTCTTTAATGGTAATTATTGCTTACATATATTTCATTTTGATTGTTTGGGTACAAACAATTGGGTCTATGACGGGTACGGTAGATAATCGTTCAATGATAATAGGAATTAATGTGTTAACGGTTGGGTACAATCGATAGATATAATTGTTATCTTAATAACCAAAACCATTGTTTGATTAGGGAAGTTATAAAAGATGTCTCGGGGTACCGGTCTTTGCAATGAAACTAGTTTAAGCAAGAGAGTCAAATGATATCATTAACTTGACGGGTACGAGGTTGGTGTTTTGTTTGAGTCTCGGTTATTTAATCAACTTAAATTGAAATTGAACTTCATTTATGTGCAATCTGAACATGTTGTTGAGCGGATTCAAGATGGATGCCTTTTAAATTATTGTTTTCAATCACAAACTCTCTTTTCGATTAATCCTGCGGGATTACTAACTGATTTTACTAACTTTTGCAACGTGACAATTCGGTCACAAAACCCCCTCATTTCTACTTGAACTACTTTATTTTAACAATTGCTTTACTTAGTCCTTGTGATCGACCTCGGATTTACCAAGCTAACTATACTGCATACGAACGGGTTCACTGCCTGTGAGTGTGTTGTAGTCAGTCGCTAGGTGATTCGTGTTATTAAATTTTAAGACTCGATTTCACACATCAATTAGCACCAGTAATTGGCTCCTGAGTAGTAGCAGTTGGCATCTTTTGTAACATCCGCTATTTTGACCGTTTGACTTTAAACGTGATTTGACTAATTAGTGCAATTAATGACTTGATTTGATTTATTTTTGAGTCTAAATGACTAGTATGAAGCTTGACGGGTCGGTTGACCCACTTGTTATATGACTCGATGCTAGACAAAACGCGAATTTAAATAGTTTTGTAGACAGGTCAACACGTGGGTCGAACCCACAACCCATGACCCAAGACTTGACCCAACCTTATCCCTCCACACTCTTCCACCTCCCACTCATCCACCCATCCATTCATCTCATTTACTCTATCTCTTTATCTCTCTAATTAAACACACACAACTCTCTCTCTCTAAATTCTTGCAACATTTATTGTTGTTTGAACTAGATTTAAGCAAGAAACATCATCATTATTATCATCATAACAACATATCGAAAAGTTGGAGCTTAAAGCACAAGAAAACTCATTTTCTAGCCTATTTTCGGATTTCATCATTTGGAAGGAAGTTTGGTAAGTAACTCATCTTAAAATTCACTTTTACATGTTAATAAACTAGTTTGTAACCAATTAGTCAAGCCTTACCGAATTTAAGCTTCAAAATCCATTATGGGTCAAATTAGGGTTTATATAAATAAAATTTGGTCAAAATGTTTTATAAATGATTTGAGGTCATGAGATGAACTTGGAAAGTTAGAATACACTTGGTTAGGTTTATTTTCAGTTGTTCATGTGCAAAAACGAGTTGGGAAGTTGCCCTAAACGATTTAGTCGAAATTAGGGTTTTGGTTTTTGTAAATTAGGGTTAATCCGAATTTTAGTATAATTTTGATGTTATGGATAGGATTTTGGAAGTGGGTTATGTTTGTTTATGTCAAACTATAGTTGTTCAAGCTTAAAAACAAGTCCTAGACTTTCTCTGGTTGATTTCGGTGTCAAAAATGGGGCTCTTGGGGTGTTTGGATCGAATTGGCTTCAAGAACAAATGTGCAGGTCATGCTTGATTCTGACCTACCGTCTTTTACGGTCATCATTGGTGTCCCAGACGCTGGTGGTTGTAGGGTGGGGTCTCATACGGCCTCCCCACCGTATGAGACGGTGGCTGGCATATTGCAATTTCGACATTTTTCTCCCAAACGGTGGAACCCCCTGGCTTACGTCATGAACTGAACGTCCAAACGCTGATAACAACCAAACGAGGCCACCATCTAAGACGGTGGCTAGTACTGTCCCAGACGCCAAACATAAATGGCCCACTGTCTCTTACAGTGGGGTAGGCATCTCTTACGCTGGTCAAAGCCCTTCCACCGTCCCTTACGCCAGGGTGCAGCATCCAAGACGCCGAGCTCCTTTGTACATTTTTCTGTTTTTCTAGCTTCAGGCCTAAACCACTTGTATCGAGTCAAGCTTCGTTTTGAACCGCCTTTGGACTTCCAATGGACGACTTTAACTCGACCCAAAACTATCTCTTAAGTCGTATACGAGTCTCGGGAATTAATCTAAGTCACAAGTCATTTATGAAACCCTAATAAGGGTTTGACCTAAACTAATAATGTGTGTGTATTATATATAAATATAGGTTTTAGACAAGTGGAGCCTATCGAATGATTATAAAATCATCTTATCTGGATCTTAGCCTCTAATTGCCAATCAAGGTGAGTTCCGTAGCTCCCTACTCGTTTGAGATTCGGGCTGGAAAGTGTACACTTGCTTGTTTGATTGTTTGATAGATGGATTTGATTGATTGTTTGATGGTTTACGCATACGATTGTGATATTGTGATTTATTTAGGATAGTTGTGCATACATGGAAGTCGATTATGCCTTCAAAGGGTTATAGATGTGGTGGGAAGGCTGCGGGTGACCTTATATATAAGCATCTATGATTCGTTGAAAGTAGAATCCTCCTAAGTGTATGTACGTACTGTTTTGGTTGAATTGATGGATATTGGTCTTGTGGTTGGTATGAACATTTACGCATTGTTACACTTGATGATTTCTGCAGGACACACGCATACACACTGTATTTGTGCGGGACACACGCATTCACACTGTATTTGTGCGGGACACACGCATACACACTGTAATTGTGCGGGACACATACATTCACAATGTCTTTGTGCGGGACATACGCAGACCCCAGGTGTATAGACGTATATACTTGATGATTTTGAGATGCCACATTGGTCATGGTGATGACATGTGAGTATCACTGCATTGATGACTTGATGGTCACATTTATGATACACATTATGACTTTGACATGCATACGACATATATCTTGATATTGACATCACTTGTGCTCGTTTGTTACACGCTTTTACTTATTCTCGAGTAATCTTATATTATTGTTGTGATTATTGACGATGGTTCCTTATGAACCATTACTACGAACTCACCAACCTCGTGTTGACTTGTTTAGTACACTTTTCAGGTAATCAGGTAAACCAAGGATGTGATGCATGATTGATTGCTTGCTTTTGACCCGGGCTTGGACTTACATGGATCAAGGATTCATTTGCCCTACTTTTGCATTATGCTTAGGATCGATAACCATCTTTTGATGATTATTTTGTAAACTTTGATGGTTACTTGCTCCTTATGCATTTTGTACTTGAATTATGTTATTTATGGATTCACCGAATCCTTTCCTTTCATATATTTTATGTTCTACATTAATTCCATCATGTGCTATATAATTTCCGTAATATTACGAGCCCTAGCTCGGGGTGTTACATCTTTAATTTGATTTTAATTGGATTATTTGAGAAATTAGGGTTTTGAAGGAAAAAAAAAAAAAAAAAAAAAAAAAAAAAAAAAAAAAAAAAAAAAAAAAAAAAAAAAAAAAAAAAAAAAAAAAAAAAAAAAAAAAAAAAAAAAAAAAAAAAAAAAAAAAAAAAAAAAAAAAAAAAAAAAAAAAAAAAAAAAAAAAAAAAAAAAAAAAAAAAAAAAAAAAAAAAAAAAAAAAAAAAAAAAAAAAAAAAAAAAAAAAAAAAAAAAAAAAAAAAAAAAAAAAAAAAAAAAAAAAAAAAAAAAAAAAAAAAAAAAAAAAAAAAAAAAAAAAAAAAAAAAAAAAAAAAAAAAAAAAAAAAAAAAAAAAAAAAAAAAAAAAAAAAAAAAAAAAAAAAAAAAAAAAAAAAAAAAAAAAAAAAAAAAAAAAAAAAAAAAAAAAAAAAAAAAAAAAAAAAAAAAAAAAAAAAAAAAAAAAAAAAAAAAAAAAAAAAAAAAAAAAAAAAAAAAAAAAAAAAAAAAAAAAAAAAAAAAAAAAAAAAAAAAAAAAAAAAAAAAAAAAAAAAAAAAAAAAAAAAAAAAAAAAAAAAAAAAAAAAAAAAAAAAAAAAAAAAAAAAAAAAAAAAAAAAAAAAAAAAAAAAAAAAAAAAAAAAAAAAAAAAAAAAAAAAAAAAAAAAAAAAAAAAAAAAAAAAAAAAAAAAAAAAAAAAAAAAAAAAAAAAAAAAAAAAAAAAAAAAAAAAAAAAAAAAAAAAAAAAAAAAAAAAAAAAAAAAAAAAAAAAAAAAAAAAAAAAAAAAAAAAAAAAAAAAAAAAAAAAAAAAAAAAAAAAAAAAAAAAAAAAAAAAAAAAAAAAAAAAAAAAAAAAAAAAAAAAAAAAAAAAAAAAAAAAAAAAAAAAAAAAAAAAAAAAAAAAAAAAAAAAAAAAAAAAAAAAAAAAAAAAAAAAAAAAAAAAAAAAAAAAAAAAAAAAAAAAAAAAAAAAAAAAAAAAAAAAAAAAAAAAAAAAAAAAAAAAAAAAAAAAAAAAAAAAAAAAAAAAAAAAAAAAAAAAAAAAAAAAAAAAAAAAAAAAAAAAAAAAAAAAAAAAAAAAAAAAAAAAAAAAAAAAAAAAAAAAAAAAAAAAAAAAAAAAAAAAAAAAAAAAAAAAAAAAAAAAAAAAAAAAAAAAAAAAAAAAAAAAAAAAAAAAAAAAAAAAAAAAAAAAAAAAAAAAAAAAAAAAAAAAAAAAAAAAAAAAAAAAAAAAAAAAAAAAAAAAAAAAAAAAAAAAAAAAAAAAAAAAAAAAAAAAAAAAAAAAAAAAAAAAAAAAAAAAAAAAAAAAAAAAAAAAAAAAAAAAAAAAAAAAAAAAAAAAAAAAAAAAAAAAAAAAAAAAAAAAAAAAAAAAAAAAAAAAAAAAAAAAAAAAAAAAAAAAAAAAAAAAAAAAAAAAAAAAAAAAAAAAAAAAAAAAAAAAAAAAAAAAAAAAAAAAAAAAAAAAAAAAAAAAAAAAAAAAAAAAAAAAAAAAAAAAAAAAAAAAAAAAAAAAAAAAAAAAAAAAAAAAAAAAAAAAAAAAAAAAAAAAAAAAAAAAAAAAAAAAAAAAAAAGATAAAATTAAATCTATTTATTGCACAATAACAAAATATATTTTTAAGAAAAAAAAATCTGTAAGAAATAGATACCCATATATTGATTTTCATTTCGTACGAACTCAATAATCAGAAGTGTCCACGAGGTGCAATCCTAATGGAACATGCCTACGCCCCTATACTGTAGGAGTACGAGAAATCTTGGTGGTGGGACCCAAAGGAGATGTCACAATGACCGTCGGAGCAAATCAGCAGGACACGTGTAAAATCAGTAGCCGACACAATGTCATAATCACTTGAGGAAAGCTTTCTACAATTCTACTACGTGTCAGCCTTTTATGGGGCCACAAAGTGGAATTCATCTTTATGGGCCACTAGAGTAAGTTAAATAATTGTAAAATAAGGTAAAATTTATGAAAAGCATAGCTTAATTGGTTTATTCCTTGTAATGGTCACACAATTACATTAAAATAATGTACGGTCTTATATTCAGAGACGGAGCCAGGAAATTTTTTGTGAGGGGGCAATTTTAAAAGTTGTTTGTCATACTTATAAGAGTCGTATCCGAGAATGCAAAAAAAAACGGGATCAAGCACGAAAATGGAAAATGGACCCTCAAAAGAATTTGATATCCACACCGGGTCTAACACTCATATTCAAAAATACTAGTTTTTTTTAATAAATAATGACCACATGTGTCGAACAAGGCTTATTAAATGAAAACGTATTCAATTATATAATGCAGGAAACCCCAAAAATATATTTCTTAGGATATAATTAGCTTGTATATATATATATATTTCCTACATTATGATAATTATAATTAATATTATTGTATAATAATTATATATATATATATATATATATATATATATATATATATATATATATATATATATATATATATATATATATATATATATATATATATATATATATATATATATATATATATATATATATATATATATATATATATATATATATATATATATATATATATATATATATATATATATATATATATATATATATATATATATATATATATATATATATATATATATATATATATATATATATATATATATATATATATATATATATATATATATATATATATATATATATATATATATATATATATATATATATATATATATATATATATATATATATATATATATATATATATATATATATATATATATATATATATATATATATATATATATATATATATATATATATATATATATATATATATATATATATATATATATATATATATATATATATATATATATATATATATATATATATATATATATATATATATATATATATATATATATATATATATATATATATATATATATATATATATATATATATATATATATATATATATATATATATATATATATATATATATATATATATATATATATATATATATATATATATATATATATATATATATATATATATATATATATATATATATATATATATATATATATATATATATATATATATATATATATATATATATATATATATATATATATATATATATATATATATATATATATATATATATATATATATATATATATATATATATATATATATATATATATATATATATATATATATATATATATATATATATATATATATATATATATATATATATATATATATATATATATATATATATATATATATATATATATATATATATATATATATATATATATATATATATATATATATATATATATATATATATATATATATATATATATATATATATATATATATATATATATATATATATATATATATATATATATATATATATATATATATATATATATATATATATATATATATATATATATATATATATATATATATATATATATATATATATATATATATATATATATATATATATATATATATATATATATATATATATATATATATATATATATATATATATATATATATATATATATATATATATATATATATATATATATATATATATATATATATATATATATATATATATATATATATATATATATATATATATATATATATATATATATATATATATATATATATATATATATATATATATATATATATATATATATATATATATATATATATATATATATATATATATATATATATATATATATATATATATATATATATATATATATATATATATATATATATATATATATATATATATATATATATATATATATATATATATATATATATATATATATATATATATATATATATATATATATATATATATATATATATATATATATATATATATATATATATATATATATATATATATATATATATATATATATATATATATATATATATATATATATATATATATATATATATATATATATATATATATATATATATATATATATATATATATATATATATATATATATATATATATATATATATATATATATATATATATATATATATATATATATATATATATATATATATATATATATATATATATATATATATATATATATATATATATATATATATATATATATATATATATATATATATATATATATATATATATATATATATATATATATATATATATATATATATATATATATATATATATATATATATATATATATATATATATATATATATATATATATATATATATATATATATATATATATATATATATATATATATATATATATATATATATATATATATATATATATATATATATATATATATATATATATATATATATATATATATATATATATATATATATATATATATATATATATATATATATATATATATATATATATATATATATATATATATATATATATATATATATATATATATATATATATATATATATATATATATATATATATATATATATATATATATATATATATATATATATATATATATATATATATATATATATATATATATATATATATATATATATATATATATATATATATATATATATATATATATATATATATATATATATATATATATATATATATATATATATATATATATATATATATATATATATATATATATATATATATATATATATATATATATATATATATATATATATATATATATATATATATATATATATATATATATATATATATATATATATATATATATATATATATATATATATATATATATATATATATATATATATATATATATATATATATATATATATATATATATATATATATATATATATATATATATATATATATATATATATATATATATATATATATATATATATATATATATATATATATATATATATATATATATATATATATATATATATATATATATATATATATATATATATATATATATATATATATATATATATATATATATATATATATATATATATATATATATATATATATATATATATATATATATATATATATATATATATATATATATATATATATATATATATATATATATATATATATATATATATATATATATATATATATATATATATATATATATATATATATATATATATATATATATATATATATATATATATATATATATATATATATATATATATATATATATATATATATATATATATATATATATATATATATATATATATATATATATATATATATATATATATATATATATATATATATATATATATATATATATATATATATATATATATATATATATATATATATATATATATATATATATATATATATATATATATATATATATATATATATATGATAATTTATAATAGAGTTATATACATAAATATGTGGTTTACCTAAATAGTCACGTATCGTCCTTTAGAGTGAAAATGACTAGAATACCCCTCACGTGGGAGGCACGTGAGGGGTTTAACGGAGAGAAGTTGACAGTCAAATAGTCAAAGGACCAAACGTGAACCTTATCCTCCTATAAAGGACTGTCCTTGAGATTTTTGATTTTAAAGGACGAAAGGTGACTATTTAGGTAAACCACATGGACGATTTATGTCATTAACTCTAAAATAAATTAATAAGTTTGTACCTTGTCCACACATATTTTATTTAAGGTGGACTAGTTCACCCTGACCCTTCCTCCGCATAACGCCACCATTTCATGTATTGTCAGCCTCAACGGCTCAAGGTTTACCCCCTCATCATTACTAACACTCCAGTTCTACATTTTATCTCTTTTCATGTTAGAATGTTATACCAATCGTTGCAGCCCAAATGCCCAATGAAGATATATAGCTAAATGGTGTCTAATTGTATAATGAGATTTTGATTCATGAATTTACCTGAATAATTAATTCTCAATAGGGCATCTTCAAGACTTCAATATCGAATATATGATCCTCAAAAATTTTATAATCTAGTCATGTCATACACATCAATAATCCATATTACCTAGCTTTTTATAAACTGATATTTATTATGTATTATATTATAAAGATATGATGTGACAACGGATTAGACAGTAGAGTATACCTAAACACGTCTTTAGTATCTATCGAAGACACAGTGTTATGGTCAAATTCAGGGTGAAGCAATATTACTGGCTAATGCTATTGGAAAGCTAGTTTGTTTTTTTCCAATTTCCACCACGAATATATACATAGATTTTTATTCCATTTATGTATGAACTCAAATTGCAATATCATTAACTATATATGAGGTGAGCAACAACACCTTCGTCACCTGGTAACTATACACAATACATCACTGTTTAGATTGTTCTATCTGAAACTTGTTCTTTTGTTATTTATACAATACAATACAAAATTTGATCCATCATCAACTTTGCCGTATGAATTCAACTGTTACCCCAAATAATGGAAATTAATTGTTTCGTAGGTTTGACAATTACCAATTCTCAAGTTGCGTTTCATTTACACCATCAACTTAATTGCTAGAGAGATAATTCGTCAATATTGTATATTGGGCCATAGTGTTTTAGCAAAATTCCATCTATTTTTGTATATTATGACAAAATGTTAGTTATACTCTTAATTGTAACGAATGCCATATAACCCTTTTTGTACAGCAACCTAGATTACACCATATCTGTTTTCAATTGGCTCGACAAGTAATTGTTTCAATTCGATCTGCCATGTAAGCAATGACGAACGATGACGGTATTGGAAGTTTCTATGCACGTATGTGGTGGAGTTCACACACAAGAGATCATTAAAACGTACGCTAGCTCAATGCTCATTGCAAATGCTTATTGTCCAAATAACTAATGCGGCCAGCCTTATCTACAGGGCCGGTCATGAGTATTAAGTGTTCAGGACGAGCCGAGGAAAAAAATTTAAGGCCATGGCCCTAGTGAATTCAAATATATAGACAAAGGGGGTCGGGTTTGTCCCTTTATGCCGCCCCTGGTTATATCTATTTTTATGTTATGATATAAGTCATGTTACACACTTACACCCCCTTAATTTTAGTTAGAGATCTAACTTGTTTATGAAGCTTTTGGTATGTATATATATACTACTATATGAAAAGATTATACACTCTTACTGAAAAATTAGAAAAAGGAGGATGCAAAATAACCATTAAACCCTTAATGAAATAATTTACATCATTAGTCATTTATCTTCTAACATATCTCCACGATCTCTTTAGATCCATTACCTCTACATCAATTACATATACATCAACCTACACCACTCGACGTACGCCGCCACCACCACTAATAGTCGCGCCATCACCACCTGTCGCCGACACCAGCAGACCGTCGTCACGATCACGACCGCCATATTGGGCGAGTAACGTGCTAGTATGAGTTTAATAAAGTAGTTATAACTAAAACTTACGGAGTATAACCTTATAATGGCAAAACAAAGAAGAAGTAACAAACTATAAATCTCAAATCTGAATCTGAAATACAGTTATGTAATAGGTATTCAAGTAATAATTTTACAGTTTTATGAAAAGGTTATATCTAAAGTAGACACTATGTTGTGTGTATCAAGCTCGAACCTCCTTCGAGTATTTATTTGACTTTGACTTAATTTGTTTATAGATGAGTATCTTTAGAGGTTTTAATTTGTTTATAGTCGGGGAGGTGTGAAACTTTATCTCTTCAGAGGTTTTAAGTTCAAATCTGAACATTGACGTTTAATTATTAATTTGGAAAAACTAACTACCCATAACATTTGTCGTTTTTTATCGGCTTCTTTAACAAGCATCATCATGACACGTTAATATAAACATATGCTTCAAAGTTTGCTTTATTTGCCATGGATAAAATTGCCCCGACTTGTATACAACAATAGCATGTGAATTATTTGGTGAAAGTAACTTTACACCTTCCGATCTATCAAGATATTTTGGTCCCCTCTAACCCCATATAGGGTAACTACCCTATATAGCAAAATGGTTTGCTTTTCTACAACACTCACTCTTTTTATTTATAGCAAAATTTGATACTGCAACGTCTTAAAAGATCTAACAATTTCTATTAAAGGGCAAGTTAATTTAAATATTAGTTGATTTGTTTTCGTTGCATATAACTTAAGATACATCCTTAGATTTAAACTAGTATTACAACCGTTAAAGTGATGTTAGTCGGCTTTTTGTTTCATATCATATCTTTCTTTCTAGCTATGAAAATTATCTAAGTTTGGTATGAAAGATTACATATATGTATTCTCAAGTAAAATTTACAAATTTAAAAATAGATAGTTAAGTTGATTGCTTATACTTACATTATTCGTTGAGTAGAATTCATTCGTGTTCGTTCGTTAGTATTCGTTGGTTTATGTTTGTGATTCATGAATACAGACGAACACAAATTATCGAATATAAACGATTCAATTAACTTTTTTTAAGCTAAATGTTAGTAGTGTTATTATTATGTTAGTAATTACTCCAAGAAAACTCTATTGGTGGGATTAAAACTCCACACCTACACCAAGAAAGGACAAGCCCTCCACCACTAGGATATTACAAATTAATATTCATCTATACGTACTTTCGTAAATCGTTAAGCTAAGGAAACAAAAAAAAATAAAATCCTATTCTATTTATCTACATGTCTACATGTGTTTATCTAGCTATCTGATAATTACGGAGTAAATTTGTGTAATACGAGTAGTAACAACCAAGAAAGTATGTATGGAGGTTCGAAATTCCCTCTTCACTTCACAATTACGTTTTCCACAACTTACACGTGGCATCATATCCATAAACCCCTCCAACTTCAATAATTTGTATTTATACCTTCCTCCCAACAATTTCTTTCATTTTCCCCCTTTACGCATTCTTTCTTTTTTCGCTCTTTCCATTCTTATTATATTCATCATCAATACACCTTATAATAAATTCAATCTTTGAATGCCGGAAGACGAACAAAGAGTCACAATGTCATTGGGGGAGTCACCTTCTTTGCCTCCAAAACACAACAATAATTCGGACCCAAATTTTTTTTCCACTTTTCCGACCGCTGACGATGACTTTAGCAACCGTCCTAGCAACTTCTCTGGCTACGATCATAATCGTATGAGTAGTGACGCTTCGCCCATTTTGATGTCACCATGGAACCAAAGCTCTCCTTTCCATGCATCTCCATGGTTTGGTGGTGTAATTGATAGTTCAAGCCACCACAAGGATGGAGAACAAAAAGATAGGTACGTACTTATATATGCACTGTTATTATATTCTTGACATATATACACATAATAACTTATTTATATATATTTACTCAAGTTGGATATGATAAATTGTTATAAAAAAACTTTTATGACATAAATTAATTACATCAACATGTATAATATTGGAATTGAACGCCAATTTGGTGTAAGGGGGTAACGATGGAATGAACTATCGTTAAAAAAAGTTGTATTGATATAAGAACAATTTCATTTTTATCGTGACATTCAACAATGAATATTGGCCTTTTTTAATTTATTGTGACAAAACGTACAATGATTGTTCTATTTCTAGGGATAAAGTTTCAACCAATCTCTTATAGCCATAACTAAATGTGAATAATGTTATAAGAATTAATTAATTAATATTAATATAACGTATGAATTAATTAACGTGTACAATTTTTATGTTTGTTGTAGGGAGGGACTCGTCGGGTCACTTTTCCGGGAGGAAGGTCACATATATTCCCTAGCAGCGACTGGCGACTTACTTTACACCGGTTCCGACAGTAAAAACATCCGTGTATGGAGGAATTTGAAGGAGTTCACGGCGTTTAAGTCCAGTAGTGGGCTTGTGAAAACGATTATCTTATCTGGTGATCGTATCTTCACCGGCCATCAAGATGGAAAAGTACGAGTTTGGAAGAAAAACCGAAAAGATCCAAGCATCCATCAACGTATCGGAACATTCCCAACGTTTTTCGACATTTTAAAGTCGTCAATGAGGCCCAAAAATTACGTTGAGATAAAACGAAAGTGCACGACGCTTTGGATGAAACATTGTGACGCGATTTCTTGTCTAAGTATTGATGAAGAAGAAGGTCTTTTATATTCGGGCTCATGGGATAGGACATTTAAAGTTTGGAAAATATCCAACTCTAAATGTTTAGAGTCGGTAAAAGCACACGACGACGCTGTAAACAGCGTCGTGATGTGCAAAAATTCCAGACTAGTGTTCACTGGATCTGCAGATGGATCCGTGAAAGTCTGGAAACGTGAAGGACAAGGAAAACAAACGAAACATAACCACGTTGAAACCTTGTTAAATCAAGAATGTGCGGTGACGGCCTTGGCTGTGTCGGAAGCCGGTTCTTTCGTGTATGCCGGGTTGTCGGACGGGTTGGTTAACTTTTGGGAATGGGAAAAGCAGTTATCTCATGGTGGTCTTTTGAAGGGACATAAATTGGCTGTTTTGTGTTTATCAGCAGCTGGAAACTTATTATTTAGTGGTTCGGCTGATAAAACAATATGTGTATGGAAAAGATATGGGAGTATGCATAACTGTTTGTCGGTGCTCACGGGGCATACCGGACCGGTGAAGTGTTTAGCGGTGGAACGGGAGACGAAAGGTGGTTCCGGCGAGTCGAAATGGGTGGTTTATAGTGGTAGTTTAGATAAGTCGGTAAAGGTATGGAATGTGTCCGAAAAGGCTCCGGAGATGCAACAACAAATGAGTATCTTGCCTTATGTTAGATATTGATGGTTGAGATCAAAAGGGTGATTTTTGGTCTGGTTTTGGACCTTGAAATGGGCTTTGAAGAGTGGGGAATTTTACTCATTATTTGTATATACATGGTTTAGCTTAATTCATATAATGAGTTTATTTAAACTTGGTAGGATTATAGATCCAAATAAGGTCCTAAAATCTCTAACCATATCGATGTATGTTAAAAAACACATTCATATCAAAGGGTTTAATTAGTATTATGGTTTAGACACTTAAGCATTAGAGATCAGTATGAGATAGTATCTCAAGTTTCTGGAAAAAAGCCATGATAAATCGGGTGTTCACAATCTTATGTGATTTAACTAAGAAGTAACAGAAAACAAAATAAGGTAACTGGACATTTAATGTCCCTTATGTCTTTCAGCCAAATGTTGGTCACGGATTCGAAACCTTTGAAATGCATATTGGAAGTCCTTGCCAATGAGGTGAAGCATGGGGGTTTTCTCTAGCATTTAGCTGGTTTCCTCCAGAACGGTAGTGGAACTTCCACTGCCAGTCATGCCCTCGGATTGACTGTGCTGGTGATGTGGTCGATCTCTACCGGACGATAAAAAAGCAATGCCGCTGAGTCCAATCACCACTGTTGTTCAAAAAAACACATACTCTCCTGTCACGACAAAATTGAATGAAAGTATAATTTTAGTTGCCTTAAAAGCTATAGATTAGTAATAGTAATATGATGAAAGATAATTGTAGTACAAGGGTAAAAAAAAGTACAAAAGTACAATCTCCAGCCGTTGGATCAAAGCTTTGGACGGCTCAGATCTTCCTTCTTCCTCCTTCTCCTTCTCCGGCCAGCAGCTTGCTTCTTCTCCGGCGAGACTGCCGCCGCCAGCCACCACCTTCTTCTTCTCCGGCGAGACAACCACCACCAGCCACCATCATCTCCGACCACCCCAACCATGGCGCCGGCGCCGGCAGCAAGGGCTTCGCCCGTACCGTAGCAAACCGTCACCATCTCTTGGATCGCCGCCTATCAAATCCATACGATTCCCATATGCGTCCCTTGACGGTCAGTTTAGAACGGATAAGGGCCTCTGGCCCGTACCGTATCCACCCGAAAACGAACCTGATTCTCGCCGGAAATTCGCCGGAGATGTCGCCGGAGGTGGTGGCGGTGGTTGTTCGCCGGAGAAGAAGGAAGGAGGAGGTGTGGCGGTCGCCGGAGAAGAAGGTGGCCGGAGAAGAAGGAAGAAGGTTGTACTTTTTGTAATTTTTTTCCCCCTTGTACTACAAATAACCCACCCCATAGTAATATACCTTTAACCTTATGTTTTGTCGTAAATTAGGCAACATATTTTTAAAATTTTGTTTAATATTAAAATATAATAATAAATTACTAGACAAAAACTTTTTATCATGAAATGTTATAAAGTTAGACCACATGTAGCTAGTCCATATATGTACCATTTGATATTTTTTTGGGATAGTTAGCTGTGTTGAAGAATTTTTTTATATATAAATATATTATCTACAATGATATGTTTGGAGTTCATTACTTAGACCATTTCTAGTGGTTTATTTCTTTTTAAGAGCGAGCTAGTAGTTAGTAATTAATTAGTAATTAGCATCTGTTTTGATAGTGGCGTCTAATTGGTTTTTCTGTAATCCTTATATCAAACTGGAGTTGTATATTACAACTTCAAAAAAACTAGAATTAGAATTCATTATTGGGGTCACACTATGGGCAATTTGGAAGTTCCGCAATCAACTCATATGGCAAGAAGGATTGGTATCAGAAAGATCTTTGCGATCAAAATGCTAATTACTTTTTTTTTTCCTTATATAAATAGCAAGATCCATGTTTTTTGTAATCAAAGGATTAATAATCCTTTGTTAGATAACACTTGTAATTGTCTAGCTCTTTGTTAGTTTATTTTTAATAATACTAATAATATTCTGGGCTATTAAAGAAAACATCGAGTAGTAATTGATTGTATAGGTATTTCACTTGCTGTTTGATGTAAGTAACAATTAGCTCATATTTACAATTACTTGGATTAGAACATGAAAATATGATACCACAACATGACATTAATTTGGGCTAGTTTGGTGGTTAATAGAAATGGAAACAGATCAAGGCCGTGCATACTTTTATGGGTGAGCAAAAACCGACTAAAACCGAAAAACCGAACCGAAATAGACCCAAACCGAAAAAAACTGAAACCAAAAAAACCGAAACCCAATGGTTTTAGTTTTCAAAAACCGAATTATAACGGTTCGGTTTTCGATTTTAGTCAAAAACCGACCCAAATCGAACCGTACTCACCCCTACATACTTTGAACCTTTAGGGGGGAAAAGAATAAATAAAAGAAGAGACACATTCTCGTTTAGCAGAAAGCAGAAGCACCCGCTTCTTAAATTAACATTAATGTTTTCACGACCCGACCAGACCAGTTGGACCTGGGATCATCAGTAAGGCCGATCCTGTCATTCGTATTGAACCCGTCTTGTCTTGGGCCGGTCGGTTAAACAGACAACAGTTAATTGGACCTCATAAGTACTGTGGGTTGGACCAGCCGTTTTTTTTTCTCTTTTTATTCTTTAATTGTCCTTTTAACTCTTCATCAAACCATTACAACCCTCTTATCAAACTATTTTCTTCTCGTTTGCCAACATAACTATTCGGAAAAAAATCTCAAAAGACGCAGCTACTCCGTAAAACACAACGGAAGAGTTCTAGCGCCTAAGAGAAGAGCTATTACAACATACCAAAGCAGTACTTTATTTACCAAGAATCACTATTTTCTTTTCAATATCATGAGGAAGACATAATGAACCACGAGGTTCTACTATACACTTGCATAACTCAGATGAAAAAATATATACAATCATATAGTTTTAGAAAAATTTGTTAGTTTATCCATGGTGAGTTTGTGGAGGGAAGTTGTCATCATTATAAATTGAGCATTGTAATGCTTACACCCCATTACAGTTTAATTAGCCCCATATTGGTTTCCCAATTAGCATTTGGAACTACTATTTTTTTTTTTATAAGTAACTTTTATTCACAAACACCGGCACCCACAAATCGTGGGCCGGACACAATACTTACACGGCTATACTATTTACAACATCAAACCGATTCCAACTAATTCCAACTATCTAGACTAGTTGTTAATTTGAACTCCTTTGTATATTCCTTTTTCATAATCGTATTGCATTGAATAAAACTTGATTTTAGCTTCTCTTTGATTTCTACAATTCTGATTGATACGCTTAGATCTCAATCCAAATAAGTTGCTTCTCCCAAATATCTTAAACAAGAAAAAACTAATAACATGACTTCATGTTTAACTCACTATACACGTGAGATATCCTCCCTTCTCGAGTTGTCGTTGGCCTAAAAGTTATTTATGCATTATTGTTTTAATTCAGGAGAAATAAACGCAATTATCAAGTTTAAAATAAAATTTTGCAGGTATAAGGTAGGGCCCGAACAAAACTACAAACAAAATCTACCATTGATATGGGATGATACTATCATGATACGTGATGGTGATCATAATGATTAGATATGATAAATAAATATATTTTAAGCGGGGCGCGTAACACCACCGGGGCAAACAGGGTAGGCCCACCAGGCACTATTAGCGGCGACGTCGCCGCTAATAGTGCGGGCCCCAACTGGCAGACTAAAGAGTCAAAGCCTGTTTTTTGCCCATGGACCCCAATAGTGCGGGCCCCAACTGGCAGACTAAAGAGTCAAAGCCTGTTTTTTGCCCATGGACCCCAATAGTGCGGGCCCCAACTGGCAGACTAAAGAGTCAAAGCCTGTTTTTTGCCCATGGACCCCTAATAGTGCGGGCCCCAACTGGCAGACTAAAGAGTCAAAGCCTGTTTTTTGCCCATGGACCCCTAATAGTGCGGGCCCCAACTGGCAGACTAAAGAGTCAAAGCCTGTTTTTTGCCCATGGACCCCACACTAGTGCGGGCCCCAACTGGCAGACTAAAGAGTCAAAGCCTGTTTTTTGCCCATGGACCCCAATAGTGCGGGCCCCAACTGGCAGACTAAAGAGTCAAAGCCTGTTTTTTGCCCATGGACCCCAATAGTGCGGGCCCCAACTGGCAGACTAAAGAGTCAAAGCCTGTTTTTTGCCCATGGACCCCTAATAGTGCGGGCCCCAACTGGCAGACTAAAGAGTCAAAGCCTGTTTTTTGCCCATGGACCCCTAATAGTGCGGGCCCCAACTGGCAGACTAAAGAGTCAAAGCCTGTTTTTTGCCCATGGACCCCACACTAGTGCGGGCCCCAACTGGCAGACTAAAGAGTCAAAGCCTGTTTTTTGCCCATGGACCCCAATAGTGCGGGCCCCAACTGGCAGACTAAAGAGTCAAAGCCTGTTTTTTGCCCATGGACCCCAATAGTGCGGGCCCCAACTGGCAGACTAAAGAGTCAAAGCCTGTTTTTTGCCCATGGACCCCTAATAGTGCGGGCCCCAACTGGCAGACTAAAGAGTCAAAGCCTGTTTTTTGCCCATGGACCCCTAATAGTGCGGGCCCCAACTGGCAGACTAAAGAGTCAAAGCCTGTTTTTTGCCCATGGACCGCTAATAGTGCGGGCCCCAACTGGCAGACTAAAGAGTCAAAGCCTGTTTTTTGCCCATGGACCCCACACTATTAGCGGCGACGTCGCCGCTAATAGTGTACCATATTTTCCTTTTAAACGCCGCTGCAAGCCAGACGACCCATCTTCTTCCCCAAACAAATAAAACGCACCTCCCTTAAAAAAAAAAAAAAAAAAAAAAAAAAAAAAAAAAAAAAAAAAAAAAAAAAAAAAAAAAAAAAAAAAAAAAAAAAAAAAAAAAAAAAAAAAAAAAAAAAAAAAAAAAAAAAAAAAAAAAAAAAAAAAAAAAAAAAAAAAAAAAAAAAAAAAAAAAAAAAAAAAAAAAAAAAAAAAAAAAAAAAAAAAAAAAAAAAAAAAAAAAAAACAAACAAATAAAACGCACCTCCCTTAAAAAAAAAAAAACATTCCGGCCATAGACCAGTTTGTATCCATATTCCGGCCCTCAATCCCCTCACCCTCTATATCAACAATCCGGCCACCCACCCTTTTGCTGGTGACGAAAATCCGGCCCGGTTCATTTTCCGGCGACTTTTCCGACGTTTTCTTTGTATTGTTGTTATTATTTTTAATATATGTTATTATTAGTTATAAAAATATTATAGTATTATATTTAGAAATTTTACGTTTGTTTATGATTATTCTTAATATGATTGTTAGTATTATGTTATTGTTAATATTATTGGTAGTTTATCATTATTGATAATATGATTGTTAATAGTGTTAAAAATGTTATGTTATCATAATTATAAATTATATGATTGTTAGAAATTTTATGGTTATTGTTAATATGATTTGTAGTATTATGTTAGAAAACAGTTGTTAGTATAATATGATTGCAAGTATTATTGTTAGAAAAATGTGCTAATTTTAGGTATAATAAGTTGGAAATAAGATTTGTGTCAAAAATATGCATATATTTCATTTGCGCCTTTTTTAACCTTGATTATTGTTTTTATTAATTTTAGGTAAAATGGCTGCTGTTCATGGCGGAGATGGTGGCAATGACCCTCCAAATTGGGGGTGGAATCCCCAATGGGGCTGCAAACGTAGCGGGGGTAAGTATATATAGATGTATGTAAAAATATATATAATTTAATACATATAATATATATATATATATATATATATATATATATATATATATATATATATATATATATATATATATATATATATATATATATATATATATATATATATATATATATATATATATATATATATATATATATATATATATATATATATATATATATATATATATATATATATATATATATATATATATATATATATATATATATATATATATATATATATATATATATATATATATATATATATATATATATATATATATATATATATATATATATATATATATATATATATATATATATATATATATATATATATATATATATATATATATATATATATATATATATATATATATATATATATATATATATATATATATATATATATATATATATATATATATATATATATATATATATATATATATATATATATATATATATATATATATATATATATATATATATATATATATATATATATATATATATATATATATATATATATATATATATATATATATATATATATATATATATATATATATATATATATATATATATATATATATATATATATATATATATATATATATATATATATATATATATATATATATATATATATATATATATATATATATATATATATATATATATATATATATATATATATATATATATATATATATATATATATATATATATATATATATATATATATATATATATATATATATATATATATATATATATATATATATATATATATATATATATATATATATATATATATATATATATATATATATATATATATATATATATATATATATATATATATATATATATATATATATATATATATATATATATATATATATATATATATATATATATATATATATATATATATATATATATATATATATATATATATATATATATATATATATATATATATATATATATATATATATATATATATATATATATATATATATATATATATATATATATATATATATATATATATATATATATATATATATATATATATATATATATATATATATATATATATATATATATATATATATATATATATATATATATATATATATATATATATATATATATATATATATATATATATATATATATATATATATATATATATATATATATATATATATATATATATATATATATATATATATATATATATATATATATATATATATATATATATATATATATATATATATATATATATATATATATATATATATATATATATATATATATATATATATATATATATATATATATATATATATATATATATATATATATATATATATATATATATATATATATATATATATATATATATATATATATATATATATATATATATATATATATATATATATATATATATATATATATATGAAGTTTTCTATGTATTATGTACATTATGGAAAACAAATTTGTTATATATATTTATATCTTTATATAAGTTATATATATTTATATATATTCTTTATTTTTGGTTAATTCTAGTATTATTATCATAAGTTATATATATTTATATCTGAACTTTTTTAATTTTTTAATTTATATCTGAAATTTTCATTACGACACTAAAAAGATGAACACAATAATCATTTCCTTGTAAAACAAATCAATTAGGTAGAGACATTATTTTACTAGAAAAAAACAAACACATTACAACATTATTACTCTATATCTTTCTATAAAATACAACATGTAATGAATTTAATCATTTATAACAATAGGAGGCCCAGGTGGTATTCTTGGGCAACGTGAGCCCCCGCCTGAGTTCTTTTTGCGGGCCCACACATTACACGATGGGACGGTGCAGGCAAGAGCTCCTCCCATTTATGTAAGTTCTGGCACAACACTTAAATTTGTATTTTTTGTAAATTTATATTAATTATAACTAACTTATTTATTTGTTTATGATTTAATGTGGTACAGGACCGGCTTGTTGAATCCCACCAGGCACTTTCCCAACAGCCCAACACCCCGCCGACTCAGACATTTTTGGATGCTTTGGGGCTCCGGTCGGGACATACCCGCGGGGTTGGGCGTTTGGTTAGAGGAACACGAGGACTGAATGTCGAGCTCCCGCATATAGATGACCCTCCTCAGTCGCCGCCCTTTAACGTGGATCAATTCTTCAACCCTGCGAGCCCTTGGGACATGGCCGGGTCTAGTTCCGCCTCATTACCCACACATCGCTTGGGTAGTGATAGTGATAGTGATACTGATTAGTTTATATTTTGAAGTTTTCTATGTATTATGTACATATGGAAAACAAATTTGTTATATATAAGGTATGGTGGTCGTGGTCGGTGATCGTTGATGGTTGATGGTTGATAGTGATAGTGATAGTGATAGTGATAGTGATAGTGATAGTGATAGTGATAGTGAGAGTGAGTGATAGTGATAGTGATAGTGATAGTGATAGTGATAAGGTATGGTGGTCGTGGTCGGTATCGTTGATGGTTGATGGTTGTAGTGATAGTGATAGTGATAGTGATAGTGATAGTGATAGTGATAGTGATAGTGATAGTGATAGTGATAGTGATAGTGATAGTGATAGTGATAGTGATAGTATAGTCATCCATTCTTGAAACGCTTGTTCTCGGAGTGAGTGATAGTGATAGTGATAGTGATAGTGATAGTGATAAGGTATGGTGGTCGTGGTCGGTGATCGTTGATGGTTGATGGTTGATGGTTGAGAGTGAGTGATAGTGATAGTGATAGTGATAGTGATAGTGATAAGGTATGGTGGTCGTGGTCGGTGATCGTTGATGGTTGATGGTTTAGTGATAGTGATAGATAGTGATAGTGATAGTGATAGTGATAGTGATAGTGATAGTGATAGTGATAGTGATAGTGATAGTGATAGTGATAGTGATAGTGATAGTGATAGTGATAGTGATAGTGATAGTGATAGTGATAGTGATAGTGATAGTGATAGTGATAGTGATAGTGATAGTGATAGTGATAGTGATAGTGATAGTGATAGTGATAGAAGTGAGTGATGTGATAGTGATAGTGATAGTGATAGTGATAAGGTATGGTGGTCGTGGTCGGTGATCGTTGATGGTTGATGGTTGATAGTGAGAGTGAGTGATAGTGATAGTGATAGTGATAGTGATAGTGATAAGGTATGGTGGTCGTGGTCGGTGATAGTGATAGTGATAGTGATAGTGATAGTGATAGTGATAGTGATAAGGTAGTGAGTGATAGTGATAGTGATAGTGATAGTGATAGTGATAGGTAGTGAGTGATAGTGATAGTGATAGTGATAGTGATAGTGATAGGTAGTGAGTGATAGTGATAGTGATAGTGATAGTGATAGTGATAGGTAGTGAGTGATAGTGATAGTGATAGTGATAGTGATAGTGATAGGTAGTGAGTGATAGTGATAGTGATAGTGATAGTGATAGTGATAGGTAGTGAGTGATAGTGATAGTGATAGTGATAGTGATAGTGATAGGTAGTGAGTGATAGTGATAGTGATAGTGATAGTGATAGTGATAGGTAGTGAGTGATAGTGATAGTGATAGTGATAGTGATAGTGATAGGTAGTGAGTGATAGTGATAGTGATAGTGATAGTGATAGTGATAGGTAGTGAGTGATAGTGATAGTGATAGTGATAGTGATAGTGATAGGTAGTGAGTGATAGTGATAGTGATAGTGATAGTGATAGTGATAGGTAGTGAGTGATAGTGATAGTGATAGTGATAGTGATAGTGATAGGTATGGTGGTCGTAGTGAGTGATAGTGATAGTGATAGTGATAGTGATAGTGATAGTGATAGTGAAGGTGTGGTGATCGTTGATGTGATCGTTGATGGTTGATGGTTGATAGTGAGAGTGAGTGATAGTGATAGTGATAGTGATAGTGATAGTGATAAGGTAGTGAGTGATAGTGATAGTGATAGTGATAGTGATAGTGATAGGTATGGTGGTCGTGGTCGGTGATCGTTGATGGTTGATGGTGATAGTGATAGTGATAGTGATAGTGATAGTGATAGTGATAGTGATAGTGATAGTGATAGTGATAGTGATATCTGGATTCTTGTAAGCCATTGGGTACTCACCTGTTAATTCCACTGCAACAAAATGGCTCTCCTCATTTACGAGAGCAATAGTTATCGGTTGAGTCAAGATTAATTGATCCAAGCCATGATGCATCGGGAATACCGTTCGAGCGTCACGTAAGCTGATGCAGTTGATTATTATACCTAGCTTATTGGCCAGGAGTATATGGAAAAACACTTTACTCATCCAATGGTCTTTGGGACGCCATTTTTTATAATAAGAGGTTTGCAACGCCTCTAATATCCGTTTGCCCTCGGGCCCATACATTCGCATGTACCCTTCGAGGTCAGATTCAAACTCCTCGAGCATCTGCGTACGAACCCACTCTGAACCGTAATCCTCATCTAGCCCCAAAGCAACCGCGGTTGCTCGAAATCCACAACTACCATCTCCTTTGACATTCTGTGCGCCGACAACGTAAGGTCGAATGTACGTTGGCAGCTCATCTAGTACCCATGCGATGTTTCGGGACAGTCTGGCGTTCATCGGTTCCGCAATATACCCAACCCAACTGGTGTCTGACTTTGCCTCTGACTTTGCCTCTGACTCTGGCTCTGACTTTGCCTCTGACTTTCCTTTATTGCCCGACTTGCCTCTGACTTTGCCTCTGACTTGCCTCTGACTTTGCCTCTGACTTGCCTCTGACTTTGCCTCTGACTTGCCTCTGACTTTGCCTCTGACTTGCCTCTGACTTTGCCTCTGACTGGCCTCTGACTTTGCCTCTGACTTTGCCTCTGACTGCCTCTGACTTTGCCTCTGACTTTCCTCTGACTGCCTCTGACTTTGCCTCTGACACCTGTCCATGCTGATGGTGCCTCTGACTTGCCTCTGACTTTGCCTCTGACTTGCCTCTGACTTTGCCTCTGACTAGCCTCTGACTTTGCCTCTGACTTTGCCTCTGACTCTGGCTCTGACTTTGCCTCTGACACCTGTCCATGCGATGGTGCCCGACTTGCCTCTGACTTTGCCTCTGACTTGCCTCTGACTTTGCCTCTGACTTGCCTCTGACTTTGCCTCTGACTTTGCCTCTGACTGCCTCTGACTTTGCCTCTGACACCTGTCCATGCTGATGGTGCCTCTGACTTGCCTCTGACTTTGCCTCTGACTTGCCTCTGACTTTGCCTCTGACTTGCCTCTGACTTTGCCTCTGACTTGCCTCTGACTTTGCCTCTGACTTGCCTCTGACTTTGCCTCTGACTTGCCTCTGACTTTGCCTCTGACTTGCCTCTGACTTTGCCTCTGACTTGCCTCTGACTTTGCCTCTGACTTTGCCTCTGACTGCCTCTGACTTTGCCTCTGACTTTGCCTCTGACTGCCTCTGACTTTGCCTCTGACTTGCCTCTGACTTTGCCTCTGACTTGCCTCTGACTTTGCCTCTGACTTGCCTCTGACTTTGCCTCTGACTTGCCTCTGACTTTGCCTCTGACTTTGCCTCTGACTGCCTCTGACTTTGCCTCTGACACCTGTCCATGCTGATGGTGCCTCTGACTTGCCTCTGACTTTGCCTCTGACTTGCCTCTGACTTTGCCTCTGACTTTGCCTCTGACTGGCCTCTGACTTTGCCTCTGACTTTGCCTCTGACTGCCTCTGACTTTGCCTCTGACACCTGTCCATGCGATGGTGCCCGACTTGCCTCTGACTTTGCCTCTGACTTGCCTCTGACTTTGCCTCTGACTTGCCTCTGACTTTGCCTCTGACTTTGCCTCTGACTGCCTCTGACTTTGCCTCTGACACCTGTCCATGCTGATGGTGCCTCTGACTTGCCTCTGACTTTGCCTCTGACTTGCCTCTGACTTTGCCTCTGACTTTGCCTCTGACTGGCCTCTGACTTTGCCTCTGACTTTGCCTCTGACTGCCTCTGACTTTGCCTCTGACTGTCCATGCTGATGGTGCCTCTGACTTGCCTCTGACTTTGCCTCTGACTTGCCTCTGACTTTGCCTCTGACTTGCCTCTGACTTTGCCTCTGACTTTGCCTCTGACTCTGGCCTCTGACTTTGCCTCTGACACCTGTCCATGCTGATGGTGCCCGACTTGCCTCTGACTTTGCCTCTGACTTGCCTCTGACTTTGCCTCTGACTAGCCTCTGACTTTGCCTCTGACTTTGCCTCTGACTCTGGCTCTGACTTTGCCTCTGACACCTGTCCATGCGATGGTGCCCGACTTGCCTCTGACTTTGCCTCTGACTTTGCCTCTGACTTTGCTCTGACTTTGCCTCTGACTTTGCCATGTCGACTGGTATAAGTCAAGCTTTCTCCAAAACGGGTCTATCACATTCGGCTGAATACGAGTCTCTGCATTTTTTTATATCAATAAGTATACGACATTATGTAGGTATGATTAAAAAAATTGTATTAAAACATACTAACCACGGTGCATGTACTCGGCAATCTTGCAGGCACATGGTAGCCCACAACTATACCGAACCTTGCACCCGCACTTTTTCACATGTTTTTTCAGTTGTTTGTCTAAGCGAACGATTTCATCAACCATGATGTCCAAAGCTTTATGTGAAACCGTTCCCAGCAGGGCCTTCATACAGTTGTAATTATGTTTACCCAACCGGGTTCCCTTGCTATACCCCAGTTGGCCCCTTATTTCAGTATCTTGACCGATAATGACAGAATCAATACATTGCAGGATTCTAGTAAATGTACATTTCCCCTTCAGCTCTTCCTTCAGATGGTGGTGCTCAGCCTCGACTCTGTTTGTGGTGTGGTTCTGATAGTTGAGATGTTCATCGACCCAACATGACACAAACTGCTCTCGGTACGGGGACAACCAATTATCGTTGAGGTACTTGTAGACACCTGGATAAGCTCCCAATTTTTTCTTTAACTCCTTCTCGTATGATTTAAACTCGTCAAGAGTCCGAGATTCATAGACTCTTTTCCACCACACGTTAAGCCTTTCAATGTTAACATCTTTCTTCACCCGCAATGCCGGTTCACAGTGTTTGGTTATGTTTTGCCATATGTGGTACCTACACAACAGGTGTTTCGCTTGCGGCATAACAACCTTCAATGCTCTCATCAGGGCCAGCTCCCTGTCAGTTAAAACCACACGAACGGTAAAGCCTTCAACAAGGGTGGACTTCAGACATTGTAACACCCATTTATAATTCGCCTCCTGCTCGTTTACGATAAAAGCATATGCTAAACTGAAGGTCCGGCCCGTTGAAGTGACGCCGACAATCTCAACAAGCGACATGTTGTACACGTTGGTTTTGTACGTGGAGTCTATTTCAATAACCCAGGGAAATGCGCGCCATAGGGTCATTGATGTTGGATGCATGAAAAAGAGATTCTCCAACCGTCCATTTTTACTATTTGTAGTAAACTGGTAAAAGTAATTTTTCTCTTGCATCAGTGAGAACATAACCTGCGACAGGTGAACAAGATATAGTAAATATGTCACTTACAACAACGGAGTACGTAATCACTAATATGATGTTTGTACCTGCATTGGAGTATGTCCTGCATGGCCCGCCCTCCGTCTCGATTTCAGAAAGTTGGTAATGTCTCCTCTTCGAGTCAGGTTTCCTGGAAATTCATTTTTCAGGTTAACCAGGATCTGGCGTGGGAACATACCGCGATCAGATAGGTTTCCCACATATTGCTTTTCTTCTTCCGTCATCCGTCTCGCGTATGCATTTCCCTGCAGATCGGTAGCTGGATCATGATTGTGTTTCCAGTCCTTGACAGTTACCCTCCAACCACCATCATACCCGGGGCAACCTTCCAAAGTAAAGGGACACCCTATCTTGTTGGACCGTTTGGGTGGCCCAGTTAACCTTTTATCGCGTGGTCCACCGTGGTGACATATTAGTGTCACCTAATTGACCACCTTTATCGAATTTTTGTTCGACCGTCGTGTGACTAAAACATAACCCAACTCCAGTGCTGTTCTTTTGGCCCACTCCGTCAATTCTTCGACGGAAGCGAACACCTCCTCGGTTTCTAAGTCTCTAGGTTCGCAGTCAAATTGACCGTCTGCATCAGGTGACTCAAACTCATCATCGGGCACTTCAATACGTAAGTTTTCTGGGTCTGCCCAAATATCCTCAAAACTATCCATCTTAAACAATTCAAGTAAACAAGTAAACATCTAGTTCATTAACTATTGATGATATCCATACTATATATATATCTATATTCATAATATATTTATATATGTATCGTCCGAAATATACCTGTGCGAGCAGCTTTGAAAACAATAGTGTGAAAGAAAAATATATGCAGTTTGAAATCCAAAGTGCAAAAGAAGGGTAGCCTGTAGTTTAAAACCGAAATAGAGAATATATATACCAACAGAGAATATATATACCAAATGTTAGGATCGTGGTAAACCTCCAAAATTCGCCGAGGTGCCACGCGGTAGTGCTACGTGGCACCTCGGCAGTCATGGTTCTACGCTTGTTCCCGAGGTGCCACGTGTCACTTATTAGCGGCGACGTCGCCGCTAATAAGTGCCACGTGGCACCCCGGGAACAAGCGTAGTCAGTCATGGTTCCAAAGTTGTCGGGGCCCCACCATTAGCGGCGACGTCGCCGCTAATACCCTGGTGGGGTTGCCCTGTTCCTGGTGGGGATACCCTGTGCCATTAGTTAATAAACACGTTAGTAATATCCGCAACAAGTCAATTTCAGGGGTTATAAGTTATAACTTAACAATTACTTGAATATATTCATAATAAATTACATTATAATATCTCTATATTTTTAAACGGTATAAATACATTATTATTACGAGTCATATGCCCATACAATGCAGCGACAATGGTGGTAGCGACGCGGGGTGGTGGTGGCGTGGCGGCGGTGGTGGCGACAGTGGTGGCGGTAGTGTCGGCAAGATGGTGTGACGGGTGGTGAGGACGGCAATGGTGGTGAATGTAAAAGTAATTGATGTTAAAAGAAGTTAGTATAATTATTTTAAGGATTGAGGTACAAGTAATTTTCCATACAATTTATTTGAGATACAAATCATGCAATATATTAAAAAAAAATCAACATACTTTAAACCCAATGATACATATCCTTCAAAAGTATCTGCAGTTAAACCATCTTTGAAGCAAACCGCGGGGCAACTAGGACTTCAAGTGGACTAGCCTTAGCGTTTGTCAATCCAGCGCTCTCGGTCATATCAACCGGTTCATTATTTGGAGTCGACATTTCAAATTTTTTGTAACAAAGTGGCAAGAACCATATGCAACATTTGAACCGCCAGTATATATTAAGATTAGTATTAGTATGTTAGTATTTATATTAATATTCATAAAAAAATCTCATTAATTTACATTTTTTTTTGTTTTTCATCAATAATTTATATTTTTTTAGTCTTACTAAATAGTTAACTTATAATTATTTAATTTTGTACCCATTAACTTGAATTTTTTTTTTTAATTTTATATCATTAAAATAATTTAAAAAATTTCAACATATTATTTATAACTTTTTTTCTTTCATAAAATAATACTATATGTTAACTTACATTTTCAATGAATATATAAACCAAATATATTAAATATGTATAAAATTATTTTTAAATATTTTAATACAATTATTTTAACATACCGTATGTATATATGATATTAAAATCTTTAAAGCAAATTAAATAAATAATGAAATAACAATGTTCAATATCCTTTAGTATATAATAACTTAACATGTAATAAGACTCATCTAACCCATATGAGTTTCATTTTGAAATATTAAGTTTTTATAATGTTTTGTGTCTATCCGTGTATACATTAAAAAAAAATATTGTTTTTAGTTAAACGATCTATTGACCATCTCCTTGATTTTGTTAAATAATTTTGTCTTAGACCCAATATTTAATAAGATTGACAAAAGTCATGACGATTTTTACATCTCGATCAATTATGTAATTAAAGTTAAGATATTGCTTTCTCTAAAAGAGTTTGTATAAAAGAAACTCTGCTACACCATCCAACCTGATTTATCATTCAGTATTTACATTTAAATATATCAATTCCTTTTTAAGTATATTTTTACATTTAACGTATAATTATTTTTTGTTTCATATACTAATTTTTATATTAATAATGTTGTAAAACCCGTGTATATGACACGAGTCTAAAATCTAGTAATTATCATATGCTTTGAAGTCATCATTATCGTAAAAAAAATATAACTTATAATTTATATAACCACATATTTAAATTTAATATTTATGCTTTTGTCTTGAAAGGAAACAGAATCATTGTCATTGAAATTGAGATTTCGATCCTAATTTATGTTACGTTAAGAATCGAAATTGATTCTGTCAACCTTCAAACTTGAATTTTAATCTAAAAAAGTTATAAATTAAGCTAAACAGTCTAGATCCAGATAAATAAGGATAATTTTTTTCTTAATTATAGTTGATTGTCACATTAGATTTTAAATAATATATCATTATATCACATTATTCATTTCATATTTTATGTCATATATATAGTTATATTAGATTCTAAGTCATTAGTCAATTAGTGAAATAGGCACAATAAAAATATGATATATAGTTATATCATATTTTATGTTAAAGTATTATATATTTGAAGGTTTATAAATATTGTTAGATCATTATTTATTTAACTTACTTATTAAATTTTAATATCGTAAATATATACGTTATGCTAAAATAACTTTATTAAAAGATTTAAAAATACTTTTCTACATATTTAATGTTTTCGATTCATATATACTCATTGAAAGTATAAGTTAACACATAGTTTTAGTAATTTATGAAATAAAAAAGTTATAAATAATATGTTGAAATTTCTTTAATTACTTAAATGATCAAAAATTTAAATAAAAAATCTCAAGTTTTTTTTACCATTGGTAAAATCTTTGTTGGGGAAATCTACCAGGGTTCGAATCTCACTTCTTACATTTGTAGGAGTGAATTATTAGAGGGGGTTTTCGAGAGTCCTAAGTTTCATCTCAGGTATACATGGTTCGCATTTATGACTACAAAATATAATAATTATAAGTTAAGTATTTACTGAGGCTAAAAAGTGTAACTTATATAAAAAAAAAAAGGGTAATTGGATGGGAACCCCCTGATCCCATTTACCATTTGGTACCCATTAATCCCCCAGCTAGGCTAGTGTCCAGGTGAATCTCAAAAAACTATATAATTAGTGACCGCATTTCTACATATACTAATCTAATACTAATATACTAATATATTTGGATAATGATTATAGGATTTCTAATCTATAATTAGATTAATAATGATAGAGTCTTTCTACAAATACTAATATAAATACTAATCTCTCTATATAACTAAGAGAGGATATATTTTTTCTTAGGTGACATTTTCAGTTTTTTGCCACATTGGATTTTTAATAAGTTGTCATTTTTCCATTAAATTATTATATTTATGTTGTCATGTATGATCTTAATCATCAAATCTAATCTTAATCATCAATCATAATCCTAATCATTAATATTTATTTTTATTTTCTATTTTCTATATGAGTACAAAGATGTTTATATACATTATACTATGTTTTTTTATTAATTCAATGATAATTATTTTTTCAAATGAGATTGTTTATTATATTATGTTTATTTTTAAAAAATATTTATTATATAATATTTAATAAATATATATTTTTATGATTTATAAATATTTATGTTTCATTAGTCATGCTTTACATATTTGACGTATATCATATATTCATAAACTATAATTTTATTGTCTGTATCAGTCGTAATTTGACAGTTTTTTATATTATCATAAATTATAAATAATAATGTAACTATCAGTTATTGTCTGTTTTTATTTATGTTCTCAGTAAGCCCTGCACAACGTGCGTGTTTAATCTAGTTTTTAGTATATTGTAACATCCGTGAATTTTGACCCATTGACTTTATGTGTAATTTGACTAACAATCTTGTTTAATGAAATAAGTGGGTCGTTTGGTGAATTAAATGACAATGTGTGTTAGTCGAGTCGTTATTTAGTTTGTTGGCATTTAGTTGTGCAACCGATTGTTTTATGGCTTGTGGGAGAAACGGGTCGGCCCGTGGGTAGTCCAAGACCCACCAGCCACCCATGACCCATTTCCCCCCCCCATATCTCTTTCTCCCCTCTCACTTCTTATCTATCTACCTATCTCTTTCTCCCCTCTCACTTCTTATCTATCTACCTATCTCTTTCTCTCTTTCTCTCTTTCTCTCAAAAGCAAAACAAGACCCATTACAATCTTCTTCACCATTTCTTGCATCAAATTAGTGTTGGATCGATTATAACATAGAAATCATAGTCACTTTGATCTCACTTTCGTCTTATCAAAGAATCAAAGCCAAGTTTTAGCATTTTTACCCAATTAGGTCAAATTTGGGTTTGAGCTCAAGGAGACGTTTGATAAGTCAAATTCATCCCATTTACACCTACTTATGTTTGTTATTGCATTTCTAGTCATCTTGAACAATTGCAAGTCTTGAATCGAGTCAAAAGACGATTTAGGTCAAACTAGGGTTTCGATTAGGGTTGGAACGATTTGTTATGATTTTGATGTTTTGGGTCGAATTTGTGGATTGGGTTATGTTTATTTATGGTTAATGGTGTTTATTTATGCTTCACATTAAGTTACAAGTTCCTACAAATCGATTTGGGTTGGTTTGGGTCGAGTTTTTAAGGGTTTTGGTCTTGTTTTCTGCATATGCTGGTGTTGCTGCTCTTCTGGTCCAGTATGGGGCCACTGCGGCGCAGTGGCTTGGGCCTGGTCAGTTGGTTAGCTCACTGCGGCGCAGTGGCTAGGGCCTGGTCAAGTTGGTTAGCCCACTGCGGCGCAGTGGCTAGGGCCTGGTCAAGTTTGGGTTAGCTCACTGCGGCGCAGTGGTTAGTTTCTGGGAAATGTTGCGCGTCGATTTTTAAACATTAATAACTTTTGATCCGTAAGTCCAAATAAGTCGTATGACCTATCGTTGGAATCGTAAGAGAGTCTATTTTCTTGTGGTAATACTCTTTTTGCATGAATCTCTTCTCATTTCTAATAAGGTCGAGTCGAATGCGTCTTGTTCCTACTCGTTTAAATTGTAAAGGCATTTAGGGTTTGTGACTCGACCTAATTGTGATAAACCAACTTGTTTATGATTGTAGAGTTGACATTATGGTATTATGATGTATAATTATAGGTTGTGGACGTGTGGACCCTATTACTCGTTTGTAATCTTATTCTAGCTTCCTTGCCGGGCAAGGTGAGTTTCGTATCTCCCTACTCGCTTGAGATTCGGGCTGAAAAGTGTAAACCTGGCGTGTTTACTTGCATTTATTGATTTATTGATTGGTTGACTTGATTGTTGGATTGATGGGATAGTTCGTTTCGTTTAATTGACTTGGGCTATGTTTTAGTTAAGTATTACTTTTATATTAGGATAGACGTACATACATGGAAGTCGGTTATGCCTTCATTGGGTTCTAGATGTGGTGGGAAGGCTGCGGGTGACCCTATATATAAGCATCTGGGACTTGAAGAAAGTAGGATCCTCTGAAGTATATGTACGTATAGTCGGTTTAAATTGTGATTAGTGGCTTATGTTGTTGATTATTGATTGTTGGCGTATGATGGTCGTATATTGGTTGTTGGGTTATGTTTGACGAATATTGATTGTTGGCGCAGGTTTATCGTATATTGATTGTTGGTTCATGATTTATGCATTTACATTCGATTGTAAGCATTGCATACATTGTTGATGACCCTCGGCAGGGGATTGCCGACATCCTGGTGCATAGATGTATGCACCCATTTTGGATGTAGACCTGACTCCGAGTATATAGACATATATATCTCGATGATTTTGAGATACAGCCTTGTTCATTGCGATGACAGAAGGGTATCGTTGCATTGGTGACTTGAGCTCACGCATAGGATAGGCATATTGGCTTATTCATGCATTCCGGCATTTGCATTGATACTCATATCATTTATGCATTTCTCATTTCACGCGTTGCGCTTGTGTAATCTTGTTGTTGGACATTATTGTGTTTCGTAGAGGCTCACTGTATGTCAGGTTTAGCCTCCTTTCGTGCTTTATGATTTTGTCTATGGTTCCTTGTGGGCCATTACTACGAACTCACCAACCTTGTGTTGACTATGCTTAGTACACTTTTCAGGTAATCAGGTTCTCCCAGGGCGTGGAGTTTAGTTGCTTTGCTTGCTGTAAACCCGGACTATGGACTTCATGGATCAAGGATTCATTGGCCTGCCTTTTGCATTATACTTAGGATCGTTTGCCATCTTTGGTTGTTATTTTGTTAACTTTGATGGCTATTTGCTCCTGTTGTATTTTGTTACTTACTTCGTTATGTTTTGGATTCACCGAATCTTTAATTGCATTTAGTTTGTTCTATTGTAATTCCACCTGGTGCTATGTGATTTCCGTGATATTCCGAGCCTCGGCTTGGGGTGTTACATATATTCCTAGTAGCTTTGCTAGATGTTTTATATGACCTTGTTCTCAATTTCATCATGTTGTAGTATCGAACTGGCATAAAAGATCATTCGATCGATCCAATGTACCCACTAGGCAAATCCGAGAATCTAGTGATTTGATCATTTACAACTCAACTCATAGCTAGGTTTTTGATCATGTCACACTTTTGACGAGTAAGATGCTTGGTTTCCTGCCTGTAAATTTGACTGTTTTAAAAAACAGGAATTCCAACATATGTATGTTCAAATTTGTTGAAACAGAACAATTTTTAAAAATTAATTATTTCAAGAGACGATTTGTATCATTAGATACATCATACATCATATCATAAAAAAGTTATAATGCATACAAAACAAAATCCAATTGGCAAATGAGGCCCTACTTTGCAACTTGTGAGTCAGGGTTACATGAAACTCTCAATAGTTGATTGCATACATACATGTAATTGAATGCGACACCCATTAGATATTTCAAGAAACAAATTTTTCAAGGGTGTTACCGTAAACACAACGGCATGTTCTTGTTTAGTTCGAAAGCAAATGCAAACGCAAATGCAAAAAAAATAAAAAATCAAAAAATAAAAAATAAAAAATAAAAAATAAAAAATAAAAAATAAAAATAAAAAATAAAAAAAAAAATAAAAAATAAAAAATAAAAAATAACAAGAAAAAAAATAAAAAATAAAATAATAAAAAATAAAAAATAACAAAAATAAAAAAACAAAAATGGGCTAAAAGAAAGCAAAAAAAAAAACTAAATTAAAACTATTATTAAAAAAATAAAAAGAATAAAAAATAAAAAATAAAATAAAAAATAAAAAATAAAAAATAAAAAATAAAAAAAAAAAATAAAAATAAAACAATAAAAAATAAAAAATAAAAAATAAAAAATAAAAAATAAAAAATAAAAAATAAAAAATAAAAAATAAAAAATAAAAAATAAAAAAAAAAAATAAAAAAAAAAAAAAAAAATAAAATAAAAAATAAAAAAAAAAAATAAAAAATAAAAAATAAAAAAACAAAAAGTAAAAAATAAAAAATAAAAAATAAAAAATAAAAAAAAAAAATAAAAAATAAAAAATAAAAAATAAAAATAAAAAAAAAAAATAAAAAATAAAAAATAAAAAATAAAAAAACAAAAAGTAAAAAATAAAAAATAAAAAATAAAAAAACAAAAATGGGCTAAAAGAAAGCAAAAAAAAAAACTAAAAAATAAAAAATAAAAAATAAAAAATAAAAAATAAAAAATAAAAAAAGAAAAATAACAATTTTAAAAAAGTTATTAAAAAACAAAAAGTAAAAAAACAAAAATGGGCTAAAAGAAAGCAAAAAAAAAAACTAAAAAATAAAAAATAAAAAATAAAAAATAAAAAATAAAAAATAAAAAAAGAAAAATAACAATTTTAAAAAAGTTATTAAAAAACAAAAAGTAAAAAATAAAAAATAAAAAATAAAAAATAAAAAATAAAAAATAAAAAATAAAAAATAAAAAATAAAAAATAAAAAATAAAAAAAAAAATAAAAATAAAAATAAAAAATAAAAAAAAAAATAAAAAATAAAAAATAAAAAATAAAAAATAAAAATAAAAAATAAAAAATAAAATAAAAAATAATAATAAAATAAAAATAACAAAATAATCAAACAAAATTAAAAATCAAAATAAAAAATAAAAAATAAAAAAAAAATTTTGATCATTTAACAATATGTATTTAGCAAAGGCCTTAACTTAGGGTTAAGTATCCCGGAGTGTTAGTAACTTTGCAACTTTTCCTATTGTGTGTATGCATCAAAAATTTTGAACATTGTATGTAAGTATCTCGCTAAATTGAACGCTTAATGTAAAAATGTATACGTGGCAACCATATGAGCTGCCCACGTAGAAGTTTTTGATTGGTCAACGTAAAAATTTTACATTAAGTGTTCAATTTAGCGAGATACCTACATACAATGTACAAAATTTTTGATACTTACATACAATAGGAAAAGTTGCAAAGTTGATTACACTCCGGAATACTAAATCCCTTAACTTATACTAGTGTAACAATCCAACATACATACTGATAGTATATTGCAAAATCAAGATGAGGGGGGAAAATAGTCTAACATCCTTCTAACATAAAGAGAATAAAGCTAGAATAAGGGCTTGATGATATATATGCTATGGAATATTGGAATTACCTATATTTTTTTCTCTTTTTTGAAAGGTGTTGATCATTTAATCGCAACATGGGATCTAGCTTACGTTGTCTTAATCGGGTCCGTGCTAGAGAGCCCCTCACCCTCAAGCCCTCAATACCTAGTAGAAGGAGAAACCCCCAACTAAACCGCCCGAAGGCACGACATTTAGTTGGGGTAAAACCTTGCCCCCTCTGAGGACTCAAACCTGCTTCACTGGAGGACTTTATTTGTGAAATTCCTTTAAATGTCTTTCCCATGTCTCGAACTCAAGACCTCCAGCATATAAAGCTGGTGCTCAACCACTGAGCTAGCTTATCCCCGCCCCGACTGTCAGCTGCTGGCTTTCTCCATCTCTCCTAAACTTCCCCGGTTTCGGCCCGAGCTGTATGAGGCGGAAACTCGTCCCACGTACGGTTCGAAGGCCGAGCCCTACCCCAGCAGTAAGGGTGCGACTTAGGTTAACTAACACAAAGAAGATACAGTTCACTCAACGATTGCCTTTGGGTTATAGGGAAAGAGCGTTGTTGTTTGCAAGGTCTAGATTATTTACATGGACCCACTTCTCATTCAATTTGTGGGAATTTTCTGATCTATAAATCGTATAGGGATAATAAACTTTTTTGAAAATCAAGTGTACTTACTGATTCCATTGATCTATCAGGTTTAAAATAACATAATTCTCGAATTGTATATCATGAAATTATGAAATTGATTAAAGCGAATTTGTTAACCTTCACCACAACCATTTTATATTGTATTCGATTTGATGACATTTTCCATATACCAAAACAAGGAAACCGTTACCCGATTGAACAACAGATATCATTTCTCTGTACAAAAGGTCAAAGTCAACCTTTCCTTTCCCCACCATAATCCACCATTTAAGACCCATGAAATTATCCATGCTTTCTCTCTCAACAACATACTTTCTCTCTCTTCCACGTCACCATTCCCGTCTAATTCATTTTCAATCATTATCAAATAACGTCATCAGAGCTTCCTCCTATTCTGACACGACGTCGTTTTCAAATCATCATAATAATCGTGTGGTTGTTACAAGAGAGCGTGGCAAAAATTTCAAGCTCATCAACACTCTTGTATTTTCAGAATGTCCATCCTACTTTTTATTCACTTATTTATTTGTTTAGGTCCTATGATCATTGATCAGACACACACATAGTGTTTTTAAAATGTTTGAAAATATGTCTGTTAAGTGTTTGATGAAATGCGTGACCTAATCGGCAATAATCATCTACAAACATAAGAAGGTTGTTTTTAACTAAGGGTACTTAATACATGATTAACTTTGGTAATAATAATAATAGTAATAAAAGTAATTATTTAAGGGTAAAATGGTTGGGTAACAAATGCATTTTTGTAGAAAGTGCATAATAATTTTAGGACAAACAAAAATAGCATTCGTTTTGTAACATTCCTAAGAGTTGGATTCTTAAAAAAATCCTGGCCACACTAAGCCGCACCATGCTCATCACGTGAGACGTAAATCAAGCTCGATTAGACATGACTCTATTGAATAGGATTTCAATGTGTATTTTATTGTTGGATTAGAGATCAAGGACCATGTACATTTACAAGATAACGTATCTTCGTTATACTCGAAAATTTGTCAAAAATTTATTAGTTGGAAGCATACAACAACTGCCTATGTAGACTATACTCGTTATACTTCTTCACTATTTTGAGTTGAATTGACCGTGTTAAAGTTTATGACGACATCGTGTGTAATTGAAAGGATTTGAAAGTTGTAAACTTATACCATTTTTGAATGAATTTATAGTTTTCCAAGCGAGAAATGCTATTAGGTATGATCATTTGATGTTATATGTAATTTTGTTTGGGTAGGCATCACATGGGATCAGTTGTTTGGAACTTCCTCTAATTCAGCACACATATTTGCCTGATAGAGACAGACTTTCTGCTCTATTGACTGGTAAGTTTTTCTTTGAATCTTTTAATCAGATGAAATTGAAAGTAAAGTAATTGGTTTTGCGTGTAAAGTTAATTGATCTAAAACCTGTTAGCATCTGCATTGTGTAAAATTTCTCCGCTATTTTGGCTTACAACGTACTAGTGACGTGTCAACTTAACGTTCTTTAGTGTGTTACATTGTTTTGCATTCACCACTGCTATTATTAATACTTACTAAAGTACGGTGCAAGTTTCTATTTTACTTGCACCTGAACTAGCAGGCAGAAAATTTGATATTTAATATGTTACCGTGCATACATAAATTCCCCACCACAACCTTTGAAGCTTGAAGATCTATAAAATCTGCGATTAAATTTGTAAAAGTTGGGTTTTTCTTTTCATTTTTGTGCTTTTTTGGTGGTAGCCATTACTTTTGATTGGATCGTTATAACATCACCTGAAGCAGCTCTGGTCTTTCTTGATGCTTGGAGGTACGCACAAAACATGGTTGAATAGAATATAAAGCTCAATTCTTTTACCAATAGCTTTTTAAACAATGTTTTTTGATGCCATAGATCCTTTGATATTATCGATCAATTAAGAATTCTACCGAGTGTGTATTAAAGTTTCTGTTTGACATAGTTTTTTTTTATCGGTTTCTGTCATAAAGTTATTAAAATAAGCCAGTTACCTTTTTTTTTTTGAAAATTTTTTAGAGCTGCTGGGTCACCAAGCGTCAAGGTAGCAGTGGTCGGAACTGGTACATCAAGCATATTTGATGGCATTACAGGTTCATCTAAGCAATTAATTGACGTGGCTTTCGTCCCGTCAAAAGGTATCTTTACATGTCTTTCCATTGAAGTATGGATCATATATACTTACTATATACATGCAGTTGTGATTAAATATCAACTTTGTGAATTTTTGCAGCAACCGGCAAGGTTCTTGCCGCGGAACTTCCAAAGCATGCAAATGAAGGATGCAGTGTTTTATATCCTGCTTCTGCAAAAGCTGGTCATGACATCGGTATGAATTCTACCTCTTATTCTAGCCTGGACCTGTATTTGTGATTTACATGTAAATATGCTTTGATATAAGTTGTTAAAAAGAGTAACTTCTATAAAGTGGCTTCAGATTTCATAACTTATGTGGAATATCTTTATTTAGATACAAGTATGAGTCAAGAAGAATCTGGATTTCTTGTAGTGTACTGGTTTTATAAATTCGTAACCACTTTTTGCTTTAGCATGCATACGTCATATACTGTTAGAACTTGAGCAGGTAAAATTTTATAATTAAGCATTGGAGCATAGTTAATGAATTGATATTGTTTATACATATTTACACTCAAAGGTAAGCCAACACAAACAGATTAAAGTATTAAAGATCCATCATCGGGGTTTAGATTGTAAATAGAAATATTTTTACACAATTTTACGCTTTTGTTCCCGTCTAAGGTGCCTTCTATTTGTTGTTTTTTGCCCTTACTTACCAATATAACGTTGGTTCTATACTCTGTTTCTTTTTCTTATTTGGATGCATGAATTGAAAATACATGGGTTTTTTTTGCTGCAGAGCAAGGGCTTTCCGTGCGTGGATTTCAGGTCACCAGATTGAATACTTACTCAACGGTACATTTTTATCTTAAAGTATATATTGTCAAGAAAAGTTGTATTAAGATTACCGATTTATAGTAATTATATGATTAGTAAAATTATTTGATTGCAAATTATATTTGGTCTTAACTTCTTCTAGGATACTGTTCAACATCTGGATCAATTGATTTTTGACCAAGCACTCTCTGCGTGTGTCGTTGCAGTTGCATCACCTTCTGCAGTTCGGTACTTCGTCGTTCATTTCATGATTAGATCATTTCATATTTTCTTGAACATCTGCTGTTTATCAACTCATGGTTACTTCGTGCATTTAGTTCATTTTCATGATAAATTTTCTTGTGCAACAGAGCATGGGTAGATCTCATATCTGAGTCAGAGCGGTGGGGTGGTTCTGTTGCATGCATTGGTGAAACCACTGCTTCAGCTGCAAAAAGAATGGGCCTAAGAAATGTTTACTATCCATCCAGCCCAGGTCTCCAGGGGTAATTATCCCTCTAATCTTCTCTTGGATGATCTTGGGTCAATTCTATTTGTGGCAATATCGGTAGATTGGTGGGCTCGGAACGGGTCAAAACAGGTTAGGATTGGTAACGGGTCGAAACAGCTATGGGGGATGGGTGGGGTTGAAATGGGTAGTCTTCATTAGAGGTTGAAAGGAAATCCTACCAGATTTGGTTGACCCAAACACTTTTATTTTATTGTTAACCTTGATAAAAAACTATGTGTTCAATATGATTGGAGACAAGCTATTGTTATGAAAAATTTAGAAATTTGAATACTCCTTGCGGTAACTCTCATATCTACTTGGCCCATTTGATCGGTTCCTTATCAGTTGTCCCCTTTGAGAAGAAAATAACCGAAAACGACCCATATTGTTTTTTTCTTGTTTTAATTCAAGATCCATATTGTATTTAATTGGTCGAAATTGTCTCTTCTAGTCTTATTGAAGTTCACAAGTAGTTTGGCTACACTGACACATAAGGTTTCATTTTACAGGTGGGTTGACAGTATCATTGATGCTTTAGGCATCCATAAGCAATTCCAGAAAGTATAAAATGGGTCCATAGTATTATATTTCAGGTAACCAATCTGCAAATATGGGGACTCTTATTTTCCAAAGTAAAGTTATACTCTCATGTAACTTTTCTATGGATGTTTGTTGTTGCACAAAACTAGACGAGGGGGACACCGTGTAGATGTTTGCTAAGGTAAAATTTCTAGAAATGAACCACTAGAAGTAAGCGGCTGTACGGGATGAGAGATGTGCATGCTTCTTAGATTTGTATATATGTTCATCCTGTTGTAGATGTTCTCCACTCTTTCCTGATGTTACCTTGGCAAAACTTTCTTTTGGCATATTTTAGTTTTGCCTAGACTTTGTCAAGTTGTAATGCAGAATATTAACAAACATCTATATGGTGATGCGACTTTTAGGATTAGTCTTTGACGCACGGCGACTATGGCGGGTGGACTTTGTGAGTATGTTACGGGTGGACATTTTCTTCAGCAGGTCTCCGAGTCAGTATGTTTCCTTTCTCATATTGTCATCGGGATGAGGATTTTGTATCGGTCAGATTTGTCAGTTATAAAGTAAGATTTTGAATTATCTGTTAAATGCAATCACTATTTTTGTTGTTTCCATCAAAAAATTTTACTTCTATGTTGTGTTCATCTTTTATGTTACTAAAATTAATAAATCCAAAACTTTTTGGCATCACTGTTTTTTAATTAAACTAAGTAAAAGTGACTGGGTTGGACCTAAAAAGAGGGACCAAATTGCACCAAGCCCAACCTAAATGTATAACAATCCTTGAATCTCTCATTAGCCCAATGGGCATGCCCAATAAAATAGTACTAAGTTTATTGAATTATTGTCCTTTGAACCGGTCCCAATCTCTCACTAGAGACACAGATAATAATCAAATCTTTGTATATCACTTGTATCTTACTCGAGTACTCGACCCAAAACTAATTGCAAAAAAGGTAGCCTTTCACATACCACAAAAATATACAAATTATATATAGCCAAAATTATACATCAAAGGGTACCCATTGGTTGGGCTTTTTTGGCCTGTACTTGTTTCACAACACTTGTGACCTCAATTAGTGACCTACCAGATTGTTATGTCACCATCTAAAAAAATTCACCATGGATGATTCACAAATACAAAGTTATTGTCATGGTGTTGACACCTGCTTAATAATTGGGCACGCCATATTACTGATTGGACCCATTTTTATAAATGTCATCCTTGTTGATATGTGTGGCTGTCATCCTTATGTACGTATCGCTTTCCTACTCTGGTTCTCTTGACCCAAACCTACCCGTGAGCAGGCGAGAATACGACATTTAGGATTAGAAAGGTTGCGATTTTAACCCATTTGTAGGAAACCAGCTAATTCGGGTTGGAATTATCGGCAACGGTTCAAAATAAACAATTAACAAAAGTGAAACGAGCCAAACAAGTCAAAAGTCGTGTTACATGTTCCAAATGCTAAAAATCTCATAAATCGCCCTGGGTAAATATTTTACCTTGCCTGACCATACCATTTAGCCATCTTTTGTTCAACCAAGACCAAAGAATGAGCTAGTAGGGGGACTACAGAGTCTCAGTCCCCTCCAACTAACACAACTTCTTATTTAAGTTTTCCTTTTAAAGGTTAAATAAACATTTTTTTCTCTAATCAGTCTTTCCCAATCAAGCAATCGACCCCTTTTAGTCTTAAATCCTAGCTCCATCCAACTAACACAACTTCTTATTTAAGTTTTCCTTTTAAAGGTTAAATAAACATTTTTTTCTCTAATCAGTCTTTCCCAATCAAGCAATCGACCCCTTTTAGTCTTAAATCCTAGCTCCACCAAGATGGATTAGCCTTACAACTACTTTTTTTGTTTTTTGAAATGCAATTAGGATCATTCACCGCAACGCCACCTTTTGCAATCAGTGACTGCGATGCTATCATATACCTAATACCTTCATGAGGAAACCCAATAAATTGGGAAAAACCCCTGTGGTGGGAATCGAACCCGTGATGTATACACATCCGGGGGCCCTTACCACACCTGCCTGATGCCACTGGGCTAAAGCAACTGGACGCCTTACAACTACCTAACCATACGGAATAGTTTCTAGAGCTTTGGGTTCGTGGGTAGGTGCTTATATACGACCAACTTACTGAAACTGAATTGGAAATCTTTGGAATATTTTTAGACAAGGTCTTGTGAATAGAAAGGACAGTGAGTACTCTGAACAACTATTTGACTAGTGGGCAGTGAGTGATAGAAAAAAAGGGTGACAAGAAGCCCACTTCTTTGTTTGTAGCATGTGGTTGCTTTTACACTTTTATCATGGACCCAAAAAATGGCCACCAGCAGGACCGTGCACCACCGGGGCTCCACCATATATCTTCATTTTCCGGTATGGCCTTAGAAACCTATGGGGATGGATGGCATTGGAAGCTTTCTTATAAAGATGATAACTTTACACTTCATCTTTTGACTTTCCAGTAACTTAAATCCTGTCAAGAATTGAAATGTTGTTCCCTTGGGATTGAATTATGGTGATTTATATGTTACCAAACCGGGCATAGCGTAAGCGACCAAACGTTGTGGCTTCAAATCTTATCGAGACGTCTTATCAAGGACGTGTATTTGGGTTACTTTTAGAACAAATTTAGAGGTTAACATAAATGTTTTTACAACATGGAACATTCGTGCAATTTATAAAATCAAGAGATGATAGTATATTTCTAGATCAATGTCACATTTTGCATTCATTATACCGATAGTGTGATTGTTACAACAGAATTGAAACAAGTAGGGCAGCTACCTCACATAAATTTTCATGTCTATGTATAAGACGAATTCTTTTTAAGGGTATCAAATTTTGGAATTTGTCTTCCTAATAAGTTATGCTGGGAGAATTTGTTCTACATTTGGTTAGTGATTTAGTAGAGTTGTGAGATGTGGCTATCAGACTTGGAACTAGGAATGAGCATATGACCCGAAAACCCGCGACCGGCTCAGACCCACCCGAAATGACCCGCCCAATAGGGTAACGGGCCGGGTCACGGGTTTGATTTTGTTGCTTCACCGGGTTTGAGGTCGGGTCGGGTTTTGACAAGTGAAGAACAAAAGTCTCTTAAACCCAAGAACCGAGCCGAACCCGACCCGTCCGAAGGGGTTACGGGTTTGCACGGGGCGGGGCGGGGTTTGACCCGTGCGCATGCCTACTTGGAACCCTAATAGTGGGCAGTTTAAATCTTTGTTAATGGCCGATGATTATAACCACTTGTAAGATACGAAAGAACATAAGGACTATTTTGTACGAGTAGTTAATGCTGCATGCAACTTTGGGTCTTCTATAAACAATTGAGGAATTCTTAATGATAGTCCTTAACGTGCATATAAAACATATTTCTTGTATAAAAGCCCTGTATCTGGATTTTGTAGTAAAAGTAGAACTAGTTTATGCACATTAATGACATATTGACAACCCATACGGCCATACGACTATCATTAGCAAATTCAAAAAAAATATACTCGTACATGAGATGAAATATATAAAACGTTGATACTCTATAGAAACTAAGTTCTTGGTTTTGTTTTTCTTAATTACTAAAGTTCTTAGTATGTGTGAAGAACACCACTCCTTGAATTAGCCCCGAGTAATTTATCCGTACAACCCGAGCAACAAAGGTCGGATAATTATTTTGATATCATAATTATTAAGATTTCAAGTTACTATTTTTTTTCCCTTTGTTACACACAAATCCAATAACACACATTTATTAATTTAAATTCGACCAATGGCTCTGCTTAGATATGAAAATTTAAATAGAATACCAAATGGGTTTATATTTGTCGATTATAAAATGACCAATGTTTTTAAACCGTCGGTCCAACCGGTCGGACCGCGGTTAGACCGGGATTTTGAAGATTTCCGGTTTTAAAGTCACCGGTTGGTACCCTGCCATTCAACCGGATTGAACCGCTCGAACCGGACTGGTTGGACCGGACCGGACCGGCAATTGAACCGCTTCGAACCGGTCAAAAAAGTCAAACCCCTTTTTTTCTAGTTTTTCTATCAATTTTTAAGGACAAAACACGAACTATTAAACAAACCACAACCTATTAAATGTTAGTGTAATAATATTTGTAAAGTCTAACCTTCATTAGAGTATGTATATATTTGATAAATTGTTTAATTGATAACTTAAATTTCGAGTATGCATTTATGTAGACTTGAACTTTAATTTGATTTAAACATAAAGAGTACTTACAATGTAATGTTATGGTGGAATAAACTACAATAATGCTATCAATTTTTAAAAACTTCAAAATAGAAGAAGCACATTTAATACGGTAATATAATACATTATTTGCCAACAAAAGAAATAGACTATGTTAATATGTTTATTAATACATTATTATTAAATCTGTATGACAACCAACAGTTTACATATATTTATATTAATCATTATTAAATATAACATGTTGTAACATTGGTTAATACGAATTTGTGAAAAACTTATTTTTAATAATTTTGATTGTGTGTAAATTTTGAATCAATGGTGTTAAACTTTGTTTAGAATATTAATTTTTTTGTGTTAGAATTTAGTTGACTTTTGAATAATTAATCCTAAAACTTAATATTATTGAACTTATGTTGTTTTTAAGTTAGAATTTATGGTATTGTTTTGATAAATATATGCTTAGTCAAAAACACGGTCTGATTCCGGTCCGACCAGTGAAATTTTGTGAGACCGGTTCAGTGTCCGGTTTCGGTTTTCAAAACATTGAAAATGACCGTAGAGCATTGGGTATCATAAACATGACCACATGTGTGAGGTTAATGTCACACCAAGTGTGATAGTTTATGTTTGTTGATTATAACATGACCGTATAGTGTCCAGTTTTGATTTTTCAAAGTTTTTTTTATGCAACTTTGACCTTAAATATATTTGTTTGTGTTATATGATACTTGATGAAATTTATATGAATTGATTGTGTTTTATATGTGCTTCTATTGATATAACTTTCATCGAATATTATATAACACAATTAAAAATATATATGGTCAAAGTTATAAAACGAAAACTTTGAAAATTCAAAGTAGGACACATATAATGGGACGGAGGGATAGCACAACAAATCAGAATTTAATACAAGAAATATGAGATGCCATGTATCATGTATGTTTTTCCATCTCTGACACACCAATTTTATCAGTTTTTTCATTTACTTGAATTACTTCCATCCCCACTATTGAATAATTTATGTGTAAAATATGAAAAAACAAAAACAAAAATGTTCTCTATGCCAAAACGGCATGCAACAATGTCGAACCGATAACTGATGATTTTAGTCCCAGATATCTTTTTCGGCACTCAGCATATATACATTAAGATAATTAACTTTGTAGTACATATGTGACATGTTATTATAGAGAAATATTACTACAACAAATATGTCATTTCCTCACACTTTTTTTTAATACTTTTAAAAAGTGTGAAAAATTTTGTTAATTTAATCACATTTATAAGTGTGTAGAAATAATGTACATTTAAAAGTATGAAGAAATTTAAAAAATCATAATGTGTGTGTTTGGTAGGGGCTTTTTAAGGGCTTTTTGGGGGTAGAGGATGAGGCTTATAAAATAAAACTTCTTCAACCTTGTTTGGATGTCAAGGGTTGGGGTTTTTTTTCCAAAAAAAAACCCCAAAGAGCTTAAAAATAAAAGCCCATGGAAGGAACGTTTAAACAAAAGCCCCGACCCCTATTTATTAAATTACACAAATAGCCTTTGTTAGTCATACACCCAGCAGACCTGCAATCATTACCGATCTAATGAAACTCGTATCTAAGACGAAACCCAATTATCCACTTGCTTCGAAGCTGGTCGCCTCTCTCTTATTTCATCTCAAGTCTTTTTTCTCACATCTAGATATCAATTTGTTTTACTGTAAATTTTTACTTTTCTTAGTCTGAAAATTATAAAGTTATTGAACGAATTTTATGAGTTTTGGTTTAATATAGTGATGATGATTTAGTGAATTTGAAGATTTGAAGTTTTTCGATATGTATTTTCGAAAATGTTTCACACGTATGATTTGAAAACTCTAGCATGAACATATAAGTCAAATTCCAGAAAACTCAGATACTTATATAATGATGATATATTATATATGAATAAAAGTTTGAATTTGAGGTTAAATGAATAATAAAAGAAATAGTTGAATTTAAAGATTCGTTGAGGACAAAATGTACATGATTTATCTCTAATAGATATAATATTTATTTCGTTTCTTATTTTTTCTTAACAGTCATTTTTCTTTGAACTTTTTAATCACTCATGATACTTTTTCTTATGTTCATTTAAGAAAAATAAATTATAGTCTAATAATGTAATTACACATTTATAGCTACATCTTACAACTAGTTTACCAAACGGTTTTATAAAATTATTATAAGCTTCATTTTTACAGCCTCAGCTTTTAGCCCCAACTTTTAACTTTAACCCCAGTTCCTAATTTTAGCCCCAACCTCTAGCTCCAGCTACTTTTTCAAACATACCCAATATTTACACACTTATATATGTGGAAAAGAAAAGTTCACACTTTCAAGTGTGTAAAATATATCAATTGTTCACACTTAAGAGTGTGAAAGTTAATTTGTAACACCTATTTTCTTCACACATAGAGAGTGTGAATAAATTATGTGTTACAAATTGACTTTCACACTTTTAAATGTGAAAATATTAGACAATTGTTCGCACTTTTAAATGTTTACATTTTGTTTACACATTTATAAGTGTGAAAACATTATGACTTTTAAACTTTATTCACACTTTTAAATGTTAATTCTTTTTTATACATTTTTAGATGTGATCAAATTACTAATTTTTTTTACACTTTTTATAACCAAGTGTGAACAAATGAACTTTTTTTTGTAGTGATATTTTTATGTAAATGAAGGATCAAATTCTTACCATTAGATCAATCTAATCTTATGGTCTAGATTTAATCCTTCTCTCTCCGGATTTCCTTTTCCTTCAATTCTTCCACCTCCAACAAGTCACACACATACACATACATTATCTCTTTCTCTCTCACCCGCACCACCACCATCTCCGTTCACACCACCACCGTCATCTCCGGCGACGACGATTGTAACCACCATCATCTCCGTTCATACCTCCATCTCCGACCACCACTGCCACCATCATCTCCGACCACCACCACCACCATCATCTCCGACCACCACGTCTATTCTCTCTCTCCTCTTCCAACGACGGCGACGGCGAGGGCGGAGCCCGTACCGTATCCAACCACCACCATCTCTTGGATCGCTGCCCATCAAATCCATACGATTCCCATATGCGTCCGTTGACAACCCCTTTCGATCGGATAAGGTCCACGCCCGTACCGTATTCACCGGAAAACGAACTGATTATCGCCGGAGATGTCGCCGCTGCTGCCGGAGATGAAGATGACCGCCGGAGATGATGAAGGAAGAAGATCGGAGATACATGTAAGTTTTCTTTTGATCTTGATTGTTGATCCAATGGTTAGAAATCATCCCTTCATTTGCATATAAATTTTGATTTGCAAATGAATACAACCCTGTTATTATAACTTAAAAATCAATGACATGATGTAGAATATTGATTATCGGTAAGGTCTTAATTCTTGAGAAAATCCATCAGAGTTCGAATCTCACTTTCTATATTTGTAGGAGTGGATTATTAGGAGAATTTTCGAGAGTCCTGGATTTCATCTCAGGTATGCGTGGTTCGAGCTCTGTATATTGCTCAATTGGATGTCATTGTAGTGTCTCGAATACTAACTGCTAACTACTAATTACTAACTCGTTGTTCAAAAAAAAATAAAAATAAAAATAAACAACAAAAAACACTTGTTAGATATTATTAATATAGCGTTAAACACATTTGTTTACCCATTTATTAACTCTATATCTATATCTATATCTATACTATATTATAAAGCAAATAACATTTTCAACTTTCAACATTTAATCTATATCTATATCCATATTTATACTATATTATAAAGAAAATAACATTTTCAACTTTCAACATTTAACATTCTAACAGTTTATCACATTAAATCAATAACATATACTACTCGCCGCCGCCGCCACCCCCACCACCAATCGCCGCCGCCACCACCACCACCACCCGTCGCCCCCACCACCAATCGCCGCCGCCACCACCACCACCATCATCTCCGACCACCACCACCATCATCTCCGACCACCACCACCATCATCTCCGACCACCACTGCCACCATTCTCCACTCCACCATGTATATTCTACTCTTATATATATATATTGTTTATATATATTATATTATTATTATATATTTAATATATATATACTCCCCCGTCCCATTTTAATTGTCCTATTTTGACTAGTCAAGTCTTTTTCTTCCGACTTTGACCGTAAAATATCTTTGTTTGTGTTATATATTAGTTGATAAAAGTTATATCAATGAAAGTAAATTTAAAACTCAATCAATTCATGTATGTTATATCAAGTTTTATATAACACAAACAAAAATATTTACGGTCAAAATTAAAAGAAAAAGACTCAAAAAGTCAAACTAGGACACTTAATATGGGACGGAAGGAGTATTAAACAAGTGAAAGTACATCTACGATAACGTTCTTGTCATTTTTCTTTTTTTTGAAAGTAGTACAACGTAAAAGATTTGGTGTCATATCTTGCTTGTTGGCAGTATGCAAAAGAATTGTTATTTTTGGGCGCAAAACATATAATAAGGGCGCCATGTAGTCCGACCTAATAAAGGGTAACCGGACCGGACTTTCCCTGGCGACCTCGCCGCTAATGAGGGGGGGCCCGCTAATATTCTGTCAGATTAGCCATTAATGACATGGGGGCCCGCACTTTCCGCGGCGATATCGCCGCGAAACTTTTGTCTTATTTGACTTTCCGCGGCGACATCGCCGGGGAAAGTGGCTGGTCGGCTTACCCATTATTCTTTGGTCGGGGCACGCGGGGCGTATAATAAGTGTATGAAAATTTCTCAAAAGGTTAAAATCGACTTTATTATTATTTACAATGATTGAATTTCACTAGAAAATAAAGTGTAAAACTGTACATAAACACACCGGCACATGTTTAATTTTGGTTTTTGTGATTTTTTTCTATCATGAAACAATTTGGTTAATCATCATCTTTATTGTTAGAATTAGCAAATGATTTATATTTGAGTGTGATGCTTGCCGACTTAACAAACGATAGATGTTTGATTGGTCACTTAAAATTTTGGTATTTGCGAGTTGCGAATAATATTTTTTTAAACGGTTAAATGCTTGCATCATTTTTACAGCCTTTAAATTTTTATAAATATTTTTAGGTTCGTAAAGGAAAGATCAAACTGTGGACTTCTTCCAAAAGAGTTAAACTAATTAATTTCACATTGGCATATTTGCGGGTATGTGATGAACTGTATATACGCGTTGCGGCGGTGATGGAGGTGGCGGCGGTGACGGTGATGTAATGGCGGCGGCGGTGGTGGCGGTGACGGGTAGTGGCGGCGAGCGGCGGTAGCGGCGGTGGCGGCGGCGGAGATTGGTGGTGGTGGTGGTGGCGCCGGTGAGTAGTGAAAGTTATTGATGTAATGTGGCTATGATGTATGGTACATCATGCAATAGAATGTGTACATTGTTGAAACTTAAAATTAATATTGAAATTTTAAGTTCAATGTTGAAAATCAAAAGTGAATTTGCTTTATAATATAGTATAGATATATTATTTAAATTATTTTCCTTTAAGAAAAAATCATAAGATGTACTTTTTTATCTTAGATAGAACTAGAAAACAGAATATCTATACTGCCATGTTAGGGATAAGGTTGTCTACATCTTAACATCCCTCATATAACATGAAGGTATGGTGACTCAAAAATCATAAAAAATGGCATTGAGTGCTTATTTACTTACTTAAAAAACCCACAAGAATGACGGTTATTTTGGGTTAAATATATGGAATTGAGATAATAATACTCTAAAGTTGAAACTAACTTTACTAGTAATGTTGAGAATCTTGACTTTTGGATTAAAATCAAAAGTCAAGATTCAAATATGAGTTTTGAATCCTGACTCTTAATTTTAATCCGAGCGTCATAATTCATCCAACTATACTAGCAAAATTATTTACAATTATAAAAAATCCATATCCAAATAAAAGGCATGATGACATAGTAAAACATATTACCTTTAAAAAAACTTACGCATGAACAATATTATTAATTCTATTTAAAATAATAAATAACAAATATTATTTAGGTGTACATAGATGATTATTATCACTATTTACGGTCTATAATTTAAAGGGGGATTTTTTATCTAATCATATAAAGTGGAAGTATTAATATCGTCATTTAAAAAAGTTGAAATAATTAAATTTGATCTAAGGGTTCTAAATCAAAGTTAGAATTCATCCAAGGGTTCCTATTTGTTTAGGAATGAATTTAGGACCTTGTTATATATATATTGGTAGATAGAGTTAATTACATTTTTCGTCCCTGTGGTTTGTACCAACTTTCAAGTACCATCCCTAAGTACACGAAATTACGTGTTTCATCCCTGAGTATGGAATTTCATTAACATATTTGGTCCACGACCCAAACAGACGTTAAAAAAAACTGTTAAGTCAGACATGTGCCTAGCACATGAGAGCATATTTGTCTTTTTATCACCATCTTTATCATCAACAACATTATCTCATCTCATATTTTCAGATTTCTTTCATTTTCTTTCACTTTTTCATCTCTTCTCTCAATCCAAATCAAAAAATCATAAAATTCATAAATCTAAATCAAATATATGTACATAATAATCAAGAAATTCTCATAAATACATATAAAAAATTTCTAACCCGTTTACATTCTTATCAACACCCCCGTTTACATTCTTATCAACAAAACTCATTTCATAAGAACCCTTGTCAAAATAATGTTTCTTTTATAAAAATGGCTTTTACTAACAGTAGCCATTCGTTCCTTTCTTTCTACCTCACAAACACTTGTCTATAAATATTACTCTATATACTTTATCTGTATTCTTCTTTGATATGAATCAGTGGGAAGTGGAAACCCAATCTGTACATATTTACTTATATATTATATATTATAATCAAAAAAGAAAGAAAATTAATTGAAACACGGCACAGGCCTCAAATCTGTATCCATCACCACCCCCGTTTCATAACCACTACAATGGTGACCCGAGATGATGTCCGGATATGGTGTCCGGAGATCGGGGGCGGAGATCAAAACCGACCCACGGGCGGCAGTGGTAGTTGCTAGAGAAAGAGAAGGGTCGTTGTGGTGCTCCGATTAGTGAGTAAAATAATCTACTTGTGGTCCGATTAGTCACCACCACCTACATCTCCGATCCATTGTTTCTTTTTGGTGGTTGGAGATTATGGCCGGATTTTGTTATTGAGTTTTGATTTGGTTATATATGTTAAAGATAGATGGATTTGGTTGAATATGTTTCTGTCTTCTGCTTCTTTCTTTTTGGTACCATAGATTGGAAGCTTATTATAGATACACGATGATTAGTTGAATTTGGATATGCAAAAATTGGAAATAATTGGGTGTGTATGTATTCCTAGTATAATGATAATTGATATGGGTGAATTTTTGGTTTAGATCTGGATATGTGTGAATTTTTGGTTTAGATTTGAATATTTGATTTATTTATTCTGGCTTATAAATGGATCTTATGATAGAAATTAAAATCTAGTGATAAAGATGATATTTTGCTATAAAGATCTGATGGTGTTTTGTTAATAAAGAAGAACTCTGATATTTAATTACAATTTTCGTCCTATGCGAACAAAATGACCATTATGCCCTCGTTGTGCTTCTCACGTGACCACCAACTTAGCGCCGTTTGGGTCGTGGACTAAATATGTTAACGGAATTCCATACTCAGGGATGAAACCCGTAATTTCGTGTACTCAAGGATGATACTTGAAAGTTCGTACAAACCACAGGGACGAAAAATGTAATTAACTCTATTAAATATAGAAAAAGTTATCTTTAAGCATTACAACTCTATTAATTATGAAATTATGATCATGAACATGACTCATATAACGACATCATTTGTCTTCCATCTCACGTTAAAATATTCTCTTACAATGCAACTCTTCTTAACATTGCAATTTTTGGTCAATTTAGTTTGTATTTAGAAAACAATGATCGACAAAAAATTATGAAAACGAAATGCGCGTGTTAGATGACAACTTTCCGTTTATCTTGCAAAATCTATCTATCTATCAATGTTATATACTAACATTATTATTATTATTATGTGCCCTTGTGATGTGTCTACAACAAACATATTCCAATATTTATTGATTTATTTGGATTTCTATAATTTTGCTTGATTTGGTGAAAGTGAAATTTGTCTAAGGTTAATATATACTTTTAGTTTGTTAGAATTTACAATTTATTTATGTAAGAATTTGTAGATCACTTGAATCTTATTATGAAGTCGGATGTTTATTATTATGAATAGAAAAATATTAAGACGGATTGTATCTAGATGATACAACCAACAATACAAAGACAATCTAATTAATGATTACAGACTGAATGATATGAATACAAGGGTGAGAAACCCTAAAATTATACAGACAAAATATAGATATAGATATAGAGAGATGATATATCGACTGAATGAATGAATGGATTAATTAACCCTAAAAGGGTTATAAGGCAGTATATATACTGGAGAAGATACGCCTAATGACCCCATAGCCCTCCAACTCCTCTTCTTGTCATTTTAAGTCCTCCAGCTTTCTTTCTTTCTTCTAAATACACTTCCAGTCCTTCTACTTCCATTCCTTCACAAACCTGCACTTCTAATCATGTTTATTAGATAAAATACATAAATAAGCATCAAGATTGTAATTTCTTAACATTCCCCCTCAATCTTGATACTCTAACAATTCCCCCTTATTCCTTACCTTTAAAAAAATCAACCAGCTTTAAGTTTTCACAAAAAAGATTATGTTGTGAAGTATTTAAACCTTTAGTAAAAATATCAGCATTATTGTTTTCAGAATCTATTTTGTGTGTTTTTAACACACCAGCAACAATTTTCTCTCTTACAAAATGCAAGTCTATCTCAAGATGCTTTGTTCTTTCATGATAGACTGGATTAGCTGCTATTTGAATAGCAGGCTTACTATCACAATATAGATTAACAGGCAGATCATACTTAACCTTTAAATCATCCAACAATTTCAGAATCCATACAATTTCACTAGTAACAGAAGCCATAGCTCTGTATTCAGACTCTGCAGAAGATCTGGATACAGTGCTTTGCTTCTTACTTTTCCAAGATACCAAACTATTTCCCATATAAACACAAAAACCAGTTACAGATCTCCTAGAAGACATACATTTCCCCCAATCAGCATCAACATAAGCATGAAGGTTTAGGGAGTTAAATTTATCAATAAACACACCTTTTCCTGGAGATAATTTTAAATATCTCAGGATATGAACAGCAAGCTTAAAGTGTGATTGAAGAGGGGCATGCATATATTGGCTTAAACAATTTACAGCAAAAGCAATATCAGGTCTAGTTATAGTAAGATATATAAGCTTACCAACTAGTTGTTGATATTCAGTTATACCTTCAATGGCCTTGTCTTTATCACTAGCAACACAATTTATTTTTGTGTTTTGATCCAAAGGTGTTTTCAATGGCTTACAACCCAACATTCCAAAATCTCTCAACAATTCAAGACAATACTTTCTCTGGCTTAAACACAAACCATTTTCAGAACTTAAAACTTCAATACCAAGAAAGTATTTAAGTTTATCAAGATCTTTTATTAAGAACTTAGAACTTAAATAACCTTTAAACTTGTTTATTTCATCAAGATTATTACCAGTAATGACTAAGTCATCAACATAGACAAGTAAAGCAAGAAACACATTTCCTTCAGATTTCACAAACAAAGAATAGTCATTCACACTTTGCACAAAACCATTCTCTTTTAAAGTATGAGTTAACTTTTCATTCCATTGTCTTGGTGCTTGTTTAAGACCATACAAAGACTTTGTTAATTTACACACTTTGGTTTCATCTTTAGAATAGAATCCTAAAGGCAAATCCATATAAACATCTTCAACAAGATTACCATACAAGAATGCATTATTCACATCCATTTGATACAAAGGCCAGCCTTTATTAACAGCAAGAGTTAAAAGACATCTTACTGTTACCATCTTTACAACAGGTGAGAAAGTTTCCTCATAATCTAAACCAGCTCTTTGAGAATACCCCTTAGCAACTAGTCTAGCTTTATACCTCTCTATTTCACCATTTGCTTTATACTTTATTTTATAAATCCATTTACAACCAATTGTTTGTCTATTAGGAGGTAAATCAGTTAAAGTCCAGGTATTATTTCTGTTTAAAGCTTCTATCTCATCATTCATAGCATTAACCCAATTCTGATCTTTACAAGCTTCCCAATAAGTATTAGGTTCAACACTTTTATTAAGACTAGAAACAAAACAATAATTTTCAGAATTCAACAAGGAATAATTAACAACTCTTTCAACACCATACTTAACTTTTCCCTCAACAACAAAATCCTCAAGACTCTTAGGAAGGTTTGAAGACCTATTAGACCTTCTAAGACCAGTCCCCCCCTGAGTTGGTATAGGTTCATTATGATCCTCATGTTGATTTTGAACAATGTTGCCCTCAGGGATGTCAGCAATTACATGCTCATCAAGTGTTGCAGTATCTTCTTCACCTTCAGTACTACTGTCAGTACTGATATAAGGGTCAGAATCACCACCATCACTTGTTTCAGTTTCTTTCCCTTCATCATTGGGACTTATAGATCTTTCAGACTCAAAAAATATTTTATCAAAGAAATTAATATGATCAACACCTTTATTTGAATTATTATTATTTTTAGACATCTTAAAAGGAAATATGCTTTCATAAAATTTCACATCTCTTGAGTAAAATAAAACTTTTGTATCCAAATTATAAAGCTTATAACCTTTTTTGTAATTAGAATAACCAACAAAAACACATTTGACAGACCTGCTAGCAAACTTATCAAACTCATTTAAGTTTGTAGCAAAACATAGACATCCAAAAGATCTAAGATGGGAAAGATTAGGTTTTATCCCATATACCAACTCATAAGGAGACTTGCCACTTAAAACTGAAGCAGGTAATCTGTTAATAAGATATGTAGCAGTTAAAATACACTCAGACCAAAGATAAAGAGGTAATCCCCCTTGAAACAGTAAAGATCTAGCAACATTCAAAAGATGCCTGTGTTTTCTTTCAGCTATGCCATTCTGCTGAGGAGAATAAGCAACTGTAGTCTGATGAACTATTCCATTTTCATTACAAAAACCAGTAAAGGAACTGTTCACAAATTCTGTTCCATTGTCACTTCTAAATACTTTTATAGTTTTATTAAATTGATTTCTCAAAAGATTATAAAAAATTTGAATATTTTTAAAGACTTCATCTTTTGATTTCAACATAAAAGTCCAAACAGCTCTAGAATAGTCATCAACTACAGTAAGAAAGTATCTGAAACCTTCTTTACTAGAAACTCTATAAGGACCCCAAACATCTAAATGAACAAGATCACCCAAACCAACAGATTTATGACCACTTAGAGGAAAAGGCTCTCTAATTTGCTTAGCTTTATGACAAATTTCACAAGGTGAATTAAGATTTTTATGATTAAGATTTAACCTATCTTTAAGAACATTTAGAACAGGTTCAGCAGGGTGACCTAATCTGTAATGCCAAATTTGTCTAGACAGATTGCAAGTAATCACATTAGAACTCACAATATTAGACTTAATACCTTGTTTATCAAACACATATAAACCACCAGCTTCACTACCAGTCCCCACAAGGGTCTTTAGTTTCAAATCCTGAACATAACAAGCATCTTCATCAAATGCTACCATATACTTAGAGTCTTTATTCATTTTATGTACAGAAACAAGATTCACATTATATTCAGGAACATAAAGTACATCAAACAACATAATAGTTTCAGATAATCTAACATTTCCAATTTTCATGATCTTTGCTAAACTTCCATTAGGATGTCCTACAGTTATATTCAAATCACTTATATCTTTAGCATCAATTAGAGCAGATTCATTACATGTTAAATGTTGATTAGCACCTGAATCAAAAATCCATTTTCCATTTATAAACCTAAAACATGCAGTAGCACTTAAACAAATGATTTTAGGTAAATTTTTTCCAAACAAATCTTCAGAATTAAGACTTATACCTGCCATATTGACATTAACACTTGTACTAGGATCTGATTTATCACTGATAAGATTCATGAGTTTCACCATCTGTTCATGAGTAAAAGACAAAGTACTACTAGTAGAAGCATCAGAACCTTTTGCAGAAACATTATGATCAGCTAAAACATTATTACTAGACACATATTTTCCATTAGAATTATTCTGAGAATTATACTTCTTCCTAAAACCAGCAGGATAACCAACAATTTCATAACATCTCTCAATAGTGTGCCCTATCATTCCACATTTTTTACATTTTAAATTTGGATTAGGACCTCTATTAAACACTTTCCTATTATCAGTTCTTTGAGCATTAAACACAGATGGTTGAAATTTAGTAGAATTATCATGCAAAGACACATTCCTATGAGATTCTTCTCTAGAGATAATTGCATAAGCAGATTTCACATCAGGTATAGGTTCCCTAGACAGAATATTAGTTCTCATTGGCATGTAGACCTCATCTAAACCCATCAAAAACTGCATTAACCTTAACAACTTGTTATGATTCAAAAAATCTTTTGCAGCCTTACAAGTACATGCAGGTAACTTTACAAGAGCATCATATTGTTTCCACAAAGAGTTCAGTTTATGATAATAATCAGATAAAGAAGATCCATTCTGTTTTAATGTACTTATTTTAATATGCAGATTAAACATAACAGAACCATCAACCTTATCATATGTTTCTTTCAATTCTTTCCATACCTCACTAGCATTCCTAGAGAAAATCTGACCTAAATAAAGTTCTTCAGAAATAGAACCAAGAATCCAAGACAAAACAACAGCATTACATCTATCCCATTGACTAGACAAAATTTCATCATCAGTATTTTTCTCACAATCACCATTAACAAATCCTAGTTTGTTTTTAGTTTCCAAAGCCAAAGTCATAGCACAACTCCACACCCCCCCCCCCCCCCCCCCCCCCCCCCCCCCCCCCCCCCCCCCCCCCCCCCCCCCCCCCCCCCACTCCACACATTATAATTTTCAGTGCCTTTCAGTTTAAAACTAATTAATGGTGCACCTGTAGTATCACTAGCATGTAAATATAAAGGATTTCCAAAATCTAGCTTACTAATTTGAGTAGACATATCATCAGAACCAGAACCACCAGTTTTATCTTCAGGAGCCATTTATAACAAATGTTTTTCAATTATTCAACAAATAGAATAAACAGTAACAAATAGTCAAACAGACAGAACCAGAATCACACAAGACAGACAAACAATTTATCAATCAAATAGAACACACAAAATAGACAAATAATACCAGACAATTACTTATCAGAACCACAAACAATTAATAAGAAATAAAAAAATATATATATATATTTGAAAATAAAATCTAAACTCGTATAAGTGCCAGTGACAGGATTCCGTACCTCTCAAGGAGGCAGGTCAAGTATTAGCACAGATACTTTTATGAGAATAGATTTAAAAAAAAATTTGTAAACAAGAAATAGATTAACAGGAAAAATAAAAGAGGTGTTACAGAGCTTTCGGTTGAATGAAGAAGAAACCCTAATTATTCTTTGATTCACTTAGTCAAAGAAATAATCAGGATCAGAAGAAGGAATCCTAATCTCTCTTTGATTCACTTAGTCAAAGAGAAAAATCAGGATCTAGATCTGCAGCGGAAAACGAATCGATCCAAAAATTAGGGTTTTCAGATTTTAGGGTTTCGAGATGAAATACGCCCCAAAATATAGATATAGATATAGATATAGATATAGATATAGATATAGATATAGATATAGATCAGAACACTATAGATATAGATATAGATATAGATATAGATATAGATATAGATATAGATATAGATATAGATATAGATATAGATATAGATATAGATATAGATATAGATATAGATATAGATATAGATATAGATATAGATATAGATATAGATATAGATATAGATATAGATATAGATATAGATATAGATATAGATATAGATATAGATATAGATATAGATATAGATATAGATATAGATATAGATATAGATATAGATATAGATATAGATATAGATATAGATATAGATATAGATATAGATATAGATATAGATATAGATATAGATATACAATTAATAATACGAAGACAATTAGATTAATAGATTACAGACTGAATGATATGAATACAAGGGTGAGAAACCCTAAAATTATACAGACAAAATATAGATATAGATATAGAGAGATGATATATCGACTGAATGAATGAATGGATTAATTAACCCTAAAAGGGTTATAAGGCAGTATATATACTGGAGAAGATACGCCTAATGACCCCATAGCCCTCCAACTCCTCTTCTTGTCATTTTAAGTCCTCCAGCTTTCTTTCTTTCTTCTAAATACACTTCCAGTCCTTCTACTTCCATTCCTTCACAAACCTGCACTTCTAATCATGTTTATTAGATAAAATACATAAATAAGCATCAAGATTGTAATTTCTTAACAATTTATATGTAAAAAATTAATGATAATCTAAAAATAAGTTTGAGTATGTATAAGTGATAATATAGTAAATATAATACTTATACTAATTAATTTATTATACATCTTTTTTAACATTCATGCAATTTTTAATTTGGACCCTGAGCAGTATATATAGAATTCAACCTAGAAATTCAAGTAAAAAACCTCACATACTTATTGTTCCAAAGAGCCGATTTCAAGACACGTGTGTAAAAATTTGGTTAACTTTATATATATGTCATTTTTATTATTGAAGTTTAATTAAGTAATTATCCATATATACAATATGTTTATATGATTTATAAATAAGTATAAACATAACATAAGACATGTGTGTAAAATTTTGGTTAACTTTATATATATGTCATTTTTCATAAAAACTCTAATATACTAAGAAAACTTTTGTTGCAAAGGCTTCCGACATAGTAGACCGTGGTTTGCTTAGTTTACTATTCCAATGCAACGTTAATATTATATACAAGTTGATTTATACTTTCCACTTCTGATTTTTATTGTTAGCATTACTATCTTTGTTTGTTTAAAATAATTGTGTACTAACAAAACACATTAATCATTTAATTGATTACCTTTTATCAAGGACGTTCCATAAATTTTAAAGACCCTTCGCGACACCTAAAAAATAGACCCCATATACATAATTGGTATACTTTAAACTTTAAAGACCTTTACTCAAACTCGTTTATATGCAAGTACAAATTGATAGTAAAAACAAATATCGTCATGTTATAAAATAGATCAAGCTTTACTGGGTTGGAATCATTATATATGCATACACATTGGGTTTAAAATATAAACCCCATATAAATATTTAGCTTTAGGCATTTCAATTGTTCATCTTGAACATACTCAAAGCCATCCTACTGACCTTTTATAGATTACGGACAATTTTATTTGACGAGTGGAGTAGTATTTGACTCAATTAATGACACAAGCTTAGTTTAAGAGTAGGAAGGTCATCAAAATCCGTATAAAATGGTATAAGATTTTATAAAATTTTGAAAGACGGTATTAAATGTTATTTTCTTTTATTTTTATGATGAAGTCATCATAACCAAAAGAGTCCAGAATTTATGTTCTATTTTACAATAATCTAAACATCTACTATAACACGGACACTCCATTTAATTATGTAGTTACAATATGTCACACATTAATACATAGAAAATGATTTTTATTGTTTTCTTTTTGATATATTTTGTGGTCGGTTTTGTAGGTGATAGTTAAAGCGGTGAATGTTAAAGGAAGAATGGTTGAATTGATGTTATTTATGTTTTTCGGTCTAGCTCAATGGTTGAAAAGTCATCTTTCCATTCATGAGGTCTTATGTTCAAAGATCGGGGAGGACATAGAAAGTCTCTTTATGAGGACTTGGCTTGGGTATAACCAGCTTCAAGTCTGAGGGGGCAGGGTTTACCCCTATTAATCGTCGTGCATTCGGGCGGATTAGTAGGGAGTTTTCACTGCATCAGGTATTTGAAATAGACATTTCTATTTCGAGGGAGCTCTCTAGCATGGACCCAGTTAAGACAACGTATGCTAGACCTCACGTTGTCGAATCACGACACGAAGTTTCCATCGAAATTCACCTTTCAAAAAAAAATTATATTTTTTCAATAGTTGTTTTATTATGATTTTGAAATTCTTAGATATATACTCTCTATTAAAATGAAACTAATTATTTTACACTTTAATCTTGGCTAAAGTGTATCAATTACATTACATTCATTATTATCTTAGATGTATACTATATACAGGAAAACCTTTATAATTTAATAGTGTTAAAATCGAGATATATTATTAATTTAATGAGTTATTAATTATCGAGTGTTAATTTATAATAATTCTCTTAAGTTGAGACTTAATAAATTATTAATTTTATCGATGTATTAATATATCAAGGATTAACTTATAAAGGTTCTATGAAACTAATCTATTTTACACTTTTTCTTGGCTACTTTGGTGTATTAATTACATAGAAGAAGATTCTCTCAAGTTAATTCTCCAACTTGAGTCAAGTTAGGGAAATCTTGACTCTTGAATGAAAATCAAGAGCCAAGATTCAAAAATCATTTTTGAATCTTGACCCTTGATTTTCATCTAAGGGTCAAGATTACTCTTGATCTTTGTGTACATCCAAGTAAGTTTTTATTCAAATAAAATGCATACCTACTATTGAATCAAATAATAATCTTACATGTAACGTAAAACTAAACCTGAAGATCCATCCCAACTTATTTTGAATCATTACCCAACCCATATGTATTATCTTCTTGATGAGCGTTCATTTTGTGATAATTTCCCCCATCATTTGGCCACATTTTAATGTCTAAATGAGTTAATAATTGTGAACTATTGGTACTTAATGGAATCTATATAAATGCAGGTTCACGGAAGATTTGAACGAGGGTGAATGACATCTATCAACTCAACATGAAGGCCAATGGAAGTTACAAGACACAAGGAGGCTAAACGAGAGTCAAACAAAGAAAATCTGGAGCGGCAGAGCTGCCAACGCCGCTGGCTCGCCGCTGGCTTCATTACAGAAGGCCCTAGCGCCGCTGGGAATTCCTTCCCAGCGCCGCCAGGAATTCCTTCCCAGCGCCGCCAGGCGGCCCGTGACCAGAACCGACTTATGGCCCTATAAATAGAACAATACACCCTCAAACCCTAAGGACAACAGATTTTCAACCACCAGACGCCAATCTTCAACCCTAGGTCGATTTTGGCAGCCATCTAAGAGGATTTTGAGCTTTTAACACCTCTTGATCTTCATCATCAACCTAGATCTATTATCTTTCTTTACTTTTATTGTTGGTAAACAATGTCTTTCATCTTTTCAGACTTTGTTATTGTTAGGACCAGTTTACTGGTAAACTGGCCAGTCTCCAGTTGCACCTGGAGATCCAGTGAAACTGGAGACCCAGAAGATTTGTCCAGAAATATATTGAAGTCCAGTTGTATCGTACAGTCAACGCAACTGAAGACTTCCTCCAGTTGAGAACTGACCAGTTGAAGAATCCTTCCAGTTGAAGTCGAAGACAACAAGTGGAAGATAGAGAATGACAATGGCAGCGAAGCCCAGTTGACATTCTAGTCAGTTACAAACTGGAGACCGTCAGTGGAAAGCTCTTACAAAGCTTTACACTGATTACGAGGAATTGACTTTTGTGCTTTATGTGCTTTTACCCGGATAATAAGATTTATCTTATTATTTAAGTACAAAAAGGTACATAAAGCTGGTTGAATAAAGTTGCTTTATACTGCAACTTTACACTGCATTTTAAGGAATTAAATGCTATTCCTTAAATGCTCTCAACCACATTTGTACGGCCAAAGTTAACATCCCAATGTTAACTTTTCCTATAAATACAAGTCATTGCACACCAAGAATATTACTTCTTCGAACACACTTCGAAAGATTTCATACTTTGCATACCTGCAATATTCTTGGTGAACTTGTGCAATATTCTCTCAATCACAAAAAGGAACATTTCACAACTTTAAGTGTTTCGATTGTTTAGAGAAATTCCAAGTGTAGATCAATTGTAGTTCATAGGTTGTTAGGATATTTACATACTTTGTATTATCTTGGTTCCGCAACAACCTTGTAATTTATTTAAAGTTAATAAATAAATTACACATGAAAATTACATATTATCTCACCAATTTACTTTGAGTATTTTACTTTATTGCATTGTTCTTTACTTATTGTCACTTAATAAGTAATCTATCTAGAACTTGGTATATACTCTCTGTAACTGGTCGTCTCCAGTTCAGAGCTTATATTGCAAAGTAACTCCACCATCGACATTGAGGTGTCTTCAGGTAGTACCATCTATTGAGTTGGGACTTACAGTTATTCCTTTAATAATGTCTGGCTAGTAGGCTGAATACTTGTTTGGATTGATGTGACCATGTAGACTATTATCTATTTTGTTTATTTGTTAGATCTGTTGGATTGTGATTACTGTTTGTCGTAGATCCATGCTTAATGAGTTCTTCTAATTATTATTGGTTATATATCTGAATGTATTAGTTTAATTCTGATGATCGGTCTTTAATCATACACTAGGACTAATACACTTAGGATGGAAAACACTAATCGGTCTATAATTAGTTGTAAAAGGTGATTCGGTTCTAGCGGACGGATCCAAAACCATAGTAATTAGAACAAGTTGAACATGAAGCTTAACAATGTCAGAATCGAGTGACATGGAAACGTGCACTATGGTCACTGGAGAGAATTATTACTTGGTCATGGCTTAAGAGCCGAGTAGAGGTAAAGATAAATCAGTAACACAAACTTAGTTAATAATGCTGAAACAATGAATTTAGCGAGAATTTGTTTAAAGGGTAGTGTGACTCTAGCGACAACACTATTTACATAGGCGAAGTGAATTTAGGGAGAATCTGAACCGTGAATAAGTTTTCCAAGAGACTAGCAATATTGTAACACCCCGAGCTAGGGCTCGAAATATTACGGAAATTATATAGCACAAGGTGGAATTAATGTAGAACATGTACTAAATGCAAATAAAGGATCCGGTGAATCCATAAATAAGATAATTCAAGTACAAAATGCATAAGGAGCAAGTAACCATCAAAGTTTACAAAATAATCATCAAGAGATGGCTATCGATCCTAAGCATAATGCAAAAGTAGGCAAATGGATCCTCGATCCATGTAAGTCCAATGCCCGGGTTCAAAAGCAAGCAATCAATCATACTTCACGTCCTGGATTAACCTGGTTACCTGAAAAGTGTACTAAACAAGTCAACACGAGGTTGGTGAGTTCGTAGTAATGGTTCTCGAGGAACCATCATCATTAATCACAATATGTATAAGTAAAGGCAAAACATAACTTACAAGTAGCCTTTATGCGTCACAATATCAATCACATCAAGATTACACAATGTAAAGTAAATGCGCATACTAAATGAACACAAGTGATGTTAATATCAAACTATGTGTTGTATGCATTGTTTTGGTCAAAAATTACCCAAGATAATCTACCTTGAATACTTAGATTAATTATGTAACCAAACTTTCGTTCGTGAGGTTAAGGGCGTATGTCGAGTTTCAAAGATGCGTATTAAAGAAAAGATTTATCAAAGAAAGATGTCGACCAAACAAGGGTTAAAGGGACAAATGTAAACAAAAACAGAATAAGATGTATCGAAATAATGTAAAGAACGGCAAATAATGCTAATTATAGTAAAGATCTAGTAATTAACAAAATAAAAGTAAAGATAAGGGAACAAGAACACCGAGATTTGTTGACGAGGTAAAGCCCTTAATCCTTTAAGGATCGCCGGCATAAAAACCCCGGGAGGAAGCAATCGTCCCTGCCTTTGTTCTTTTATTAATGATTGTAAAAATGATTACAATGGTGGAATTCGGTTGATCGATATTGCTAAGTGTGAGAATAAAGATGAGAGTATAGAGAGCAGTGTGTGAATACAAGTGTGTAGAGTTGTTGCGAGTGAGTAAAGATATATCCTAAATCGATCAGCCTCATTCGATATATATAGACCTAGATGCTAACTAACTATGCGAAATAGTAGGGATCTTCCAGGTCTTCAGTATTGGAACGTTGGAGAATATCTTGACCAGTCAAGTGAACGTTGAAGTATTTCTCCTCATGCTGAAATCAACTATAAGTCCGATTATGTTGCAAGACTTAGTCTTCTTTGCGTGTTGATGATTAATCCCATGTGTGAAATCCATTTTGCACCGTTAGAGATATTTTCCAAAGCCTTATATCGAATATTCTGGAATCTGCACACTTAACTCATGTGGAAATGACAATAACAAGTAATTCATATCGTTAGCAAGATAATAATAAGTTATCAGAATATTCATCAATGTCAAGATCCTGATATGTCAAGATCTTAGGCTTTCAAGATATTGGTACCTGAAATTTCACCCATAACATGCATGACAAGGTCATAATGCATATCATTAGAGTGACCATCAAGTCATCAATGCAACGATACTCACATGTCATCCCAATGAACAATGTGGCATCTCAAAATCATCGGTGTATATATGTCTATATACCCGGGGTCCATGTCCGTCTCACAAATGCAACGATAATCATAATCATCAAGTGTATACATCTATACACTTGGAGGTCCATGTCCGTCTCACATGTGTCCATATCAATACGTATGCGTGTTAGTCTCAATCACAAGTCCATCAATCATCAAACCAACCAAAACAATACGTACATACACTTAGGAGGATTCTACTTTCAACGAGTCCTAGATGCTTATATATAGGGTCACCCGCAGGCTTCCCACCACATCTAAAACCCTTTGAAGGCATAATCTGTTAGGTACAGATTTACTGGACTCTCTCCAGACTCGACTTACTGGAGCCTTACTGAAGATCTGTCCAGAAATGGTATATTACTGGACCTACTCCAGACTTGGAATCTGGAGTCCCTCTGAAGATTTGTTCAAAAATAATGGAAGACCAGTGAGCAAACACTTGTATAGGAAATCTGGAGTATTCTCCAGATTAGCTCACTGGACTTCACCCCAGTCCAGATCTACTCTACTAAAGACGTTCTCACTAAAGTCAAAGACTGAAGTCAGAATAAAGAAGACTGACAAATGGCGGAGTCCACTGGAAGTCTTACCAGATCTGTACACTGGAGGATTGTCAGTGTTCTAGACCTTACAAGTCTGAACACTGATATCGAGGAATTGACTTTTTCCTTTACACACTTTCCAAAGAACACTCCACTTGTTCTTTACCAAAGTTTATACGTGTGTAAAGGTGGTTGGTTAAAAGAATAAAGTCATATTGATGTGACTTTATCCTTGTTCCTTAACCAATGCATTTAATGTTCTTGTCGGTTCATTAAATGCATGCAACCATATTTGTACGGCACAAAATTCACTGGTGAATTTTGTTGCCTATAAATACAAAGTCATTTCTTTGAGAAATTACTTTAAAGCATACATTTAGCATTAGAGTGAATTTGTATAAATACTCTCGATCTTAAACAGGGATACTTCACAACTTTAAGTATCTCGATCCAAAAGAGTTATTTGACAAATATAGATCATTTGTAATTCATAGGTTGTTAGGATACATACTTATTTGTATTATCTTGATTCCGCACAACCTTGTATTTTATTTAACATCATAAATAAAATACACTTTGAAAAATACATTATGTTCCACTTTACTTGTTTATTGCTTTAAGTCATGTATTACTTTATTTATATACTTGCATTTATATTTAAGTAATACTAGTCCATTCTAGTGATTATTAGACTTGTTGTATTTTACACTTCTGGGTTTAACCATCGTATTTGGGACCTCACAATTGGTATCAGAGCAGAAGGCTAAACATTGCCTAGATCTGCTTCTTTGATGGCCACCCCTGAAAATACACAAGCAAGTTTTAATTTTGGTCCCGATCCTAATGTTATTATTAATGATCAAAATAATGAACCACCTATTGTTAATAACACTAATCCTCCTCCTCCTCCTACTCCTGCTTCTCCACATGTGCATGTGCACTATTCAAATAATCCTGTTCCTAAATTCAGTGGGAACAACGATGAATTTGGTACGTGGAAGGCTAGGATGATATTACATATCACTGGTATTGAGAGGAATATGATGAAAATCTTAAATGAAGGACCTTATGTCCCCACATCACCTCTCAATCCCCTTCGTGATCCTTCTGGATCTAGAAGAGGAAGGGAAAAGAGGGAGGAACATTGGTCTGAAGAGGAGAGGAGATTGGTGAATCTAGACACCCTTCTCAAAAACATGATCCTCGGGGCCGTTCCAGAAACCCTAATTCCTACATTAGTTCTTTTTCCCAGTGCTAAAACCATGTGGGATGAACTAATGAACCAGTTTGAAGGAGGAGATGACACCATTGTCACCAGAAAGGTCTCCTTAAACAAGGGTATGAGTCATTTTTTGCTCAGCCTAATGAGTCTCTCACTGGTACTTACACCAGATTTATGAGTATCATAAACCAGTTGAGAGGTCTTGGGGTTGAGAAGGACAAGGATATACTTATGGAGAAATTTTGTGATATTCTGCCCACCAAATGGTCTCACATGATCCTGGTCTTACGACAAGGTAAAACTCTGTACACACACACTCTCTCAACTTTATATGGAGCTTTCAGGTACACTGAAGAAAATCAAGCTCAGAGAGTGGTTGCAGAACAAGATGCTTATAACCATGCCTCCAGTAATCCTAATGTGGTTAGTCAAACTGAACCACAAAGTACAACACTGATATCTTCTGAGAATGTATTTTCTATGAAGAAGATGGTGTATGAACTCATGGATTCTGGAGAATCCAGTCAAATCTATCCAGACTGTTGTGATGAAACTGATGATGATGACCTTGTTGCAATGATTGCTAAAACGTTTAACCGTATCAAAGCAAGAGTAAATAGGCCATCTGGACAATTTGCATCCAGTTCTTCAATTGATAAGACCAATTTGACATGCTTTAAGTGTGGCAAAAAGGGTCATTTCATGAAAGATTGCAGGTCCAGCCAGTTTGTATCCAAGCCTGGTCCATTTTCTTCAAATAATAAGCCTGATGATAGCTATAAATTGAAATATAAAAAGCTTAAGGCCCAGATTGCTCTCATGGCACAACAAATGGAAAACAATAATAAGTGCATGATCGCAACAACTGAAGAGAAGTGGGTTCCTTCTGATGATTCATCTGCTGATGAAGAAGAAGAAAGAGATTGCTGCTACATGGCTCTGGCAGACGAAGAACACCTGGTGAAGGAAGATGTCACATCTGGACGATGGGTGGACATTGTTATTAAAAAGGTTAGTGATTATGATACTGCAACTGACCAAGATTTAAAACTGGACATAGCTGAAGCTCTTAATTCTGATTTGATATTTGTAGAAACTGTTAGATCTGATTGTGTAAATGGTCTAGAAACAAATTTTTCTGAAATAACTGTTTTAAAATCAAAATTAAAAGAACTTCAAGACATTGAACTGGCATTTCAAGCCCAGGTTCTGGTAACTGAACAATTGATTCAAGAAAAACAAGATCTTGAAGTCATTTTAGAGAAAGAAAAACTGGTGATTAAATCATGGCTAGAAACCAGAAAGTCATATGATGCTGGAGTAAATCAATTTCCTGCTCAAAAACGTGCATATTTAGATGGAAATACTCATGTAGCATCATTAATACCAGTAATCGATCGATTACCAGAGGGGTTCAGGCCCACCACTGTTTATGATGAGCCTGTAACTCCTAAGGCCAATATTTTCCCAATTCAATCCCCAGAGGTTAAGACTGGAGCATTCCAGATGACTGCTCTAGTTAAAGAGGTTTATCGGAATAAACCTTTGCCTCAGACCAATCCCCTACCTAAACCTAGAACTGGAAAGGCTAAGGTATCATCTGATGAAAATGTTTTGTCAAGGTTAGAGAGCCAGATTCAAATACTGACTCGTCAATTTCAAAGTTTTAATGCAAGATTAAACTTTATTGAGGGTACTTCATCTGGCCCTAGACAAAATACAAAACCTTTTGCAAAGAAAGATATGTTAGGTCCAGATTTAGTCCAGATTTACTGGACTCGCTCCAGACGCGACTACTGGAGCCTCACTGAAGATCTGACCAGAATCGTGTTCTACTGGACCTACTCCAGACTTGGAATCTGGAGTCCCTCTGAAGATTTGTCCAGAAATAATGGAAGACCAGTGAGCAAATACTTGTATAGGAAATCTGGAGTATTCTCCAGATGAGCTCACTGGACTTCACCCCAGTCTAGATCAACTCTACTGAAGACATTCTGACTGAAGTCAAAGACTGAAGTCTGAAGAAAGAAGACTGACAAATGGCGGAGTCCACTGGAAAGTCTTACCAGATCTGTACACTGGAGGATTGTCAGTGTTCTAGATCCTACAAGTCTGAACACTGATATCAAGGATTGACTTTTCCCTTTACACACTTTCCAAAGAACAATCCACTTGTTCTTTACCAAAGTTTGTGTGTGTAAAGGTGGTTGGATAAAATGATACACTTGCATTTGATGTGACTTTATCCTTATTCCTTATCCAATACATTTAATGTTCTTGTCGGATCATTAAATGTATGCAACCATATTTGTACGGCACAAAATTCACTGGTGAATTTTGTTGCCTATAAATACAAAGTCATTTCCTTGACATAAATACTTTTAAGCATTCATTTTGCATTGAAGTGAATTTGTCCAAATACTCTCGATCTTAAACTGGGATACTTCACAACTTTAAGTATCTCGATTCTAAAGAGTTATTTGACAAATATAGATCATTTGTAACTCATAGGTTGTTAGGATACATACTTAATTGTATTATCTTGATTCCGCAACAACCTTGTGTTTTATTTAACATCATAAATAAAATACCCATGAAAAATACATAATGTTCCACTTTATTTGTTTATTGCTTTAAGTCTTGTATTACTTTTTTTATATACTTGCATTTATATTAAAGTAATACTAGTCCATTCTAGTGCTTATTAGACTTGTTGTATTTTGCACTTTCCTGGTTTAACCATCGAACTTAAGGGACTCACATTTGGTATCAAAGCAGAAGGCTAAACATTGCCTAGATCTGTTTCTTGATGGCTAACCAAGAAAATACATAAGGTTTTAGTCTTGGTCCCGATCCTAATGCAAATATTAATGATCAAAATGAACCACCAATTGTTAATAACACTAATCCACCTCCTCCTCCTACTCCTGCTTCTCCACATGTGCATGTGCACTACTCAAATAATCCTGTTCCTAAATTCAGTGGGAACAGTGATGAATTTGGTATGTGGAAGGCTAGGATGGTTTTGCATGTCACTGGTATTGAGAGGAACATGATGAAAATTTTAAACGAAGGTCCTTATGTACCAACATCACCTTTCAATCCCCTTCTTGATCCTTCTGGATCTAGAAGAGGAAGGGAAAAAAGGGAGGAACATTGGTCAGAAGAGGAGAGGAGATTGGTGAATCTAGACACCCTTCTCAAAAACATGATCCTCGGGGCCGTTCCAGAAACCCTAATTCCCACACTAGTTCTTTTTCCTAGTGCTAAAACCATGTGGGATGAACTTTTAAACCAACATGAAGGAGAAATGACACCATTGTCACCAGAAAGGTCTCCTTAAACAAGAGGTATGAGTCATTTTTTGCTCAACCTAACGAGTCTCTCACTGGTACTTACACCAGATTTATGAGTATCATAAACCAATGAGAGGTCTTGGGGTTGAGAAGGACAAGGATATACTTCTGGAGAAATTTTGTGACATTCTACCCACCAAATGGTCTCACATGATCCTAGTCTTACGATAAGGAAAAACTCTGCACACACACACTCTCTCAACTCTTTATGGAGCTTTCAGGTACACTGAAGAAAATCAAGCTCAGAGAGTGGTGGCAGAACAAGATGCCTATAACCATGCCTTCAGTAGTCCTAATGTGGTTAGTCATACTGAACCACAAAGTACAGCACTGATATCTTCTGAGAATGTATTTTCTATGAAGAAGATGGTGTCTGAACTCATGGATTCTGGAGAGTCCAGTCAAGTCTCTCCAGACTGTTGTGATGAAACTGAAGATGATGACCTTATTGCAATGATTGCTAAAACGTTTAACCGTTTCAAAGCAAGAGCAAATAGGCCATCTGGACAATTTGCATCCAGTTCTTCCACTGACAAGACCAATTTGACATGCTTTAAGTGTGGCAAAAAGGGTCATTTCATGAAAGAGTGAAGGTCCAACCAGTTTGTATCCAAGCCTGGTCCATTCTCTTCAAATAATAAGCCTGATGATAGCTATAAAATGAAATATAAAAAGCTTAAGGCCCAAATTGCTCTCATGGCACAACAAATTGAAACCAATAATAAGTGCATGATCGCAACAACTGAAGAGAAGTGGGTTCCTTCTGATGAATCATCTGCTGATGAAGAAGAGGAAAGAGATTGCTGTTACATGGCTCTGGCAGACGAAGAGCTCCTGGTGAAGGAAGATGTCACATCTGGACGATGGGTGGACATTGTTATCAAGAAGGTTAGTAATTATGATAATGCAACTGACCAAGAACTAAAATTGGACATTGCTGAAGCTCTTAATTCTGATTTGATTTTTGTAGAAACTGTTAGATCTGATTGTGTAAATGGTCTAGAAACAGATTCTTCTGAAATAATTATGATGAGCCTGTAACTCCCAAGGCCAATTTTTACCCAGTTCAATCTCCAGAGGTTAAGACTGGAGAGCTCCAGATGACTGCTCCAGTTAAGGAGGTCCATCGGAATAGACCTTTGCCTCAGACCAATCCCTTACCAAAGCCTAGGACTGGAAAGGCTAAGGTATCATCTGAAGAAAATATTTTGTCCAGGTTAGAGAGCCAGATTCAAATTCTGACTCACCAATCACAAAGTTTTAATGCAAGATTAAACTTTATTGAGGGTACTTCATCTGGCCCTAGACAAAATACAAAACCTTTTGCTAAGAAAGAAAAATTTATTTCTCCAGTTGAGAAAATGAAAAAGGTTTCAAAATCATCAACCCCAGTGGTCTTTTCAACTAAGACCACTGTTGAAGAAAGTGAACTGAACCAGATTGCCCCAGGGACCTATAAGGGAGGGTCCAGTGAACCCATCAGTCGATGGGTTCCCAAATCTAACTGATCAATATCTGGTGTATGTGTAGGGCGATCGAAAGAAATATATCTGGTATCTTGACAGTGCAGCTGGCAGGACGATGACCGGATGTAAGACCCTACTGGAGGAGTTCACCATTTCTGATGGACCCTCCATTACTTTTGGAAATGATGGTTGTGGAAAGACTGAGGGATACGGTGTTTTGAACAATGGACAAGTCAAGTTCACACGTGTTGCATTTGTGAATGGTTTGAAATATAACTTGATCAGTGTAAGCCAACTATGTGATGATGGCTATCAAGTCTTATTCAATGTTGCTCAGGGTATCGTATTCAACAAGGACTGGAAGGTAGTGTTGATTGCTCCCAGAAAAGGGAATGTGTACGTGATGGATATGGAAAGCTCTCCTTCAGAGCAGTGTTTCTATACTCAAGCTGATGAAGACACAAACTGGTTATGGCACAAAAGGTTATCCCATTTAAATTTCAAGAACATTAATAAGTTGTCCAGAAAACAACTTGCAGATGGGATACCTTCAGTTTCCTTCAAAAAGGAAAGGCCATGTCCAGGATGTGAGATGGGTAAGCAAAAACGTACCAGTTTCAAGACCAGACAGAATTTCAGCATTTCTGAACCTCTTCATATGCTTCATATGGACCTCTTTGGTCCAGTGAACGTTCAGACTCGTGCTGGTAAAAGATACACCCTGGTGATCGTAGATGAATTCTCCAGATATTGTTGGGTGATCTTTCTGAGGTCTAAAAGTGAAGCTGCTGCTGAAATCATCAGTCTTATCAAGCAAATTGAGCTCAAGTACAGTCAAAAAGTGTGTCAGTTAAGAAGTGACAATGGAACAGAATTCCAGAATGCAACTCTGGAGTCATTCTGTACTGACACTGGCATCTCCCAGAATTTCTCATCAGCCCGCTCTCCAGAACAAAATGGAGTGGTGGAGAGGAAGAATCGAACGCTGATAGAAGCTGCCAGGAGTATGCTTGCTGAATCTGGTCTGTCTACCAGTTTCTGGGCGGAAGCAATTGCAACTGCTTGCCACACCCAGAATCGATCAGTGTACATCAAAAGACACAAAAAGACAGCCTATGAAGTCTTAAGAAATAGAAAACCAAATATTGGTTATTTTCTCGTTTTTGGATGTCCAGTTTACATCCTGAACGACTCCAGTCAGCTAGGCAAATTTGATGCCAAAGCTGATGAAGGGTATTTCTTAGGCTATTCAGCCATTCGCAAGGCCTTCAGAGTCTACAACAAGAGACTGGAGAAGGTCCATGAGTCAATTCATGTCACATTTGATGAATCAAATGTTGCAATCAACAAGAAGCCAGCCCTTGACACTCCCCCAGTAACTCCAATTGTCTTTTGTGAATCTGATCCTATAAACGACAAAAATGAAGATTCAGAAGACACAGTTTCCAGTCATCCTGATCTGGAACCTGTTCAGAAACTCTCCAGTAGTACTCCATTCTATCCCTCTATTATTTTCAAACTACCCTCTGAAATTAATATTGGTTCAGATGTGCGTACTGCTCCCCCAGTATCAGTGTCAGTTGAGAATAGACCAGAAATGTCTTCTTATGAAGAATTCCAAACTGAACCAGTACTCCAGGAAATGCCTTCAAATGAAGAATTTCATGATGCAAATCGTGATTTAAATGACTCAGATGAAGATACTGAAGTAGTCTGGCAAGATCCTCCTCCAGAAGCAACTCCAGAGGAGACTCAACTGAATTCTTGCACTGATATTATTGTCAGTAACAATCCTGGTCAGTACTCCAGATGGATAAAAGCTCATCCTATTGATCAGATCATAGGTGACTCCAGTAGAGGAGTTCAGACCAGAAGAGCCTCCAGTAATCAATGCTTATACGTAAGTTTTCTATCTTTGATAGAACCAAAGAAGATTGACGAGGCTATGGAAGATCCAAGCTGGGTGACTGCTATGCAAGAAGAGCTTCACCAGTTTGAAAGGAACAAGGTCTGGTATCTGGTTCCTTTCCCAGTTGGAAAGAAAGAACCAATTGGAACAAGATGGGTCTTCAGAAACAAAGTAGATGAAGATGGCCACGTAATCAGAAACAAGGCCAGACTGGTAGCACAAGGCTACTGCCAGTCAGATGTCGACTTTGATGAATCATTTGCTCCAGTGGCTAGACTTGAAGCGATCAGAATATTCTTAGCATTCGCTGCTAATCATCAGTTCAAGGTCTACCAGATGGATGTAAAGAGTGCTTTCTTGAATGGAAAGCTTGAAGAAGAAGTTTATGTCAGACAACCTCCAGGTTTCGTTGATGAAAAGCATCCACATTGGGTATATCGTCTGGACAAAGCGCTATATGGCCTCAAACAAGCCCCACGTGCCTGGTATGATACTCTGACTAAACATTTGTTGAAAAATGGTTTTAAACGAGGTGCAATTGACAATACCTTATTCATTCTTCATGAGAAAGGTAATCTGTTAATGGTACAAATTTATGTTGATGATATTATTTTTGGGTCTACTGATGAAAACATGTGCAAGAAATTTTCAAAAATCATGTCCACTGAATATGAAATGAGTCTGATGGGTGAATTAACATATTTTCTTGGACTCCAGATTAAACAAAACAAAGATGGCATTTTTATTAATCAGGAGAAATATGTTAGAGATCTTTTAAAGAAATATGATATGAACTCTTCACCATCTAAACCAACTCCAATATTTCTGCACCACTGACACTGGACTCCGATCCAGATGGTAAACCAGTGAACACCACTGTCTATAGAGGCATGGTTGGTTCACTGATGTATTTAACTGCCAGTAGACCAGATATTATGTTTTTAACATGTTTATGTGCCAGATATCAGTCTAATCCAAAGGAATCTCATATGCTTGCTGTAAAGCGCATACTGAAGTACCTTAAAGGTGTCCCCAGTCTAGGTCTTTGGTACCCCAAAGGCTCAGGCATGGATCTAATGGGTTATTCAGATTCAGATCATGCAGGTTGTAGATAGATAGGAAATCCACAACTGGTGGATGTCATTTCCTAGGTGGCCAACTGGTCAGCTGGACCAGTAAGAAGCAAACTTCAGTTTCATTGTCCACTGCTGAAGCTGAATACGTGTCTGCAGCCAGTTGTTATGCTCAGATACTCTGGATGAAGAACCAGTTGCTTGATTATGGTATTAAATATTCAAAGACTCCAATCTTTTGTGATAATACCAGTGCCATCGCTATCTCAAACAATCCAGTCATGCACTCCAGAACGAAGTACATTGATCTAAGGTATCACTTCATTCGTGATCATATTATGAAAAACAACATTGAACTCCATTTTATTCCCACTGACAAACAACTCGCTGACATTTTTACCAAACCTCTGGATGTCAAAACTTTTGAATATCTTGTTGGTGAGTTGGGAATGTTAAATCCTTAAATCTAGTGACTGCTCAGATATTGAACGCCTATGTGTACTATCTTTGCATTATTAGATTTCTGAAACAACATTCCAGGGAAGACTTGAAAAATACTTTTCTATTAAAAATGTTTTATGTTCAAGGGGAATTTATTTTCTCACTGGACAAATTCTTCAGAAAATATTACTGGTGCTTTGTAAATGTGTCCCTCTCACTGGTAACTAGACAGGTTGAAGTGCGTGTTTGAGTTGACTTATGTCTCCTTGTAAATGTGTCCCTCTCATTTGTCTGTATTAGTTGACGTGCACGTTTAAAGTTACCAGTCTTTCAAAAATGGTTTTCACTGGTACTTTACTGGAGTGTCCCTCCAGTGTACCATCAGTACATGTTCACTGGACTAATCCACCAGTGATACTGGAGTGTCCAGTAAACCTCCAGATGCACTGAACTATGTCATAATATTTTCTAAATACTTGGTCTTTGTGTGTGCCACGTAAGCAAACCTTTTTGAAGATATTTTAATCCTACGTGGCATGTAAAATTTTCAACGTAATGATGGTCTTTTTACTTTGGGAAAACAAAAAGTACAACTTGTTACTGTTTGTGGGCTGTAAACCGTCATGCATTTATGTATGTTGTGATGTAATTAATGCGGATCTCAGAACCCGATCAAAAATGCTATTTGATAATTTCAAATAAACCGTTTGAGTTCCACATTCCTTCTCCTATATATACCCACTTTCAATTTCAATTGCATTTACTTCAAACATATTTTGTAACATCCCGAACTTTTCTTTAAGATTTGACTAACGCTGTTAAGTCAACCTCATGTGTGTCGTTAAGTCTAGTGTGAATATATGCATATACGTAGTTTAATGTGTGAGGTTTGAAAACCTAAATGTTAATGTAGTATAAATGTGTGAAATATGAAGAATTATGTCTATGTAGTGACATTTAATGAAGGGTTAATGTTGTATATGGTCAATAAAGAAGTTTGTGACCAAAAATGAAGGATTAGGAAGCCTAGGGACTAGTTTTGACATGTGTGGAAAGTCAAAACGGGATTAGTAGCTTAGAGGCTGTCATTAGGAGGTTATTTGCAGATCTCACTTCTTCTAAACAAGCCCTAACTGATCCTAAGTCATTCCATAGTCTTCTCTCATCAAATCTCAAGCCGAAAAGTCGTTTTGTGTGTGAATTGGTGGTCATTGTCAAGAGTATTTGCATTCTATTTGTCATTTGCAGGTAATAATCAATTCATTGATTGTATTTTCAGATCATGAGTCGTGTGTGTTGAATAAAATCTGATTGAAAAGGGGTTTGTAAAGGAATTAGGGTTTCATTGTGTTCTTGGTTAATTTATGTGTGTTTTAATCAAGTATTTGGCCTAAAACGATTGTAAACGATGTTTTAACGATTTGGATTGATAAGAGATGTTTTGATGATCAAAGATTAATGTTTTTGTGTCAATTCGATCGGTACTTAAAGAGTTTTGGGGTCATTTTCTGGAAAAAGGTCGAAAAACACGTTTCTGCACTTCGAACGAAGATAACCTTTATCTTCGTAAGAACAAACTATCTTCGAACGAAGATAACCTTTATCTTCGTAAGAACGAAGATAACCTTCGTTAGAACTGTAGCTAAGTTCGTAAGAAGGATTTTCCAGACTAAGTTCGTGAGGTTTGTTAAGTTCGTTTGAGTCCCAAATGACTTATATTTCATATGTTAATGTACGATAGGTGTCGGGGATTACTGATAGCACTATTAGCTATTTGTTTGCGCGCGTACACTACTACCAGGTAAGATACACTACTTTGACACGCTGGGGGATCAACTAAAAGCTGGTTTCAAATCGTAAACACTTCCATTCGGTATCTTTATATTGCATGTGGGCATATGGGTTACTTGGGAGGTATTATGGGTTATGCAGTTGACCATGAGACCTGAGATGCAGTCCCTATTGTAGTGTAATGTAGTATGTAGCTATGCAGTTGATGTAGTTTAATGAAGTATCTTGATATGCATGATATATAGAAATGAAGTTGATTTGTGATATGCATGCTTGACTTGTACGCCTAGTTCACTAGACTTGCTAGGTTACTATGTCACTTGCACGTCTAAGGATCCAAACGTAATGAAGTTAAAGTGTGTGAATGTCTAGGAATGTTGTTACCTAGACTATATGTGTGTGAATGTTTGGGAATGCAGGGACCCAATCTATATGTGTGAAATTGAGCTCATAAAACTAATGCAGGGAAAGTGTTAAGCTTAACCCGTACTTGTCTAAGCCGGATGAGTGCGTTGATGCAGTTGTTGTGCTTGGGTGGCTCCTCGCAACATGGTCTTTATAACGCAGGGCGAGTAATACGAGAGGTTTGACCAACCTCCACATACGGATTACTCTTGGATTGGCTTGCCACTCCTTAACGGCGTAAGATGAGTAGTCTTTTGACTGATCATCCAGTCGGGTGTGATGCAGGGCACACTTATATGCATTAACAAAGATACGTGTGACAATGTGTGAACTAATGCAGGATAGGCACATTTAGGATGATTATCCTAATTAATATGAAGTCGAAATGTAGTATATGTGTGAACGTGTGATGTGTGTTGTGCCTAATAAAACTTGTCTAATAATGAAGATTGTTTTAATTGGACAATGCTTTTAATTAAGTGTTATCTTACTTAGCTATTCTTATAGCTAACACTTGCTTCTTTAATGTGGTTGTTTCCCTCAGGTTTAGCTTGATGGAATTAGACGAAGGATGTGTGAGCTTGGGTAGATTCGTTGAAGGATCCTTAGTTATCCATAGACGATTCTTTGCTTAGACATTTATTTACATTTCGTACTTAATGTCGAATTTATGTTGTGACATGTGAACGGTTGTTTTATGTTGGGCAACCGTTGGGTTTTCATTTGAACTATTGTTGATATGGCATGTAACACCAAATAAATGCAGCAACCGAAATGTTTTTATCGGTTTTGACTTTTACAGTCTTTACTTCCGCAATTTAACACCGTTAGGTGAAAAGTTTTGAAAACCCCTATTTTTAAACGACGGGTGTTACAAGTTGGTATCAGAGAAGTAGTTTAAGTGAACCAAGGCCTATTGACCATAGGATTTGGACTTAAACTTAGATATGCATGCTAGGTATTTGTAGGATGCCTTAGTTTTAATGAAAGATGATATAGGATGGGTTGGGACGAGTGCGAGTGTGATAGGGCTTATGAGATGTTTACGTTACGATGATAGGTTTTAGCCTTATCTTAACAAGCATTTTGCTTTAATTTGCGCTTATCGACTCTACCTTTTTATTAAAGGAAAATGGTTAACACTCGCAACCGCAACTTCCGACGTGATGGAGCTACTGCTAGCATTACCCCACCTGTCCATCCAGGTGCAGCGCTGCAAATGCTGCTGCTGCTGTTGCAGCCAATGCAAATAGAAATCGAGGAAATCCCCGTCAGGTCAATCAGCAAGGCTCAATGGGTCCTATGCCTCCACCTCCCGGCAATCCACCTAGGGTTAACGAGGAAGTGGTGGAACAAATCCCTAACGCGGCTGAGTTGTACAATCTCGTACGGACTCTCCAGACCCAATTGGCCCAGACACAGGAACAATTGAACAACGCGCTTGCTGAAAATGCTGAAGGAACTGATGGCAACTATTCAGTGCCTTCTCACCACTCTGAGCCACTGGTCGATGCTGTTGCTGTTCACCCTGCTAATGCTGTTATGGTTCCTCCTAATGTCGTTCAGGCCCCTCGGTTTAAGTTCGAAAGTTTCCAGAAGTGTGGAGGTCAGAAGTTTGATGGAACCCTTAATGCAGTGGGTTGCATGGAATGGCTCGATGATACGGAGATGGTCTTTGAAGCCTGTGACTGTCCCGAGGATAAGAAGGTGTTGTGCGCTAGTCGAATGTTGAAAGAAGGTGCTCGGGATTGGTGGAAGAGCATTACTATTTCGATGACTCCAGCTATGGTATCTGCTATCTCGTGGGCTAACTTTAAGCAGAAATTCATTGAGGAATATATTGGGGTTCATGAGCAGCGTAAGATGGAAAAGGAGTTTCGTGCCTTGACGGCTGAAGTCGGGAAGGTCAACGAGTATGCTCGTTCCTTCATGGAGAAGATGAAGTTCGTGGGTCATTTATTCCGTACTGATGCGGATCAGGTTGCTTGCTATGTTGATGGTTTGCCTCCGAGTTATCGAGGTATCTGCAGGCAGCACAAGACTCTGACTGAAGCTATCAAGGAGTCTAAGAAGCTTGACGATGATTTCGCTTCGGACAAGAAGGTTGAGAAGAATGATGATAAGAAGTCGGGGTTTAAAAGAAGGTCAAATTGGTCTTCCAATAACAATAATAATAAGAAGTTCCGTGGAAGTGGTAGTTCGAGTGGTGACAAGGATAAAAAGAAGAATGGTTCATGGTGTACATTTTGCAAGACAATTCATGAAGGGCATTGTACCGACAAGACACGAAGGTGCCATAAGTGTGGGAAGTTGGGACATCTTGCAACTGAATGTAGGGACAAGACGTTGCACAGTGCAAGAACCATATCGATTAGCTCCTTCCGAAATGAAAGAACTTGCAAGTCAATTGCAAGAACTTTTAGAGAAAGGATTCATTCGACCGAGTTCCTCACCTTGGGGAGCTCCATCTTGTTTGTCAAGAAGAAAGACGGATCTTTTCGCATGTGTATAGACTATAGGGAGTTGAATAAGTTGACGGTTAAAAACCGGTACCCTCTTCCTAGGATCGATGACCTGTTTGATCAATTACAAGGGTCGAGTTGCTACTCAAAAATCGATCTTAGATCCGGTTACCATCAGCTTAGAGTTTCAGAAAAAGACATTCCCAAGACGGCGTTTAGAACCCGCTATGGCCATTACGAGTTTGAAGTGATGCCATTTGGTTTGACGAATGCACCCGCAGTTTTCATGGACCTCATGAACCGTGTGTGCAAACCATATTTAGATAAGTTTGTTATCGTATTCATAGATGACATTCTAATCTATTCCAAAACCAAGGAAGAGCACGAGGTACATCTGAAGAAAATTTTGGAACTACTCAAGAAGGAAGAATTGTACGCAAAGTTTTCAAAATGCGAATTCTGGATTCGTACAGTACAATTCTTAGGCCATGTCATTGATAGTCAAGGAATTCATGTAGATCCTGCCAAGATCGTGGCTATTAAGAACTGGGAAGCACCGAAATCACCCAAC
>CM067167.1:129414319-129529004 GCA_034093135.1 Erigeron breviscapus
AGTTTGGGAAGACCATTTGCCGCTAGTAGAGTTTTCATACAACAATAGCTACCATGCCACCATTCAAATGGCACCCTTTAAAGCATTGTATGGTAGAGTATGTCGTTCTCCTCTAGCTTGGGCGGAAATTGGAGAGAGTCAACTTATCGGGCCGGAAATTGTGATTGAAACAACTAAGGTAATATCTCAAATTAAGGAGAAGTTGCAATTGGCCCGTGAACGTCAAAAGAAGTATGCCGATGTGAGGCGAAGACCGTTGGAGTTTGAAGTTGGTGATTTTGTACTTTTGAAAGTGTCACCTTGGAAGGGCGTCGTACGTTTTGTGAAGCGGGGAAAACTTGCACCAAGGTATATTGGTCCTTTCAAGATTCTTGAACGAGTCGGGGAAGTTGCTTATCGGCTAGAATTGCCTCAAGAGCTTAGTGGTGTGCATGATGTGTTTCATATTTGTAATTTGCGCAAGTGTTTGGCGGATCCTACACATCATGTGCCTATGGACGAAATTAGGGTTGATTCGAGCCTAAACTTTGTTGAAGAACCGGTAGAGATTTTGGATCGTCAAGAAAAGAGACTCAAGAAGAAGCGCTACACCATTGTGAAGGTAAGATGGAGCGCTAGACGTGGAGCTGAGTTCACTTGGGAGAGAGAAGACCATATGAAGACTAAGTATCCGCATTTATTTAATAATTAGGGTTTTGTTGAATTTCGGGACGAAATTCTTTCAACGGGGGAATAATGTAACATCCGTGAATTTTGACCCGTTGACTTTATGTGTAATTTGACTAACAATCTTGTTTAATGAAATAAGTGGGTCGTTTGGTGAATTAAATGACAATGTGTGTTAGTCGAGTCGTTATTTAGTTTGTTGGCATTTAGTTGTGCAACCGATTGTTTTAGGGCTTGTGGGAGAAACGGGTCGGCCCGTGGGTAGTCCAAGACCCACCAGCCACCCATGACCCATTTTCCCCCCCCATATCTCATTCTATCTATCTATCTCTTTCTCTCTTTCTCTCAAGAACAAGCAGGACCATTTCCTCCCTCCTCTCTATCATCTACTTAGTGTTTAGAAAGATTATAACACTAGATTCATCGCCATCTATACCACATTATCGTCATATCGAAGAATCAAAAGGTGGAAGTCTTGCACTTTATCCATTTGACCTAAATTCGGGTTCTAGCTCAAGGAGAAGTTTTGGTAAGTCAAATTCATCCCATTTACACCTACTTATGTTTGTTATTGCATTTCTAGTCATCTTGAACAATTGCAAGTCTTGAATCGAGTCAAAAGACGATTTAGGTCAAACTAGGGTTCGATTAGGGTTGGAACGATTTGTTATGATTTTGATGTTTTGGGTCGGATTTGTGGATTGGGTTATGTTTATTTATGGTTAATGGTGTTTACTTATGCTTCTCATTAAGTTACAAGTTCCTACAAATCGATTTGGGTTGGTTTGGGTCGAGTTTTTAAGGGTTTTGTTCTTGTTTTTCTGCTGGTGCTGCTGCTCTTCTGGTCCAGTATGGGGCCACTGCGGCGCAGTGGCTTAGGCTAGCCCACTGCGGCGCAGTGGCTAGGGCCTGGTCAGTTTGGGTTAGCTCACTGCGGCGCAGTGAGCTTGGCAAAGGCTCACTGCGGCGCAGTGGTTAGTTTCTGGGAAATGTTGCGCGTCGATTTTTAAACGTTAATAACTTTTGATCCGTAAGTCCAAATAAGTCGTATGACCTGTCGTTGGAATCGTAAGAGAGTCTAGTTTCTAGCAGTAACACTCTTTTTGTATGAATCCCTTCTCATTTCTAAAAAGGTCGAGTCAAATGCGTTTTGTTCCTACTCGTTTAAATTGTAAAGGCATTTAGGGTTTGTGATTCGACCTAATTGTGATAAACCAACTTGTTTATGATTGAAGAGTTGACGTTATGGTATTATGATGTATAATTATAGGTTGTGGACGTGTGGACCCTATTACTCACTTGTAACCTTATTCTAGCTTCTTTGCCGGGCAAGGTGAGTTTCGTACCTCCCTACTCGCTTGAGATTCGGGCTGAAAAGTGTAAACCTGGCGTGTTTACTTGCATTTATTGATTTATTGATTGGTTGACTTGATTGTTGGATTTGATGGGATAGTTCGTTTCGTTTAATTGACTTGGGCTATGTTGTAGTTAAGTATTACTTTTATATTAGGATAGACGTACATACATGGAAGTCGGTTATGCCTTCATGGGTTCTAGATGTGGTGGGAAGGCTGCGGGTGACCCTATATATAAGCATCTGGGACTTAAAGAAAGTAGAATCCTCTGAAGTATATGTACGTATAGTCGGTTTAAGTTGTGATTAGTGGCTTATGTTGTTGATTATTGATTGTTGGCGTATGATGGTTGGATATTGGTTGTTGGGTTATGTTAGTTGAATATTGATTGTTGGCGCAGGTTTATCGTATATTGATTGTTGGTTCACGATTTATGCATATACATTCGATTGTAAGCATTGCATACATTGTTGATGACCCTCGGCAGGGGATTGCCGACATCCTGGTGCATAGATGTATGCACCCATTTTGGATGTAGACCTGACTCCGAGTATATAGACATATATATCTCGATGATTTTGAGATACAGCCTTGTTCATTGTGATGACAGAAGGGTATCGTTGCATTGGTGACTTGAGTTCACGCATAGGATAGGCACATTGGCTTATTCATGCATTCCGGCATTTGCATTGATACTCATATCATTTATGCATTTCTCATTTCACGCGTTGCGCTTGTGTAATCTTGTTGTTGGACATTGTCGTGTTTTGTAGAGGCTCACTGTATGTCAGGTTTAGCCTCCTTTCGTGCTTATGATTTTGTCTATGGTTACTTGTGGGCCATTACTACGAACTCACCAACCTTGTGTTGACTATGCTTGGTACACTTTTCAGGTAACCAGGTTCTCCCAGGGCGTGGAGTTTAGTTGCTTGCTTGCTGTAAACCCGGACTAGGGACTTCATGGATCAAGGATTCATTGGCCTGCCTTTTGCATTATACTTAGGATCGTTTGCCATCTTTGGATGTTATTATGTTAACTTTGATGGCTATTTGCTCCTGTTGTATTTTGATACTTGCTTCGTTATGTTTTGGATTCACCGAATCTATATTGCATTTAGTTTGTTCTATTGTAATTCCACCTGGTGCTATGTGATTTCCGTGATATTCCGAGCCTCGGCTTGGGGTGTTACATGATGGTTTTAGAGAAACCTCGGGTACCCAAAATGATGTGATCTCAATAAAGTATGATATGTCTAGATAATTGTGGAATCGAACGAAAGAAAATATATAAAAGCGACGTCGAAATTGAATGAATATGATAGTGCTAAATGTATGAATAATGGTGTGGATCTTGAAAGCATTCATGTACATAAGTGATAAGATATGGATGATTGGTCAAAGATGAAAAGACGCTAGTATTTTGGGACATGAGTCCAAGAACTTGAAAGTGCATAAATTATATGATGTAAATCGGTCTATGTTCAAACATTGACTTGAAGTATGGCACATAGATTGTTCAACAGACCTTATATTGATTGTAGGCAAGAAATGTCATATGCTGGAAGCAACTATTGATCTATTGAAAGTCTGGCAAGATAAGATATTTGATTTGCGTCTAAAGAATATATGAATGAGCTCGTTTGATATTGAGATTCCATGAGGGATATAAAATGCATGAAGCATGTCTCGTGATTTAAAAAGCTTATAACATATGCGAAAACTTCTCGAGAATATTATTTAATCAAGCCTGGCATGTGTTACAATTTCCGAAATGTATGTTTATTTAAAAGTGCCATAGAAGTTATTATGATCATGAAACTCTATAAAGAAATCTGGACGTGAATATAATATAAGTTTCATGAACTTTGATAAGTTGAAAGTCAATAGAACTCGGAAGGAGTGTCCAATGGTGATTGAATTAATAAATTAAATGTGAAATAAAAGACATAGTTTGTCTTGATTCAACATCTAAAGGATATATATAAAATGCATGTGTATCATGCAAGCAGGATAAGATGTTTTAATATATTTTATGTGGATAAATGATACTCAGGCTATGAGGTGATGCAGCTTGATTATTCAACTTAAAGAATGATACATCAAAGAAGAATAGAGATATGCAGATTTGTTTATTAAGGCACTTCGAGCCTTATCATTCAAGAAGTTAGTTCAAGATATTGGATTGCATCAACTTAAAGAATGATACATCAAAGAAGAATAGAGATATGCAGATTTGTTTATTAAGGCACTTCGAGCCTTATCATTCAAGAAGTTAGTTCAAGATATTGGATTGCATCAACTTAAAGAATGATACATCAAAGAAGAATAGAGATATGCAGATTTGTTTATTAAGGCACTTCGAGCCTTATCATTCAAGAAGTTAGTTCAAGATATTTGATTTGCGTCTAAAGAATATATGAATGAGCTCGTTTGATATTGAGATTCCATGAGGGATATAAAATGCATGAAGCATGTCTCGTGATTTAAAAAGCTTATAACATATGCGAAAACTTCTCGAGAATATTATTTAATCAAGCTGGCATGTGTTACAATTTCCGAAATGTATGTTTATTTAAAAGTGCCATAGAAGTTATTATGATCATGAAACTCTATAAAGAAATCTGGACGTGAATATAATATAAGTTTCATGAACTTTGATAAGTTGAAAGTCAATAGAACTCGGAAGGAGTGTCCAATGGTGATTGAATTAATAAATTAAATGTGAAATAAAAGACATAGTTTGTCTTGATTCAACATCTAAAGGATATATATAAATGTGATATAAAAGACAAAGTTTATCTTGATTCAACATCTAAAGGATATATATAAAATGCATGTGTATCATGCAAGCAGGATAAGATGTTTTAATATATTTTATGTGGATAAATGATGCTCATGGCTATGAGGTCACATGATATTGAAATAACCCCCTTCGACTTTCAAAGACAATGATCACAATGTTGGTTCAAAAGTGTCGCTAAAGCATTGATAGTTATCGATTGCTCATTATGCATCATTTAAATTGAAGTTGTTTATAGAGCTTAGCTTATGAAGTACGGATATGTACTTAAATGAAACGTCTGATGCATGTTGAAATCCTAAATTGGATATGTGAGCCGTAGGTGGAGAAATCAACATATAGCAAGTTTGTTGATGAGAGGGGATCGGGTAGGCCACGGTATTCAGTCCGGATACCCGTGGTCCGGCCCTTCGCTGTTCTAAAAAAAAAAAAAAAAAAAAATTATCGAGACACTTATTACGATAATTGAGACTTTGGTCTGTGATATTGATTTGTGCCAACCAATGAGTTTAAGTGATGTGATCTTGAGGGGGAGAAGATACGCATTGCACTCTTTTTCCCTTAGCCATGGTTTTGTCCCAATGGGTTTTTAATGAGGCAACAACTCTAAGCGTATAGTATAACAAACATCCAAGGGGGAGTGTTGTAAATAATTAGTTATACATTATGGATGTTTTATAAAGAGATTTGGTTTCCTTAATCTCTATTTTCTTGGAGCCTACTCTAGCTAAGTTGTATATATATCTCCCTATTGTTAATGAAAGATTAATCTCTTCTCTTCTTATTCTCTTCCTTTACACTAATATTGAATCAAAATTTATTTTGAATGGTAATTGGAAAAACAATACTAACTTAAATGTTGATCGTGATTGTGTGTAAATATAAAATTATAAATGAGATGATTCCTTAATGTGGGACAGGGTTTGATTCGCGAGACTGCAATACAAACATTAGAAGTTACGGGTTCGATTTTCGCCTCCGGAATTTTTATGAGGTTGTATTAATTATGCGTTTGATTCCTATAACGTTTATGTAGATGATGCCGTTAGCAAATTAAGTACCAATGTGAATGCTGACGTTCTACTCGGCTTAATACGGTGACGTAACGTAAAAAGTGCGGACGCGGCGAGCTCAAGGAGGGTCACGCGAGCACTTTTTGATAGTCTTATAGATATAGATGTAATAACTCTTTGTTGTTTGGATGTATAATTAAAAAAAAAAATGTTTAAGATTCTTTATTGAAATATAGATCAATAATCCAACTCTCGTACATTTTATTTCTTGGCATCATGCTAGAATGTCAGTATAGTAACAACGTGTCGTTAGTTTTCTACGAGGTACAGGGAAGTGATATATATCCAAAGGGAAGTGATAATCGTACCATATTTTTTGATGCATTTACCACACTGTACATGTTTTATAGCATACCGTTCAAGTATGTAATGCACCACAGTGGTAAATTAATCAAATTCTGTGGTTTCCCATATCCAAACTCTCCTTCACTGTTAATTTATATTTATTCATTTTGTTTTTTACATATTGCTTGAATGTCAGTGTAGTAAACAACCGTAATCAATCTTGTCTTTCACGATATGTGAAAAAGTGAGATATAAACATTCTTTACTCTTATGTGAAAGTAGAGGTTGTTTTTAGAATATTAGTATAATAGAAATTTATTCCCTGTTGAAAAGAGTATTTGTCTACAATTTAGTTATCCCCTAATTGTTTTATATAATTGAATACCACTAAATATGCCTACACTGCTATAATATACGACTATACAACCAAATTAAAACTAATTAAAAAGTTAAGAAAAACATTTGTTATCCCAATAATAACAAAAAGAAAAATAATAATCCGTTATGTGAAATGTTCATTTGAAAACTAAAATTTCTGTGAAAATTGACGAAAACACACTATGATCTGAATCTAACACAATGTGTTTTAATTGTGTTTTTTAAAAACACAATGTGTTTTTTAAAAACACAATGTGTTTTTTAAAAACACAATGTGTTTTATTGTGATCTAAAAACACATTGTGTTAAGTTTTAAATCACAATGTGTTTTTGATAGTGCGTGAAAATCATAAAATTGTTCAAACACACTGTGATATGAACTTAATTGTTTTCTAAAAAAAAAAATTAAAAACACAATGTGTTTTTGATAGTGCGTGAAAATCATAAAATTGTTCAAACACACTGTGATATGAACTTAATTGTTTTCTAAAAAAAAAAATTAAAAACACATTGTGTTTTAATTGTGTTTTTTAAAAACACAATTGTGTTAAGTTTTAAATCACAATGTGTTTTTGATAGTGCGTGAAAATCATAAAATTGTTCAAACACACTGTGATATGAACTTAATTGTTTTCTAAAAAAAAAATTAAAAACACATTGTGTTAAGTTTTAAATCACAATGTGTTTTTGATAGTGCGTGAAAATCATAAAATTGTTCAAACACACTGTGATATGAACTTAATTGTTTTCTAAAAAAAAAAATTAAAAATTAAAAACACATTGTGTTAAATTTAGATCACAGTGTGTTTTGGTCAGTTTTCTAGTTTTCATAAAATTTTAATTTTCAAATGATCACAACCCAATCTGTTATTCCTACACTTAATTAAATCAATTGAAAAAGTTACTAATATATTTGCCCATATAACATTAAAACTAAAAATAACATGCTATTCTACACTTGACCCAAATCAAAAGAAGAAGTTCGTTAAAGGACGTGTTTTGGGTATCAAAACGATAAATCAGATCAAATGGTTTTATTTATTTATTTTTTTAAAAAAAGTTAGAAGACATATTTATATTTATTTGGAAAAATAGTTGTTTTGACATTTATTGAAAGTAAAAAGAAAAACCTTATTAAATTTTTTGAGAAATAATAGATTTCATTCATGGAAAAATAAAGTTAAAGATAATATAAAGTAAGCATTTAATCAGCCACTCAGCTCATAGTCTCTTACACGAACAACTACGTACTATTCGTAATGTCTAATAATATAAACCATATATCATCCATCCATATACAAACTCAATTAAATATTCAAACATGTGAAATATGATATTCTAAAGTTTTGTTCATATTATGAGAAGTTAAAGAATGTTAGTTGATAAGCTTGTAGAACCCACGTGCAACAAACGACAACAAACGAAAGGTTGTAGAAAGCACGTACTAAAAAAATAACAAGACGGCAACCTAGACTTCAAACTACCATATTCTATTTTATTTTTCTTTAAAAAAATATATATGTTTTTTAACAAATTTTGCAACTAATTTTACAGTCAACATATTTGGCTATGTGGACCTTCTTCCCTTCTTCCTAAATTCAACTCCTAAATCTCTTATAACTACCGACCTTCCATTTACGGTTATTCTCACTTTCTTCAATAACTAACACACAATTATGGAAATTGCACCCGCAATGGATTTCAATTTCAATTCCGCATCACATAGTGGTGGCTCCTTCTACTCTAGTCCTCATTCGAGTCCCACTCGAATGAATGAGTTTTATTGCCGATTTGATGAGTTGTTGATCGCTTCCCATGCTAGTCAGAACAGTTGTCATGCAACTGTTCCGTTTGCATGGGAGGAAAAACCAGGTGTCCCAAAAACACCTACAAATTTATCTGAAAATGAGTTTTCATTTGATGTAAGTTGCCATTTTGGTAAGTATTCAGTTGCGGCCGAAGATTTATTCCATGCAGGTGTTATCAAGACAATTGATCCTCCACAACACAAAGTAGAGAGTGTAAGAGGACGAGAAAGACGATTTTCGTCTAATTCTCGTTTACCATCTTCAAGAAGTAGAAGAACAAGATCTTTGTCACCACTTGGGGCTTCGGATTATCGTCGTAAACAACAACAACAAATGACTATGGATTTAAAGGTTCCATCTACTCCTGCTCGTCCTCAACAACAAAACGGGTCGAAAAGATGGAGCTTCAAGGATTTCTTTTTATTTAGAAGTGCTTCAGATGGTAGAGCAACAGAAAAAGACCCTTTGAAGAAATACTCGACCAAGAACTCGTGTGAATCTGGATCGGTATCAAAAAGAAGGGGTCGGGTCTCGGCTCATGAGCTTCATTACAATTACTTGAACCGTGCAAATTCGAATGAAATGAAGAAGAAAACTTCTCTTCCATATAAGCAAAGCATTCTTGGAGGATTGTCTTTTAATTAATTGATAAGAAAATTGATGTGAAATTTGTGAAATTGATGCATTAAAGAATTATATGCTAAATTTCCAAAACATTTCCACAATTATCAAAAAAAGAGTTTGATTATGATTAGAGTTGGTGAGCTTAGTTTTATAGTAATCAGATTTGGTTATTAGTCTCTGTATATACAAAATGTAGCAAATGAGTATGTGATATATGAATTGTATCTTAATCTTGGACTAAATCATAGAAAGTGTGCCTTGATTAACTCAGAAATCTTGTTTTAACATTTTGTGAATATTTTGTTGTAATTATGTTATAATCTACTTCTTAAATCCATTATGTGTCAACAAATTGTTAGATACGAGTATATAAATTACATGGATGGTCATTGGTCACTGTGGTGGTTTTAAGCAAAATTAAGGTAGGAGGATACGAATTGGGTGGTGCCTTCAAATGAGGAGTTATATAGGGTTAAAAAAAGAATAACTGAGATAACATTATGTGATTGGTTAAAATGAGAGAGGGTTAAAATGTTGGAGTTGTAAATGGCATTGGCGACACCCTTGTTATTTTTTGATGTATAACTTTTTCCGTGTCTAATTGGCTCGTTTTGTGATCATCTTTAAAATTCATATGTTGGTCAAATCACGATTAGGGGATGTCATAATGATTTTTGGGGCCTTGTTATTTGTTTTGGATTTGATCCAAATTAATTGGTGGATTCCATTTGTGTTCAGTCCATTGTAATGGATTAGGGGTAAAAAAAAATGGCCTTTTGCGACGAACTTTTTTGCAGCGAAATTTTTTCGTTGCAAAAAACACACTAAACGACAAAAAAACTTTTGCTGTTTGACTTTCTCGGTCAAACTTCTTTTTTGCAACGAATATTCGTTGCCGAAAAGAAAATAATATTAATTTTTATTTTCTTTTATTATTAACTTTTTTGCAACAAAAAGTTTTCGTCGCAAATTTTTCTCGAAATTTTTTTCGCGTTTTTTTTCCCGCCATCTTTTTCAGTAGTTAGACGAACACCATAAACGAAACTTCTCGAAGTTAGGAAAGACAGATATCCAGTGATACATGCATACATATACACACATACACACTTATATTTGACCCAATAGATCAAATACATGAGTTATATACAAAACGAATGATTAAGAAGTGTATCGGGCTTATTAGGCTTAGTGGTTAGACGAACACCATAAACGAAACTTCTTGAAGTCAGGAAAGACAGATATCCAGTGATACATGCATACATATACACACATACACACTTATATTTGACCCAATAGATCAAATACATGAGTTATATACAAAACGAATGATTAAGAAGTGTATCGGGCTTATTAGGCTCAATGGTTAGACGAACACCATAAACGAAACTTCTTGAAGTCAGGAAAGACAGATATCCAGTGATACATGCATACATATACACACATACACACTTATATTTGACCCAATAGATCAAATACATGAGTTATATACAAAACGAATGATTAAGAAGTGTATCGGGCTTATTAGGCTTAGTGGTTAGACGAACACCATAAACGAAACTTCTCGAAGTTAGGAAAGACAGATATCCAGTGATACATGCATACATATACACACATACACACTTATATTTGACCCAATAGATCAAATACATGAGTTATATACAAAACGAATGATTAAGAAGTGTATCGGGCTTATTAGGCTTAGTGGTTAGACGAACACCATAAACGAAACTTCTCGAAGTTAGGAAAGACAGATATCCAGTGATACATGCATACATATACACACATACACACTTATATTTGACCCAATAGATCAAATACATGAGTTATATACAAAACGAATGATTAAGAAGTGTATCGGGCTTATTAGGCTTAGTGGTTAGACGAACACCATAAACGAAACTTCTTGAAGTCAGGAAAGACAGATATCCAGTGATACATGCATACATATACACACATACACACTTATATTTGACCCAATAGATCAAATACATGAGTTATATACAAAACGAATGATTAAGAAGTGTATCGGGCTTATTAGGCTCAGTGGTTAGACGAACACCATAAACGAAACTTCTCGAAGTTAGGAAAGACAGATATCCAGTGATACATGCATACATATACACACATACACACTTATATTTGACCCAATAGATCAAATACATGAGTTATATACAAAACGAATGATTAAGAAGTGTATCGGGCTTATTAGGCTTAGTGGTTAGACGAACACCATAAACGAAACTTCTCGAAGTTAGGAAAGACAGATATCCAGTGATACATGCATACATATACACACATACACACTTATATTTGACCCAATAGATCAAATACATGAGTTATATACAAAACGAATGATTAAGAAGTGTATCGGGCTTATTAGGCTCAATGGTTAGACGAACACCATAAACGAAACTTCTTGAAGTCAGGAAAGACAGATATCCAGTGATACATGCATACATATACACACATACACACTTATATTTGACCCAATAGATCAAATACATGAGTTATATACAAAACGAATGATTAAGAAGTGTATCGGGCTTATTAGGCTTAGTGGTTAGACGAACACCATAAACGAAACTTCTCGAAGTTAGGAAAGACAGATATCCAGTGATACATGCATACATATACACACATACACACTTATATTTGACCCAATAGATCAAATACATGAGTTATATACAAAACGAATGATTAAGAAGTGTATCGGGCTTATTAGGCTTAGTGGTTAGACGAACACCATAAACGAAACTTCTCGAAGTTAGGAAAGACAGATATCCAGTGATACATGCATACATATACACACATACACACTTATATTTGACCCAATAGATCAAATACATGAGTTATATACAAAATGAATGAGTAAGAAGTGTATCGGGCTTATTAGGCTCAATGGTTAGACGAACACCATAAACGAAACTTCTTGAAGTCAGGAAAGACAGATATCCAGTGATACATGCATACATATACACACATACACACTTATATTTGACCCAATAGATCAAATACATGAGTTATATACAAAACGAATGATTAAGAAGTGTATCGGGCTTATTAGGCTTAGTGGTTAGACGAACACCATAAACGAAACTTCTCGAAGTTAGGAAAGACAGATATCCAGTGATACATGCATACATATACACACATACACACTTATATTTGACCCAATAGATCAAATACATGAGTTATATACAAAATGAATGATTAAGAAGTTAGGAAAGACAGCTATCCAGTCATACATGCATACATATACACACATACACACTTATATTTGACCCAATAGATCAAATACATGAGTTATATACAAAACGAATGATTAAGAAGTGTATCGGGCTTATTAGGCTTAGTGGTTAGACGAACACCATAAACGAAACTTCTCGAAGTTAGGAAAGACAGATATCCAGTGATACATGCATACATATACACACATACACACTTATATTTGACCCAATAGATCAAATACATGAGTTATATACAAAATGAATGATTAAGAAGTTAGGAAAGACAGCTATCCAGTCATACATGCAGACATATACACACGTACACACTTATATTTGACTTAATAGATCAAATACATGAGTTATATACAAAACGAATGATTAAGAAGTGTATCGGGCTTACTAGGCTCAGTGGTTAGACGAACACCATAAACGAAACTTCTCGAAGTTAGGAAAGACAGATATCCAGTGATACATGCATACATATACACACATACACACTTATATTTGACACAATAGATCAAATACATGAGTTATATACAAAACGAATGATTAAGAAGTGTATCGGGCTTACTAGGCTCAGTGGTTAGACGAACACCATAAACGAAACTTCTCGAAGTTAGGAAAGACAGATATCCAGTGATACATGCATACATATACACACATACACACTTATATTTGACCCAATAGATCAAATACATGAGTTATATACAAAACGAATGATTAAGAAGTGTATCGGGCTTATTAGGCTCAATGGTTAGACGAACACCATAAACGAAACTTCTTGAAGTCAGGAAAGACAGATATCCAGTGATACATGCATACATATACACACATACACACTTATATTTGACACAATAGATCAAATACATGAGTTATATACAAAACGAATTATTAAGAAGTGTATCGGGCTTATTAGGCTTAGTGGTTAGACGAACACCATAAACGAAACTTCTCGAAGTTAGGAAAGACAGATATCCAGTGATACATGCATACATATACACACATACACACTTATATTTGACCCAATAGATCAAATACATGAGTTATATACAAAACGAATGATTAAGAAGTGTATCGGGCTTATTAGGCTCAGTAGTTAGACGAACACCATAAACGAAACTTCTCGAAGTTAGGAAAGACAGATATCCAGTGATACATGCATACATATACACATATACACCCTTATATTTGACCCAATAGACCAAATACATGAGTTATATACAAAACGAATGCTTAAGAAGTATATCGGGCCTATTAGGCCCAAATGATTAGACGAACACCATAAACGAAACTTCTCGAAGTTAGGAAAGACAGATATCCAGTGATACATGCATACATATACACATATACACCCTTATATTTGACCCAATAGATCAAATACATGAGTTATATACAAAACGAATTATTAAGAAGTGTATCGGGCTTATTAGGCTCAGTAGTTAGACGAACACCATAAACGAAACTTCTCGAAGTTAGGAAAGACAGATATCCAGTGATACATGCATACATATACACATATACACCCTTATATTTGACCCAATAGATCAAATACATGAGTTATATACAAAACGAATTATTAAGAAGTGTATCGGGCTTATTAGGCTCAGTAGTTAGACGAACACCATAAACGAAACTTCTCGAAGTTAGGAAAGACAGATATCCAGTGATACATGCATACATATACACATATACACCCTTATATTTGACCCAATAGATCAAATACATGAGTTATATACAAAACGAATTATTAAGAAGTGTATCGGGCTTATTAGGCTCAGTAGTTAGACGAACACCATAAACGAAACTTCTCGAAGTTAGGAAAGACAGATATCCAGTGATACATGCATACATATACACATATACACCCTTATATTTGACCCAATAGATCAAATACATGAGTTATATACAAAACGAATTATTAAGAAGTGTATCGGGCTTATTAGGCTCAGTAGTTAGACGAACACCATAAACGAAACTTCTCGAAGTTAGGAAAGACAGATATCCAGTGATACATGCATACATATACACATATACACCCTTATATTTGACCCAATAGATCAAATACATGAGTTATATACAAAACGAATTATTAAGAAGTGTATCGGGCTTATTAGGCTCAGTAGTTAGACGAACACCATAAACGAAACTTCTCGAAGTTAGGAAAGACAGATATCCAGTGATACATGCATACATATACACATATACACCCTTATATTTGACCCAATAGATCAAATACATGAGTTATATACAAAACGAATTATTAAGAAGTGTATCGGGCTTATTAGGCTCAGTAGTTAGACGAACACCATAAACGAAACTTCTCGAAGTTAGGAAAGACAGATATCCAGTGATACATGCATACATATACACATATACACCCTTATATTTGACCCAATAGATCAAATACATGAGTTATATACAAAACGAATTATTAAGAAGTGTATCGGGCTTATTAGGCTCAGTAGTTAGACGAACACCATAAACGAAACTTCTCGAAGTTAGGTTAGACATATATCCATTCATACATACATGAGAAACAGTTTTCTTCAATCCGTTAAAGAATGATCTTATAATGTATATATGCAATGTATGTGTGTAATGTATTATAATGTGATCCTCCCCCGTTTTATACCGTAGGTCACCCGTCTGAAATTAAATTAATAGAATTTAATTTCGGACAGTCCCCGTTTTGGGACTGCTTTTTGAAGCCGTAACTTTCTGTTCAAGGTATCTTGAAGGTGTACCGACGAGGTTTAATCGACCGGACAGAAACCAGGACGCCCCAATTCCCACACGAGAGTTTTATGTCTTCCAATCACTATGCACACCGATTAGCAAGGGGGTTGATAGAAAGTTGGATCGTGAGCTTTGGACAAATCTTAATTGGTATATCCTTAACAATAGCTCCGAGATCGAAGGATACAAGGAGTAAGTATTTTTCCATTTCGGGTTGTCATTTTACAAGTTTATCTTTTCAATGATTATCACTAATGCAAGTAACATTATTTATAGTGAATTTACCACTCAAATGGTGCCTGGGACTGACTTGCAAACAAATTTTCCTAACTGGTTTAAACAAAGGTAAATTGATGTGTATGTAAAACGACTATGTACACTAATAATATCATAATATCATAACCACTTTAATTTTCTCTTATTTCATATAGATCAACCGTCTGCGAGCAAATGATGAATCTAGTGTAAGTAATGAGTTACTTGCTTTGGCAAATGGACCACGACATGCAAACTCTTACACTGCTTGTATAGTTAACGGTGTGAGATTTGTGGTTCTTAGCCGAGATTCACATCGTACAACTCAAAATAGCGGCGTCTCAACAACTGGGCCTGACGGAACAAAGTATTACGGTCAATTGGAAGATATTCTGGAGCTAGGTTATCTTGATTGTTACAAGGTTGTGTTGTTTCGATGTAAATGGTTCAAAACTAATAACATCAAACTTTGTGTCACTAAGAATAACATAACCAGTATTTCTACTCAAACTGAATGGTTTACAAATGACCAATACATTCTTGCAACACAAGCAGAGCAAGTCTTTTAGCTTGACGAACCCTCTAAAGGCGGACGAAGAGGTCAATCAAACAAATATTGGAAGGTCGTCCAAGAGGTGAATCATCGGAAGATTTGGGACAGAGATATTATCATGGAAAATAACGATAATGATATAATACATGGCAGTACTTCGTCTGATTTTTCATTGTCTGCTGACTTGGAGAATTTGTCTTATGACGGTTTAAGTAGAGAAGCAACAACGGAAGTTAATGTTTCCCTTGAACATGTCAATGTGGATAACGAGGCATACGAAGATACAGACGATAGTGAAGACAACGATGCAGAGAATGCAATGGATACTAGTGATGATGATTCAGATGACGATTTACTCGAATCTAATAATGAAAGTGGAGTGGCGACTTATCAGACTGATGAAGACGATTGATCTTAATTTGTAATTTGTAAACGTTGCTTAGTTGGAATTATTATGTATGAATTATTATGTTTATTGAGCTGTTTTATTATTTGAGTGTGTTAAGTGAATGATTCAAAATATTTTAAATAAATATTAACGTTATTTGCTGTATCGTATACTTGTATAATCTTTTGTTACAGATGGCAGACGTTCTTGCACGAAGTCATGATGGTGATACCTATATATATATATATATATATATATATATATATATATATATATATATATATATATATATATATATATATATATATATATATATATATATATATATATATATATATATATATATATATATATATATATATATATATATATATATATATATATATATATATATATATATATATATATATATATATATATATATATATATATATATATATATATATATATATATATATATATATATATATATATATATATATATATATATATATATATATATATATATATATATATATATATATATATATATATATATATATATATATATATATATATATATATATATATATATATATATATATATATATATATATATATATATATATATATATATATATATATATATATATATATATATATATATATATATATATATATATATATATATATATATATATATATATATATATATATATATATATATATATATATATATATATATATATATATATATATATATATATATATATATATATATATATATATATATATATATATATATATATATATATATATATATATATATATATATATATATATATATATATATATATATATATATATATATATATATATATATATATATATATATATATATATATATATATATATATATATATATATATATATATATATATATATATATATATATATATATATATATATATATATATATATATATATATATATATATATATATATATATATATATATATATATATATATATATATATATATATATATATATATATATATATATATATATATATATATATATATATATATATATATATATATATATATATATATATATATATATATATATATATATATATATATATATATATATATATATATATATATATATATATATATATATATATATATATATATATATATATATATATATATATATATATATATATATATATATATATATATATATATATATATATATATATATATATATATATATATATATATATATATATATATATATATATATATATATATATATATATATATATATATATATATATATATATATATATATATATATATATATATATATATATATATATATATATATATATATATATATATATATATATATATATATATATATATATATATATATATATATATATATATATATATATATATATATATATATATATATATATATATATATATATATATATATATATATATATATATATATATATATATATATATATATATATATATATATATATATATATATATATATATATATATATATATATATATATATATATATATATATATATATATATATATATATATATATATATATATATATATATATATATATATATATATATATATATATATATATATATATATATATATATATATATATATATATATATATATATATATATATAATATCTTTCATTTCAATTTAATATATCTATATATATATATATATAAATATATATATATATATATATATATATATATATATATATATAAGTATTTCATAATTCAATTTAATATTGTAAAGTTGTTTAAGTATATTCAATATAAACTAACCTAACTACTTTCATAATTTGCAGAGTTATTTCAAGATGAACGAGCACGAGCATCTGAGACCAGGTATCATGAGATATGCTGGGACACTATATAGAGGCCACAAACACCGGTTCAAGCAGAAGTTCTTTACCAAGAAAGGTGGGGAAGATCGGCCTGATATATTAGATGTCGTGCCACCGCACTTGAGTGAATCAGAATGGGACGATCATGTGAAATACTACACTTCTGCTAAGGTCAAGGCTCGGTCAGCCATAAACACGACCAACAAAACTAAGCAGAAGGTCAAGGGCCACGGGGGGCGGACATCTCTAGCTCAGTGTCGTTTCAAGTTTGTAAGTTGTTTTAATATTAAAGCAAAGTTTCACTTTATAAAGCATACCCGCCTTTTCACACTTAATAATTATGTAATTATATATCTATCTAATGTGTTTACAGCGGACAGATCCGTTTAGTGCCATATTAGGGTTTAAGGACTACTATACCGATGACAAGGGCAATTTCTATCAGCCTGAAGTTTCTGCAGCCTATGTAAGTAGTGTACACTTGTTAACTTAAACATATGAAATTATGAAGTAAATTATAATATCCAACTATATATAACATTGTTTATGATTTTTGTAAACTATATAGGATGAAATGATAAGGCTTCAAAGCGAACGCCCTGATCTATCAGAGAGGGAGATAATGCGACAGGCTTTGGGGGAAAACCCAAGTTGGGAACGTGGCATCGGGCCAATTCCTACCTTGTCTTCACAGTATGTAGCCCCACCCCCACCTCCAAATCAGGGGAACATTTTTAAAAAAAAAAAAAAAAAAAAAAAAAAAAAAAAAAAAAAAAAAAAAAAAAAAAAAAAAAAAAAAAAAAAAAAAAAAAAAAAAAAAAAAAAAAAAAAAAAAAAAAAAAAAAAAAAAAAAAAAAAAAAAAAAAAAAAAAAAAAAAAAAAAAAAAAAAAAAAAAAAAAAAAAAAAAAAAAAAAAAAAAAAAAAAAAAAAAAAAAAAAAAAAAAAAAAAAAAAAAAAAAAAAAAAAAAAAAAAAAAAAAAAAAAAAAAAAAAAAAAAAAAAAAAAAAAAAAAAAAAAAAAAAAAAAAAAAAAAAAAAAAAAAAAAAAAAAAAAAAAAAAAAAAAAAAAAAAAAAAAAAAAAAAAAAAAAAAAAAAAAAAAAAAAAAAAAAAAAAAAAAAAAAAAAAAAAAAAAAAAAAAAAAAAAAAAAAAAAAAAAAAAAAAAAAAAAAAAAAAAAAAAAAAAAAAAAAAAAAAAAAAAAAAAAAAAAAAAAAAAAAAAAAAAAAAAAATAAGTTAAGTGGTAAAAAAAAAAAAAAAAAAAAAAAAAAAAAAAAAAAAAAAAAAAAAAAAAAAAATAAAAAAAAACCATAAAATCTGCAACGAAATTTCGTTGCAAAAAAGTTTTTGGCATAAATTTTTGCAACTAATATTCGTTGCAAAAACGTTTCTTGGCATGAAATTTTGCAACAATTTTTCGAGCCTATACCTGACAGAAAGCTAGTACCTCCCGACAGAATGATGCTAGTACCTCCCGACAGAATGATGCTAGTACCTCCCGACAGAATGATGCTAGTACCTCCCGACAGAATGATGCTAGTACCTCCCGACAGAATGATGCTAGTACCTCCCGACAGAATGATGCTAGTACCTCCCGACAGAATGATGCTAGTACCTCCCGACAGAATGATGCTAGTACCTCCCGACAGAATGATGCTAGTACCTCCCGACAGAATGATGCTAGTACCTCCCGACAGAATGATGCTAGTACCTCCCGACAGAATGATGCTAGTACCTCCCGACAGAATGATGCTAGTACCTCCCGACAGAATGATGCTAGTACCTCCCGACAGAATGATGCTAGTACCTCCCGACAGAATGATGCTAGTACCTCCCGACAGAATGATGCTAGTACCTCCCGACAGAATGATGCTAGTACCTCCCGACAGAAGAGCTAGTACCTCCCGACAGAATGATGCTAGTACCTCCCGACAGAATGATGATAATGAAGGTGGGTCATCTAACCCGTAGACTTGACTTTTGTTGGTATTTGAACACTTTGGATTTATATTTTGTTGGAAGGATTGTAAACTTTGGTATTGTATGATGGTAACTTAGGATTCTTATTGTTGTTGAACTTTAGACTATGCACTAGTTGTAGGTGTAGTTGTAGTTGTATGGGATGTTAACTTTGGATTGGTATCTTAGTTCTAGCTTTTAATTAGTGTTGTGATGTTTGTTGGCGTTAGCGATATTGATATAAAAGTGTAAACAACAGGTTTTGACAGGTTTTTGGTATTAATATTGCCCAGAAAAATCTGGGTGGCTTTATGCAAATTCAGGGAAAATTTTAAAAAAAAACCATAAAATCTGCAACGAAATTTCGTTGCAAAAAAGTTTTTGGCATAAATTTTTGCAACTAATATTCGTTGCAAAAACGTTTCTTGGCATGAAATTTTGCAACAATTTTTCGTTGCAAATAACCTTTTGCGACGAAATAATTTTTAAAATAAGAAAATGAAAATAGTATTTGAAAAAAACTTTGCGACGAATTTTTGTTACATAATTTATTCGTCGCAAATTTTCGTCGCAAATTTTTTTGATTTTCTTTTAATAAGTGGGGTCCACAAATTTTTCGTCGCAAATTTTGTCGCAAATTCTTTTTTGTAACGGTTTTCCAAGACGACTTTTTTCGTCGCAAATTTCGTTGCAAAAAAAATTTGCAACGAAAATCATGTATTTTGCAACGAAAAAATTCGCTGCAAAAGGTGATTTTTTTTGTAGTGAAAATTCAAACCTTAGTTAAAGATTGAGTTAGTAGGGGATTAAGAAATGCTTGGCTCCTCTAACCATCCCGATTTTGTTTTATAAACTTCATAATCATAGAAGTATAGAACTATAGTTGGGATAAAAAATTATAGAACGTACTAGTAGTACCACATGGCGCAATCCCATTTCACAACGTACTTATGTGTGGCTTCCCATTTATCGGGTAGTAGTGTTATAGGAGCAAGTTCTTGGTTCAAGGTTTATAGATTGTGAGTTGTTTCCGTCGGACTTATATGAAACCCATCAAAATCATCACAGAGCGATAACCGGTGTCGCAGCCTGTGTTGGTGGGGATTTTTGTCATGTCCCATTTATCGTAATTGGCATGAATTTCTTTACGTATATTTTTCGGCAGGCTTCAATCCATAACTTCTGAGTTGTGATATGTAATGCATATAGAAACTGTTTGAATCAATTAAATTGAAGTAAATAATTGTTTTCCTTTGTTAATTTCTTTATTATAGAAGTATTGATACATGTGACTAATTTGATAATTTTAACAAAAATATAGTTTAATATATACTTAGATATATTTAAAAGTTTATTATTTTTGTTATTCGGATGTAATCTCCAAGACAATACATATCAAGGCGTTGATGCTTGCCCCATAATTCAACATGTGAAAAATGCTACCATAGGTTTTCTTATATCCTAAATTAATCGATTTTAATATGTGACTCTATATGCTTGTGCAGCATATATAATTAACAAACAATGTATATAATAATAAAAGAAAACACGGTTTTGAACTCTATTTAAAAATGGGATTATGTAAGATATATATAGACACACATAACATATCAATTAAATATATATTATTTTAAAAAGAATAAAACGAGCATCAATATTATTGTTAAAAAAAAATGTATTTTTGACATTCAAAGTACGTATCTAGTCTAGTGTATTAAATTACTCTTTATATGCGTACTAAATATTGTATGCGGAACCCAGCATCCTCACAATTGTGTCTAATTTCATTATAAAAAAATTAATTAAATAAGTTTACAAAGAAATGACACGTTTTCCCCTATCGTTCTTTTTTTAAGACGTACATATCAAATTTACGTTCAACTATATTTGGCATCATGTACCTTCCCTCATTCTTCCCCAATTTAACTCGTTGGTCACTTATAACTATCAAATCTACGTACGTAACTACTTCTCACACTTAATTCAAAATTTTCACACTTAAAAGTGTGAAGAAGTGTCAAACATTTTCACACTTAAAAGTGTGAAGAATGTCAAAATTTTCACACTTAAAAGTGTGAAAAGTTCAAAATTTTCACACTTAAAAGTGTGAAGAAGTGTCAAACATTTTCACACTTAAAAGTGTGAAGAAGTGTCAAACATTTTCACACTTAAAAGTGTGAAAATTCAAAATTTTCACACTTAAAAGTGTGAAGAATGTCAAAATTTTCACACTTAAAAGTGTGAAAATTCAAAATTTTCACACTTAAAAGTGTGAAGAAGTGTCAAACATTTTCACACTTAAAAGTGTGAAAAGTTCAAAATTTTCACACTTAAAAGTGTGAAAAGTGTCAAAATTTTCACACTTAAAAGTGTGAAGAAGTGTCAAACATTTTCACACTTAAAAGTGTGAAGAAGTGTCAAACATTTTCACACTTAAAAGTGTGAAGAATGTCAAAATTTTCACACTTAAAAGTGTGAAAAGTTCAAAATTTTCACACTTAAAAGTGTGAAAATGTCAAAATTTTCACACTTAAAAGTGTGAAGAAGTGTCAAACATTTTCACACTTAAAAGTGTGAAAAGTTCAAAATTTTCACACTTAAAAGTGTGAAAAGTGTCAAAATTTTCACACTTAAAAGTGTGAAGAAGTGTCAAAATTTTCACACTTAAAAGTGTGAAGAAGTGTCAAACATTTTCACACTTAAAAGTGTGAAAAGTTCAAAATTTTCACACTTAAAAGTGTGAAAAGTGTCAAAATTTTCACACTTAAAAGTGTGAAGAAGTGTCAAACATTTTCACACTTAAAAGTGTGAAGAAGTGTCAAACATTTTCACACTTAAAAGTGTGAAAAGTTCAAAATTTTCACACTTAAAAGTGTGAAAAGTTCAAAATTTTCACACTTAAAAGTGTGAAGAAGTGTCAAACATTTTCACACTTAAAAGTGTGAAGAAGTGTCAAACATTTTCACACTTAAAAGTGTGAAAAGTTCAAAATTTTCACACTTAAAAGTGTGAAAAGTTCAAAATTTTCACACTTAAAAGTGTGAAGAAGTGTCAAACATTTTCACACTTAAAAGTGTGAAGAAGTGTCAAACATTTTCACACTTAAAAGTGTGAATTAACAAAATATTCACACTTAAAAGTGTGAAGAAGTGTCAAACATTTTCACACTTAAAAGTGTGAAACTTAATTTGTAACACCTAATTTCTTCACGCTCCCCCTAGCGTGAAGAAATTTAGTGTTACAATTTGACTTTTCACATTAGAAAATGTGAACAATTAATATATTTTTACACACTTTCAAGTGTGAACTTATTTTTCCCACATATATAAGTGTGAAAAAACTAAGATTTTTTAGATTTTTACACACTTTTAAATGTGGGTTATTTATATACATTTTGAAATGTGAAAAAATTTACAAATTTGTTCACGCTCTTTTAAAGGTGCAACCAGTTCTATAAACTTCATCACAGCTCAGCACCTCTGGCATCGAAAGTGGTTCAAGACTTGTAGCTCGATATAGTTTTGTTCTAGTCGTATTTAGCTTCTTTAGTAGTTTAGACTATATTTGTAAATTATGATAGTTCAGGGGTATAAAATGTAAATATTAGTGAAGTCGGTTAAGAGGTAGTTATATATCTGTAAATTGTATTTTCATAAATTAATTCAATGAAATATATCAAAAAAAAAAAAAAAAAAAAAAAAAAAAAAAAAAAAAAAAAAAAAAAAAAAAAAAAAAAAAAAAAAAAAAAAAAAAAAAAAAAAAAAAAAAAAAAAAAAAAAAAAAAAAAAAAAAAAAAAAAAAAAAAAAAAAAAAAAAAAAAAAAAAAAAAAAAAAAAAAAAAAAAAAAAAAAAAAAAAAAAAAAAAAAAAAAAAAAAAAAAAAAAAAAAAAAAAAAAAAAAAAAAAAAAAAAAAAAAAAAAAAAAAAAAAAAAAAAAAAAAAAAAAAAAAAAAAAAAAAAAAAAAAAAAAAAAAAAAAAAAAAAAAAAAAAAAAAAAAAAAAAAAAAAAAAAAAAAAAAAAAAAAAAAAAAAAAAAAAAAAAAAAAAAAAAAAAAAAAAAAAAAAAAAAAAAAAAAAAAAAAAAAAAAAAAAAAAAAAAAAAAAAAAAAAAAAAAAAAAAAAAAAAAAAAAAAAAAAAAAAAAAAAAAAAAAAAAAAAAAAAAAAAAAAAAAAAAAAAAAAAAAAAAAAAAAAAAAAAAAAAAAAAAAAAAAAAAAAAAAAAAAAAAAAAAAAAAAAAAAAAAAAAAAAAAAAAAAAAAAAAAAAAAAAAAAAAAAAAAAAAAAAAAAAAAAAAAAAAAAAAAAAAAAAAAAAAAAAAAAAAAAAAAAAAAAAAAAAAAAAAAAAAAAAAAAAAAAAAAAAAAAAAAAAAAAAAAAAAAAAAAAAAAAAAAAAAAAAAAAAAAAAAAAAAAAAAAAAAAAAAAAAAAAAAAAAAAAAAAAAAAAAAAAAAAAAAAAAAAAAAAAAAAAAAAAAAAAAAAAAAAAAAAAAAAAAAAAAAAAAAAAAAAAAAAAAAAAAAAAAAAAAAAAAAAAAAAAAAAAAAAAAAAAAAAAAAAAAAAAAAAAAAAAAAAAAAAAAAAAAAAAAAAAAAAAAAAAAAAAAAAAAAAAAAAAAAAAAAAAAAAAAAAAAAAAAAAAAAAAAAAAAAAAAAAAAAAAAAAAAAAAAAAAAAAAAAAAAAAAAAAAAAAAAAAAAAAAAAAAAAAAAAAAAAAAAAAAAAAAAAAAAAAAAAAAAAAAAAAAAAAAAAAAAAAAAAAAAAAAAAAAAAAAAAAAAAAAAAAAAAAAAAAAAAAAAAAAAAAAAAAAAAAAAAAAAAAAAAAAAAAAAAAAAAAAAAAAAAAAAAAAAAAAAAAAAAAAAAAAAAAAAAAAAAAAAAAAAAAAAAAAAAAAAAAAAAAAAAAAAAAAAAAAAAAAAAAAAAAAAAAAAAAAAAAAAAAAAAAAAAAAAAAAAAAAAAAAAAAAAAAAAAAAAAAAAAAAAAAAAAAAAAAAAAAAAAAAAAAAAAAAAAAAAAAAAAAAAAAAAAAAAAAAAAAAAAAAAAAAAAAAAAAAAAAAAAAAAAAAAAAAAAAAAAAAAAAAAAAAAAAAAAAAAAAAAAAAAAAAAAAAAAAAAAAAAAAAAAAAAAAAAAAAAAAAAAAAAAAAAAAAAAAAAAAAAAAAAAAAAAAAAAAAAAAAAAAAAAAAAAAAAAAAAAAAAAAAAAAAAAAAAAAAAAAAAAAAAAAAAAAAAAAAAAAAAAAAAAAAAAAAAAAAAAAAAAAAAAAAAAAAAAAAAAAAAAAAAAAAAAAAAAAAAAAAAAAAAAAAAAAAAAAAAAAAAAAAAAAAAAAAAAAAAAAAAAAAAAAAAAAAAAAAAAAAAAAAAAAAAAAAAAAAAAAAAAAAAAAAAAAAAAAAAAAAAAAAATACACTTACTAACATATATACACATTATATACAACTTTTTAAAAAAAAAAAATGTACAAAACCCTTCCTTTTCCCCCCATAAGGCCGGCCCCCCCCTTCCCTCCTTTCACACTCCACACTTCATTTCAAACCCACTTTTCTCTCTTGAAACTCACACACACACTTACACTTCTTACACTCTTCTTTTCTCTCTCAAGAAAACTCTTCCTTTCTCTCTTTTTCTCTTTAATTTCGGCAGCCCCCATCCAAGAAGAAGGCAACAAAAATCATATTCGTAGCTTTTAAAGTAACTTTCTTGTTGATAGATCTATATGTTTTTGTATATTTTTGAAGAGTATATTCTGAGATTTTTCATATAAAAGATGTTTTTGTATTAAAGTTGATAGGATCTTTCTTTCCATGCTCATGCATGTCGAATCTAATAAGAAAGATCCAAGGATTCAACAAGTTTAAGACCCAAAAGTGTGGTTATAGATTCGTAGCTTTTAAAGTAACTTTCTTGTTGATAGATCTATATGTTTTTGTATTAAAGTTGATAGGATCTTTCTTTCCATGCTCATGCATGTCGAATCTAATAAGAAAGATCCAAGGATTCAACAAGTTTAAGACCCAAAAGTGTGGTTATAGATTCGTAGCTTTTAAAGTAACTTTCTTGTTGATAGATCTATATGTTTTTGTATATTTTTGAAGAGTATATTCTGAGATTTTTCATATAAAAGATGTTTTTGTATTGTTGAAAGTTAGATCTATAAAAGTTGATAGGATCTTTCTTTCCATGCTCATGCATGTCGAATCTAATAAGAAAGATCCAAGGATTCAACAAGTTTAAGACCCAAAAGTGTGGTTATAGATTCGTAGCTTTTAAAGTAACTTTCTTGTTGATAGATCTATATGTTTTTGTATATTTTTGAAGAGTATATTCTGAGATTTTTCATATAAAAGATGTTTTTGTATTGTTGAAAGTTAGATCTATAAAAGTTGATAGGATCTTTCTTTCCATGCTCATGCATGTCGAATCTAATAAGAAAGATCCAAGGATTCAACAAGTTTAAGACCCAAAAGTGTGGTTATAGATTCGTAGCTTTTAAAGTAACTTTCTTGTTGATAGATCTATATGTTTTTGTATATTTTTGAAGAGTATATTCTGAGATTTTTCATATAAAAGATGTTTTTGTATTGTTGAAAGTTAGATCTATAAAAGTTGATAGGATCTTTCTTTCCATGCTCATGCATGTCGAATCTAATAAGAAAGATCCAAGGATTCAACAAGTTTAAGACCCAAAAGTGTGGTTATAGATTCGTAGCTTTTAAAGTAACTTTCTTGTTGATAGATCTATATGTTTTTGTATATTTTTGAAGAGTATATTCTGAGATTTTTCATATAAAAGATGTTTTTGTATTGTTGAAAGTTAGATCTATAAAAGTTGATAGGATCTTTCTTTCCATGCTCATGCATGTCGAATCTAATAAGAAAGATCCAAGGATTCAACAAGTTTAAGACCCAAAAGTGTGGTTATAGATTCGTAGCTTTTAAAGTAACTTTCTTGTTGATAGATCTATATGTTTTTGTATATTTTTGAAGAGTATATTCTGAGATTTTTCATATAAAAGATGTTTTTGTATTGTTGAAAGTTAGATCTATAAAAGTTGATAGGATCTTTCTTTCCATGCTCATGCATGTCGAATCTAATAAGAAAGATCCAAGGATTCAACAAGTTTAAGACCCAAAAGTGTGGTTATAGATTCGTAGCTTTTAAAGTAACTTTCTTGTTGATAGATCTATATGTTTTTGTATATTTTTGAAGAGTATATTCTGAGATTTTTCATATAAAAGATGTTTTTGTATTGTTGAAAGTTAGATCTATAAAAGTTGATAGGATCTTTCTTTCCATGCTCATGCATGTCGAATCTAATAAGAAAGATCCAAGGATTCAACAAGTTTAAGACCCAAAAGTGTGGTTATAGATTCGTAGCTTTTAAAGTAACTTTCTTGTTGATAGATCTATATGTTTTTGTATATTTTTGAAGAGTATATTCTGAGATTTTTCATATAAAAGATGTTTTTGTATTGTTGAAAGTTAGATCTATAAAAGTTGATAGGATCTTTCTTTCCATGCTCATGCATGTCGAATCTAATAAGAAAGATCCAAGGATTCAACAAGTTTAAGACCCAAAAGTGTGGTTATAGATTCGTAGCTTTTAAAGTAACTTTCTTGTTGATAGATCTATATGTTTTTGTATATTTTTGAAGAGTATATTCTGAGATTTTTCATATAAAAGATGTTTTTGTATTGTTGAAAGTTAGATCTATAAAAGTTGATAGGATCTTTCTTTCCATGCTCATGCATGTCGAATCTAATAAGAAAGATCCAAGGATTCAACAAGTTTAAGACCCAAAAGTGTGGTTATAGATTCGTAGCTTTTAAAGTAACTTTCTTGTTGATAGATCTATATGTTTTTGTATATTTTTGAAGAGTATATTCTGAGATTTTTCATATAAAAGATGTTTTTGTATTGTTGAAAGTTAGATCTATAAAAGTTGATAGTAAAAAGTGTTGATTCGAATGCATATATGCTAGATTTAAGAAAGTTGGATCTTTTGTTGGATTATGAGATGGATATGGACTTGTTATAAGTGAAAAATATGTTAATATGAATGTTAATATTCTGGAAAAATTTGTAAAATATCAAAGGTATAAAGATTGAATCAAAGCATGTTAAAATAAGCTAGAAATCACAAACCGAAAACACGCAAAAATGCATTTTGAGCACACACATGCACCATAATCTTATGACCAAGAAAATATGATGAACTTTCTGGAAATAATGAAACAAGAATGAAAATCCATTTTGAAGCACTTTAATTGCTCAAGAAATGAGGCTAAAATCACTATTTCGGTAAACGATTTTTAATCATAAAACCCTCAAAATGAGCAAGACACAAGAGAGGTTGAATTGATATGATTTTGTATGGTTAAAAGTTGCCTAAAAGGGCTGGGATTTTTGTCCAAAATGTTAGTGGTAATTTCTATGAATTTTCATGAATTATTGAATTTAAATAGTAATTAAAAGACATAAAAATCCATAAATAAATTATGTAAATCAAGAATGAAGTTAAATCAACTTAACCATTGATAAAAATAATTAAAACCTACTGGGGAAAAATAATCAAAAGACAAGAGACATGTGTTACATAATTTTGAAATAAATAATTTAGTAAAAACAATTAATTAAGTATTATCATTAAAATAAAGGAAAAATGCACAAATAAAAGTATAAAACATAAAATTATAAATTAAAGAGCATCTATATCAGTAGATAATTCAAATGAAATTATTCATAATTTATAAAGACAATTATGACACTTAAAAGTATTTTTAAGAATTTATTTAGCAAATAAATCAATAAAGTGAATAAATAAATAATTAAATATTATTAAATTAAATATATATTTACAAACCAGAAAATATACTTAAAATATTTATATTATGAGACCACTAATGTCAAATATCATTACTAAGCAAAGTGTGCAATGGAAATCATATAAATCCAAGCCAAACTACCGAAATTCCAATAAACGTACAAAAAAAAAAACGTATAATGAGAAAACGACTCTTACCACCAAATCTCTTATACCCAAACAATAAGAACATCATAATGCACTTAAATTCCATAATCTAATAACAACCAAAGATGGGCAAGTCTACTAGTATACATCTCATGATCTAGCTCACTAGTTCATGTCACGCGAACTTACGCCGCGATTATATACGTTATGGTTTAGGCTTGCTTGAGGCGCAACAAAAAAAAAAAAAAAAAAAAAAAAAAAAAAAAAAAAAAAAAAAAAAAAAAAAAAAAAAAAAAAAAAAAAAAAAAAAAAAAAAAAAAAAAAAAAAAAAAAAAAAAAAAAAAAAAAAAAAAAAAAAAAAAAAAAAAAAAAAAAAAAAAAAAAAAAAAAAAAAAAAAAAAAAAAAAAAAAAAAAAAAAAAAAAAAAAAAAAAAAAAAAAAAAAAAAAAAAAAAAAAAAAAAAAAAAAAAAAAAAAAAAAAAAAAAAAAAAAAAAAAAAAAAAAAAAAAAAAAAAAAAAAAAAAAAAAAAAAAAAAAAAAAAAAAAAAAAAAAAAAAAAAAAAAAAAAAAAAAAAAAAAAAAAAAAAAAAAAAAAAAAAAAAAAAAAAAAAAAAAAAAAAAAAAAAAAAAAAAAAAAAAAAAAAAAAAAAAAAAAAAAAAAAAAAAAAAAAAAAAAAAAAAAAAAAAAAAAAAAAAAAAAAAAAAAAAAAAAAAAAAAAAAAAAAAAAAAAAAAAAAAAAAAAAAAAAAAAAAAAAAAAAAAAAAAAAAAAAAAAAAAAAAAAAAAAAAAAAAAAAAAAAAAAAAAAAAAAAAAAAAAAAAAAAAAAAAAAAAAAAAAAAAAAAAAAAAAAAAAAAAAAAAAAAAAAAAAAAAAAAAAAAAAAAAAAAAAAAAAAAAAAAAAAAAAAAAAAAAAAAAAAAAAAAAAAAAAAAAAAAAAAAAAAAAAAAAAAAAAAAAAAAAAAAAAAAAAAAAAAAAAAAAAAAAAAAAAAAAAAAAAAAAAAAAAAAAAAAAAAAAAAAAAAAAAAAAAAAAAAAAAAAAAAAAAAAAAAAAAAAAAAAAAAAAAAAAAAAAAAAAAAAAAAAAAAAAAAAAAAAAAAAAAAAAAAAAAAAAAAAAAAAAAAAAAAAAAAAAAAAAAAAAAAAAAAAAAAAAAAAAAAAAAAAAAAAAAAAAAAAAAAAAAAAAAAAAAAAAAAAAAAAAAAAAAAAAAAAAAAAAAAAAAAAAAAAAAAAAAAAAAAAAAAAAAAAAAAAAAAAAAAAAAAAAAAAAAAAAAAAAAAAAAAAAAAAAAAAAAAAAAAAAAAAAAAAAAAAAAAAAAAAAAAAAAAAAAAACGTATAATGAGAAAACGACTCTTACCACCAAATCTCTTATACCCAAACAATGAGAACATCATAATGCACTTAAATTCCATAATCTAATAACAACCAAAGATGGGCAAGTCTACTAGTATACATCTCATGATCTAGCTCACTAGTTCATGTCACGCGAACTTACGCCGCGATTATATACGTTATGGTTTAGGCTTGCTTGAGGCGCAACAAATCTAAACGGAGGAATCACATTTGATCAGCCCCCTCTCACTCTCTAATCAAGTGAGTCATAGCCCCCTTTCAAACTCTTTTATATGTTTTACATTCGGGGTGAAAAGCATGATAAATAAAATGGCTTTATATATACGAAATGATTCTTGAAAGAATGATTATGAAATGGGATATTGTATGTTCAATGTGTTATATGTTATGCGATGAGCTTGAGTTCTGTCAAACTGAGATACTTCAGTACACTACTATTAACTCCGATAGTGGAGGCCTGTAGTTAGAGGGTTGCGCAACTAGGAGTCGTCCACTCACCCACTAAGTAGGTAACGGTGGAATGTTTGGTCTGCCTTAGTGGCCACCTTCATTGCCAGTCCGACCCGAGCGGTGCTCTAACTATCTTATTATATTATTGGTCGTTTCCATGGCACGACCCCAATTGTGATTAACGCACTTGATTGACAGCTTGTGCTCTGAAATGAAATATTATGTTGTTGGGACATGTAAAATGGTCGTAGTAGTGGCTCAAGCATATACTCATCGAATTGTGCCTTTGGCTGAATGGAAATCATTTTTTATCGTGGATGGAAATTATTGATTGAACATGCGGTTTGGGTATGGACGGTATGAAGGAATTCTTGGAAATTTTATGACATATTCTTTCTTGAATTGGATTAAATATATGTGTGTTGTTAGCATAATCCTATGAACTCACTCAACTCTCGTAGTTGACACTTTTTCTTCATGCTTTTCAGGTCTAGGGCAATAAGTTAGCTTTTGGACCGCTTCATGGATGATGTGTTTACTTGTTGTATGTGGACTAGTAACGCAAACATTTGATCTTTTGGTTATGAATTTGGTTATGTAATGATTATTAAACGTCAACTTGAATTTGTTACCTTTTTAATTTGAATGGCATTTGAAACTTTATGTTGATGTTTATTACTTAAATCTTTTGTACCATGTCGTTCTGTGGCATCTCGTGTTTCCGCTATAGTCGGGGTGTTACAGAAAAATGGTATCAGAGATCAAGGTTATAGAGAATTTTTGCTATAACCTACGTATTTTCCAACCGAGTCGAATATTTCTTAAACAATTGAGTCGATCATAAAGTATTCTTGTTTTACTTATACATAGCCTGATCAACTATGCCTAACTAAAAATTTAATATGGAATGATCGAAATGATTGTCTAAGAGATATTCAAAATGAGTCTTTTGAAAATAAGCTTTAAAAACGATTCTTGGTGCAAAAAGATACATAACCAAATCCAATGTTTGCATTACCTATTAGAACCCTTAGTTGATACCCCCACTTGGCTAGCATTACTTTGTCCATTTAGATATAATACATGAGAGCTATGCACAAGTTGAATTCTAGTCATTACTTAATTATAAATGGTTATGTCGGTCGTGCGGGTTGGGTTGGTCGTCGGTTGTGAATGGTCATGTCGTCGTTCGGTTGTTAAGCTTGTGAGTCGTTGGTCGTGTTGATTGGTTGCTTGTCGAATGGTTAAGGTCGTCTCATGGTCCGTCAAGTCGTCTTGCTGTCCGTAAGTTGCCATATGGGTCGTCAATGGTCAAGTCGGTCGTCCATGGTCGTCTAAGCGTCGAGTCAAGTCGTCATCTCACGCCTTTGTGAAACTTGTGTAGGAACGTCATGTCACGAGCAAGCAGAGCTTCCGGAACAGCCCCTGGACCGAGGAACTTGTACGGGTTTGTGGACTACTTGGAAGAGGAAGAAGGTAGACACCTCGAGCAAGAGCAACCACCCCAACCGCTTCAAGAAGAAGACGAAGAAGAGACCGATCCATCGGAAGCCCCGTCGGACGAGGATAATGTTAGAAGTGTTGTCCCTAGCCAACCTGAACGCCGCTCACCCTCGCCACCACCATCACCACCTGCCCCTAGAGCACCCACTTCGCCGAGGCAAGATGCACCTATGGACATAAGCGATGGGCGAATTCCAGCCCAAGACCCCTACTTTCAGCCGCGTCTTCCTCGTGATCATCCCTGGTACCATCCTGGGCATAGGCGTCAAGGAGAGGAGCCACACCGCCCAGTCTATGGAGTACCCCCTCCACCTCCTATTGGTATGACTCGTGAAGAAAGGGAGAGGGTGTGGGGGATAGCAAACGGGTTAAGGGATGCTAGAGTAAGAGTAAGGACTCAAGAGGTGATGATGGAAAGGGCTTTAGGAGTTATGGATCGAACAGGAGACTATGCGAGCTTGGCGATATCAGAAGTTCGACGAATCAATGAAGTGATATTCATTATGGGATGTGTGCTTACAGCTTTTTGCACTCTCGTAATAGCTCTCATGCTTAGGAAGTGAACCTAAGAGTTACTTTATTTATGAACTTATTTGATGTATGAACGTTTGTACTTTGTTTCCTTTTCTTGAACTTTCTATCTTTTGTGTGACGATGATCACCTAGTATTTGGCATGTAGCAATTTTGTGAACTCATATTGAATGATATATATGTAAGCTTGATGCCTCTCTATGGTTACATGATGTGTTAACCTTGTTGTGAAAGAGTTACCTCCATTATAAAAGTTATAGTTACAGCAGGAAATCAGTTCTGACCACTTTTAGTAGAACGGCCATATCTGGAGTTCTATTTCGTCTTTCGACCTGATTCCAATTGGAGGTGAAACTTAACTCATAGGGCTACGTTTCATATTTTATGAGTTTTGCCCAGATCGTCCATCTTAAGCCACTTTTACGTGCTCCAAGTTCGTACACAGATTCTGTATTTCTCTTAATTAACCTAGAAAGCATGGTTGATTGATTTTAGAAATTACCTAACCATTTATTTACTCATAATGACAAGTGAGCCGTAACTATAAAAAGGAATAGGAGTCGGGATATACGTATACATATGTGTGCAAACGAACCCTCTATGCACTAAATAACTTTAGATATACTCGTGTGAGATCAAGAAGTCGTGATTCGAGTTGATGTCATATGATTCAATAAATAAATGACTAAACTATATTATCCTTTGTAGAAACATGGCACCACGAAGGACCGGCGGAGAAACAACCGAAGAAGCCCAGCGAAGAGCCGAATTAGCTGAGCTTATCTCCCAGCAAATCAATGCCGCCATGCCAACCATTGCCACCCAAATTGCGGAGAATGTGACCGCTACACTCAACACGGCTAGAAGGCAAGAGAGAGGAGAGAATGCTATTGACAGGAACGCCTACAAGGCCTTCACGTCCTGCAACCCCAAGGAGTTTCATGGGACAGAAGGTCCTGTTGGATTGCTTACTTGGTTCCAAAGCATGGAAGCCAATTTGAACATCATTGATTGTGCGCCAGCGGACCGTGTTAAGTTTGCTGCTAGTAAGCTTCAAGGAAGAGCTCTTACTTGGTGGAATCTCCAAGCGACTACTAGGGGTCCTGCAGCAGTGAATGCTCTGACTTGGGAACAGTTTAAAGAGGAGTTGAAGCGTGAGTATTGTCCACGAGAGGAGGTGCAAAAACTAGAGATGGAATTCTGGAACCATGCCATGAGAGGACTGGAATTGGAGGCCTATGTGATCCGCTTTCATGAGTTGAGCGTGTTGGTGCCAGAGATGGTGACCCCTGTGGCTAAGAAAGTGGAGAGATTTATCTATGGATTGACACCTGAAGTTAGGTTGATGGTCACTGCAGCAAGTCCTACCACTCTTGAGCAGGCTATAAGCTTGGCAACCAGGCTGGTGAACGACCTGGTTAGGCGTGGGAAGTACACGAGAGGCGAATCAAGTTCGAGACAGGGTGGAGGAAATCGGTTGGGTGATCGAAAAGGGAATGGGCCGGATAAGAGGCAAAAGATTGTGAGAAACTATGGGGTTGTGGATGTTAACCCCAACCCAAACGGTGGCATGCCGCCAAGATGTAATCGTTGTGGCAACCCCCATCGAGGAGAATGTAGGCAGTGCACGACTTGCAATCGATTTGGACACCTTGCTGTCTATTGCCGGAGTGGAGCAAGAGTTGGAGGGAACCCCGGAGCATGTCGTGAATGTGGGGCCATGGATCATTGGAGAAATGCTTGTCCTAGGTTGAGAAGAGCGCAAGGAAACCGTGGAAATGGAAATGGTAACCGCGGCAACTTCAGGAATGTTGGGAATCGCGGGAACCAAGCAAACCGAGGAAACAATGGAAACCAAGTCAACCGGGGAAATATCGGGAATCAAGCAAATATTGGGAATCAAGGCAACAACGTTAACCAAGGAAACCGTGGGAATCAAGGAGGTCAAGCCCGAGGAAGGGTGTATGCCATGGGAGCAAATGAGGCACGTGACGACCCTAATGTCATCGTAGGTACGTTTCCAATAAATAATGTTTATGCATCCATGTTGTTTGATTCTGGAGCTGAAAGGAGTTTTATTTCCTTTGAATTTAAAGAATTGATTGCTAAGAAACCTAGTGAACTAGAAGAAACATATTATGTTGAATATGCAAATGGAAACGAGTATAAGACTAAGGAAATTATTGCTGATTGTAAGTTAACTTTGGATGAGAAGGACTATAGTATAGACTTGATTCCCATAGAAATAGGAAGTTTTGATGTGATAGTAGGAATGGATTGGTTGTCAAAAATGCGTGCTGAAATAATTTGTCACGAAAAGGTCATTAAGATTCCTTTAGATAACGACGAGGTGCTAATAGTTCAGGGCCATAAGGCGGGAGTCCAACCCAAGATAGTGTCGTCCATGAAGGTGAGGAAGTACCTACGGAAGGAATATCACACATACTTGGCACAAGTAGTGGATAAGCGAGTGAAAGATAAGGACCCTCTCAAGGTAGCTGTGGTTAGAGATTTTCTAGATGTGTTTCCGGACGAACTACCTGGACTTCCCCCAGCGAGACAAGTAGAGTTTTCTATCGATTTAGTTCCCGGGGCAGCCCCCGTGGCCAAAGCACCGTACAGGCTAGCGCCCTCCGAAATGCGAGAACTCTCAGAGCAATTGCAAGAATTGCTTGATAAAGGTTTAATCCAACCTAGTTCTTCACCCTGGGGTGCGCCGATTCTCTTTGTCAAGAAGAAGGATGGATCTTTGAGAATGTGCATCGACTATAGAGAGTTGAATAAATTGACGATCAAGAATAGGTACCCGCTGCCGCGAATAGACGATTTGTTCGACCAATTGCAAGGAGCGTCGCATTTTTCAAAAATTGATCTTAGGTCCGGCTATCATCAGTTGAGGGTACGAGAAGAAGATGTACCTAAAACGGCTTTTAGGACTCGCTATGGGCACTATGAGTTCCTAGTGATGCCATTTGGTCTCACAAATGCGCCAGCCGTTTTCATGGACCTAATGAATAGGATCTGCAGGCCATACTTGGATAAGTTCGTCATAGTGTTCATCGATGACATTCTGATATACTCTAGAAGCAAGGAGGAGCACGAGAAGCACCTGAGGATAATCTTGCAGCTACTTAGGGATGAGAAGCTATATGCGAAGTTTTCTAAGTGTGAATTTTGGCTCCGTCAAGTCCAATTTCTGGGACACGTTGTGAACGAAGAAGGGATTCATGTAGATCCGTCTAAGATAGAGGCAATCAAGAAATGGGAGACACCCAAGACACCAACGGAAGTGCGTAGCTTCCTAGGTTTGGCGGGTTATTATAGGAGGTTCATTCAGGGATTTTCTAAGATTGCGGTACCTTTAACCCAACTGACCCAAAAGTCAAGGGAATTCGAATGGGGTGAAGAACAAGAGCAGGCGTTTCAAACACTTAAGAATATGTTGTGTGAAGCACCAATACTAGCATTGCCGGATGGAATGGAAGGATTTGTAGTCTATTGTGATGCGTCGAATAAAGGGCTAGGGTGCGTACTAATGCAAAGAGACAAGGTTATTGCGTACGCATCCAGGCAATTAAAGCCACATGAGAAGAACTACTCAACACACGATTTGGAGCTAGGAGCCGTAGTGTTTGCCTTGAAGATATGGCGACATTATCTTTATGGAACCAAGTGCACCATATTTACTGATCACAAGAGCTTACAACACATCTTCGATCAGAAAATGTTAAACATGAGGCAAAGAAGGTGGATGGAGCTACTTAACGATTACGAGTGCGAAATTAAGTACCACCCAGGAAAGGCGAATGTTGTCGCTGACGCCCTTAGTAGAAAGGTGAGCACTAGGGTGTCGAAGACTAGAATTTATCACTTACAGGTGAAAATGTCTCTAAGGGACAGATTCTTAGAAGACCAAGCAAAAGCTTTTGAAGGGAAGAACATTGAAGAAGAGGCATTGAGTGGAGTAGAAACAAGATTCGACAGGGATGATGAAGGCATCTTGTATTTCAAGGGAAGAGCTTGGGTCCCAAATATCAACGGGCTAAGAGAGGTGCTAATGAATGAAGCTCACAATTCAAAATACTCGATTCATCCAGGAGCGGACAAGATGTACCAAGGTCTAAAAAGGGATTTTTGGTGGCCTGGGATGAAAAGTGATGTAGCACTATATGTGAGCCGATGCATGACTTGTGCGATGGTTAAAGCTGAGCACCAAAAGCCAGCTGGACTTTTAAAGCAGCCGGAAATACCCGAATGGAAGTGGGAGCAAATAGCAATGGACCTAGTAACGAAATTGCCTCGGACAAAGAAAGGTCATGATGCCATATGGGTGATTGTTGATCGCCTTACGAAATCAGCCCATTTCATCCCCATCAAAGAAGATTGGAACACTGAGCGTTTAGCACGTTTGTACGTTGAAAAGATTGTGACATTGCATGGTGTACCTCTGTCCATAATATCCGACAGGGATGGTAGGTTTACCTCACGTTTCTGGGGTCTTGTGCAAGAAGCAATGGGCACTACGTTAGCATTAAGCACGGCTTACCACCCCCAAACGGATGGGCAAAGTGAGCGTACAATACAAACATTGGAGGATATGCTAAGAGCTTGCGCATTAGAATTTAGTGGAAGTTGGGATGAACACTTGCCATACGCAGAATTTACTTACAACACATCTTCGATCAGAAAATGTTAAACATGAGGCAAAGAAGGTGGATGGAGCTACTTAACGATTACGAGTGCGAAATTAAGTACCACCCAGGAAAGGCGAATGTTGTCGCTGACGCCCTTAGTAGAAAGGTGAGCACTAGGGTGTCGAAGACTAGAATTTATCACTTACAGGTGAAAATGTCTCTAAGGGACAGATTCTTAGAAGACCAAGCAAAAGCTTTTGAAGGGAAGAACATTGAAGAAGAGGCATTGAGTGGAGTAGAAACAAGATTCGACAGGGATGATGAAGGCATCTTGTATTTCAAGGGAAGAGCTTGGGTCCCAAATATCAACGGGCTAAGAGAGGTGCTAATGAATGAAGCTCACAATTCAAAATACTCGATTCATCCAGGAGCGGACAAGATGTACCAAGGTCTAAAAAGGGATTTTTGGTGGCCTGGGATGAAAAGTGATGTAGCACTATATGTGAGCCGATGCATGACTTGTGCGATGGTTAAAGCTGAGCACCAAAAGCCAGCTGGACTTTTAAAGCAGCCGGAAATACCCGAATGGAAGTGGGAGCAAATAGCAATGGACCTAGTAACGAAATTGCCTCGGACAAAGAAAGGTCATGATGCCATATGGGTGATTGTTGATCGCCTTACGAAATCAGCCCATTTCATCCCCATCAAAGAAGATTGGAACACTGAGCGTTTAGCACGTTTGTACGTTGAAAAGATTGTGACATTGCATGGTGTACCTCTGTCCATAATATCCGACAGGGATGGTAGGTTTACCTCACGTTTCTGGGGTCTTGTGCAAGAAGCAATGGGCACTACGTTAGCATTAAGCACGGCTTACCACCCCCAAACGGATGGGCAAAGTGAGCGTACAATACAAACATTGGAGGATATGCTAAGAGCTTGCGCATTAGAATTTAGTGGAAGTTGGGATGAACACTTGCCATACGCAGAATTTACTTACAACACATCTTCGATCAGAAAATGTTAAACATGAGGCAAAGAAGGTGGATGGAGCTACTTAACGATTACGAGTGCGAAATTAAGTACCACCCAGGAAAGGCGAATGTTGTCGCTGACGCCCTTAGTAGAAAGGTGAGCACTAGGGTGTCGAAGACTAGAATTTATCACTTACAGGTGAAAATGTCTCTAAGGGACAGATTCTTAGAAGACCAAGCAAAAGCTTTTGAAGGGAAGAACATTGAAGAAGAGGCATTGAGTGGAGTAGAAACAAGATTCGACAGGGATGATGAAGGCATCTTGTATTTCAAGGGAAGAGCTTGGGTCCCAAATATCAACGGGCTAAGAGAGGTGCTAATGAATGAAGCTCACAATTCAAAATACACTCTTCATTCACTCCCTTGGAACTCACCACTTTTCTCTCAACTCTTCACTCTTCTCACACACTCTCTTTTCTCTCAAAACAAACTCTCTTCTCCCTCCTCTCTTCTTCATGACACATTCCATGTGTCAAACTTGAAGAAATGTGTGGCGGATGATTCGAAGGTAGTTCCACTTGAAGAGCTACGTGTGGAAGATAAGCTCCAATTTCGTGAGGAGCCAATAGAAGTTCTCGATCGCGATGAGAAACGCCTAAAGAGGAGCAAGATCCCTATTGTTAAAGTTAGATGGGATACGAAGCGCGGACCAGAGTTTACGTGGGAGCGCGAGGACTTTATACGCGAGAAATATCCGCACTTACTCCCTAAGCAAATTCAAATTCCGAGACGGAATTCTTCTAAGGGGGTAAGGATGTAACAACCCTACTTTTTAAACATTATATATGAGTTAGTTATATTGCCGTTGGTCTCGCAAGCCATAGTTATACTTAAAGCTAGTAGATAATGCCCCTAAATTAGCAATCTAAAGCTATTGTTCAATTCTAAATATGAATTATAAAGTACCATTGAACAAAAATTTGTTTATGATCAATCGGATTATCTAAATAATAATGTAAGTCTCACAAGTTGAGATAACCATCAAAAACCCTTATAATTGTCCAACAAATCAATCATCAAACCAATGTAAGTAAATATAATGTGAGAATTAAGATTTCCATCTCGAAGTATGTCTATAAACTAAAATGTACGTAAAAGTGCTTAAGTAACAATAAGAATGTATATATATGCTTAAAATAAATACAAGTTTACAACTAAAGGCTTGTGTAACAAATCAAAAATACAAAAATCAATATTAACACTTACTAATAATAAGGGTTTAAGTTAGTTTGATTAAGGGTTAATCCAAGGCATATTCAAGGGTTGTTCTAGGCTTAGATTCAAGGTGTTATTGGGGTTTGAAGGCCACAAAAATCTGCCCAAAATCTTCATCCAAAACCAAGTCCAAGAGGGTATAATCTTCATCCTTTTTACTAGATCTAATCTCGTTTTTGTTTATATTCAAAGGTTTTATCAAAAACTCATACTTTCTTCTTGTTTTCTTTGTAATATACACTTAATGAGGGCAAAGTTGATAGGATCTTTCTTTCCATGCTCATGCATGTCGAATCTAATAAGAAAGATCCAAGGATTCAACAAGTTTAAGACCCAAAAGTGTGGTTATAGATTCGTAGCTTTTAAAGTAACTTTCTTGTTGATAGATCTATATGTTTTTGTATATTTTTGAAGAGTATATTCTGAGATTTTTCATATAAAAGATGTTTTTGTATATTTTTGAAGAGTATATTCTGAGATTTTTCATATAAAAGATGTTTTTGTATTGTTGAAAGTTAGATCTATAAAAGTTGATAGTAAAAAGTGTTGATTCGAATGCATATATGCTAGATTTAAGAAAGTTGGATCTTTTGTTGGATTATGAGATGGATATGGACTTGTTATAAGTGAAAAATATGTTAATATGAATGTTAATATTCTGGAAAAATTTGTAAAATATCAAAGGTATAAAGATTGAATCAAAGCATGTTAAAATAAGCTAGAAATCACAAACCGAAAACACGCAAAAATGCATTTTGAGCACACACATGCACCATAATCTTATGACCAAGAAAATATGATAAACCTACTGGAAAAATGTTGGAATAAAAGCACAAAACTCAGATCTATTGGTCCATGACAACAATAAGCTCAAAAATCACCTTTTCGGGTCAAATAATCACTAACCGAAAGCACTAAATTGCACATATCACACCACCACCACTCTCACGATTTTGGACACCAAAATATGATGAACTTTCTGGAAATAATGAAACAAGAATGAAAATCCATTTTGAAGCACTTTAATTGCTCAAGAAATGAGGCTAAAATCACTATTTCGGTAAACGATTTTTAATCATAAAACCCTCAAAATGAGCAAGACACAAGAGAGGTTGAATTGATATGATTTTGTATGGATAAAAGTTGCCTAAAAGGGCTGGGATTTTTGTCCAAAATGTTAGTGGTAATTTCTATGAATTTTCATGAATTATTGAATTTAAATAGTAATTAAAAGACATAAAAATCCATAAATAAATTATGTAAATCAAGAATGAAGTTAAATCAACTTAACCATTGATAAAAATAAAAAAAAAAAAAAAAAAAAAAAAAAAAAAAAAAAAAAAAAAAAAAAAAAAAAAAAAAAAAAAAAAAAAAAAAAAAAAAAAAAAAAAAAAAAAAAAAAAAAAAAAAAAAAAAAAAAAAAAAAAAAAAAAAAAAAAAAAAAAAAAAAAAAAAAAAAAAAAAAAAAAAAAAAAAAAAAAAAAAAAAAAAAAAAAAAAAAAAAAAAAAAAAAAAAAAAAAAAAAAAAAAAAAAAAAAAAAAAAAAAAAAAAAAAAAAAAAAAAAAAAAAAAAAAAAAAAAAAAAAAAAAAAAAAAAAAAAAAAAAAAAAAAAAAAAAAAAAAAAAAAAAAAAAAAAAAAAAAAAAAAAAAAAAAAAAAAAAAAAAAAAAAAAAAAAAAAAAAAAAAAAAAAAAAAAAAAAAAAAAAAAAAAAAAAAAAAAAAAAAAAAAAAAAAAAAAAAAAAAAAAAAAAAAAAAAAAAAAAAAAAAAAAAAAAAAAAAAAAAAAAAAAAAAAAAAAAAAAAAAAAAAAAAAAAAAAAAAAAAAAAAAAAAAAAAAAAAAAAAAAAAAAAAAAAAAAAAAAAAAAAAAAAAAAAAAAAAAAAAAAAAAAAAAAAAAAAAAAAAAAAAAAAAAAAAAAAAAAAAAAAAAAAAAAAAAAAAAAAAAAAAAAAAAAAAAAAAAAAAAAAAAAAAAAAAAAAAAAAAAAAAAAAAAAAAAAAAAAAAAAAAAAAAAAAAAAAAAAAAAAAAAAAAAAAAAAAAAAAAAAAAAAAAAAAAAAAAAAAAAAAAAAAAAAAAAAAAAAAAAAAAAAAAAAAAAAAAAAAAAAAAAAAAAAAAAAAAAAAAAAAAAAAAAAAAAAAAAAAAAAAAAAAAAAAAAAAAAAAAAAAAAAAAAAAAAAAAAAAAAAAAAAAAAAAAAAAAAAAAAAAAAAAAAAAAAAAAAAAAAAAAAAAAAAAAAAAAAAAAAAAAAAAAAAAAAAAAAAAAAAAAAAAAAAAAAAAAAAAAAAAAAAAAAAAAAAAAAAAAAAAAAAAAAAAAAAAAAAAAAAAAAAAAAAAAAAAAAAAAAAAAAAAAAAAAAAAAAAAAAAAAAAAAAAAAAAAAAAAAAAAAAAAAAAAAAAAAAAAAAAAAAAAAAAAAAAAAAAAAAAAAAAAAAAAAAAAAAAAAAAAAAATAAAAAAAATAAACGTACAAAAAAAAAACGTATAATGAGAAAACGACTCTTACCACCAAATCTCTTATACCCAAACAATGAGAACATCATAATGCACTTAAATTCCATAATCTAATAACAACCAAAGATGGGCAAGTCTACTAGTATACATCTCATGATCTAGCTCACTAGTTCATGTCACGCGAACTTACGCCGCGATTATATACGTTATGGTTTAGGCTTGCTTGAGGCGCAACAAATCTAAACGGAGGAATCACATTTGATCAGCCCCCTCTCACTCTCTAATCAAGTGAGTCATAGCCCCCTTTCAAACTCTTTTATATGTTTTACATTCGGGGTGAAAAGCATGATAAATAAAATGGCTTTATATATACGAAATGATTCTTGAAAGAATGATTATGAAATGGGATATTGTATGTTCAATGTGTTATATGTTATGCGATGAGCTTGAGTTCTGTCAAACTGAGATACTTCAGTACACTACTATTAACTCCGATAGTGGAGGCCTGTAGTTAGAGGGTTGCGCAACTAGGAGTCGTCCACTCACCCACTAAGTAGGTAACGGTGGAATGTTTGGTCTGCCTTAGTGGCCACCTTCATTGCCAGTCCGACCCGAGCGGTGCTCTAACTATCTTATTATATTATTGGTCGTTTCCATGGCACGACCCCAATTGTGATTAACGCACTTGATTGACAGCTTGTGCTCTGAAATGAAATATTATGTTGTTGGGACATGTAAAATGGTCGTAGTAGTGGCTCAAGCATATACTCATCGAATTGTGCCTTTGGCTGAATGGAAATCATTTTTTATCGTGGATGGAAATTATTGATTGAACATGCGGTTTGGGTATGGACGGTATGAAGGAATTCTTGGAAATTTTATGACATATTCTTTCTTGAATTGGATTAAATATATGTGTGTTGTTAGCATAATCCTATGAACTCACTCAACTCTCGTAGTTGACACTTTTTCTTCATGCTTTTCAGGTCTAGGGCAATAAGTTAGCATTTTGGACCGCTTCATGGATGATGTGTTTACTTGTTGTATGTGGACTAGTAACGCAAACATTTGATCTTTTGGTTATGGATTTGATTATGTAATGATTATTAAACGTCGACTTGAATTTGTTACCTTTTTAATTTGAATGGCATTTGAAACTTTATGTTGATGTTTATTACTTAAATCTTTTGTACCATGTCGTTCTGTGGCATCTCGTGTTTCCGCTATAGTCGGGGTGTTACTCCGATCATCTTCTCCATTTCAAACTTTCAAATTCTTGTTTTCCCGCTCACTGGTTCAGTTCTTGAATCAATCTTAATTCTTCAAAATCAAACAAATTCGGTTTAAATTCTTCTTTCTTATCATTAATTTCATCTGTAATCAATCACAATTGATTGATTCATCATCATATTCTAAAATCCCCTTATGAGCTTCTATATCATACCCCTCCTGATCTAAATCATCTCAAAGTCATTGGTTGCAAAGCATATGCTTACAAACATACTCATGATAAATTTGCTGCTAGAGCCACTGAATCTGTCCTCCTTGGTTACCCTTTAACTCAAAAAGGGTATTTACTTTATGACATTCAAAATAAAACTACTTTTGTCAGTCGACATGTCATTTTCCATGAGTCTATTTTTCCTTTTAAATCTCAAATAATACATCCTTCTTCTCCATCTACTATCTCTCCCACATTATCTTCCACAGATGTTTTCTATCCCTGGAACTCCACAATCAATCCTCCTCCTAATTCTCCCTCTCATTCCAACCCATCACCTTCTCAATCCCCCACAGCACCTCTGGATAACTCCCCCAATCACTTTAATCAATCCCCTGATAACTCCACCACTGAAAACATCAATCAACACACTCAAACTGATCCACCACCTGACAGTACTAACAACCAACCCTCTCAATCCATTTCAGCCAGATTACCCTCCACAAGAACACATAAACCTCCTATCAAATTCCAGGATTACCACTGTCCACTTTCCAAGACCTCCACCAAACCTGCAACCAGTTCTAAATTTCATCACACAAAATTCATCAACTACTGCAATATCTCTTCTCCAATCACAAAACATTTACTCAACTCTTTACATGCTCAAGTAGAACCACAATCTTACACCCGGGCTTCAAAAGATGAGAAATGGGTTGTTGCAATGCAGAAAGAAATTATTGCACTTGAAACAAACAACACTTGGACAATTACAACCCTTCCTTCTGGTAAAACACCAATTGGTTGTAAATGGGTATTTAGAATTAAATACCATGCTGATGGAAGTATAGAAAGATACAAGGCAAGACTTGTTGCCAAAGGCTTTACTCAAAAAGAGGGTGTGGACTACAAAGAAACTTTTGCACCAGTTGCCAAAATGGTGACTGTGAGAACCATTCTTGCCATAGCAGTTCAAAAGCACTGGTTTATAGAGCAATTGGATGTAAACAATGCTTTCCTTCATGGTGACTTACATGAAGAAGTCTACATGAAATTACCACCTGGTTATTCTTCACTTGTTCCATCTAATTCTGTTTGCAAATTAAATAAATCCCTTTATGGCCTCAAGCAAGCAAACAGGCAATGGTTCACCAAATTGACCACATTCCTTCTCCATTTGGGATTTACTCAAAGTTACACTGATACTTCTTTATTCACTCTCACCCAAAATTCAGATTTCACTGCTTTGGTAGTCTATGTTGATGATATTCTACTCATTGGTTCTAACACCAACCCTCTCAATCCATTTCAGCCAGATTACCCTCCACAAGAACACATAAACCTCCTATCAAATTCCAGGATTACCACTGTCCACTTTCCAAGACCTCCACCAAACCTGCAACCAGTTCTAAATTTCATCACACAAAATTCATCAACTACTGCAATATCTCTTCTCCAATCACAAAACATTTACTCAACTCTTTACATGCTCAAGTAGAACCACAATCTTACACCCGGGCTTCAAAAGATGAGAAATGGGTTGTTGCAATGCAGAAAGAAATTATTGCACTTGAAACAAACAACACTTGGACAATTACAACCCTTCCTTCTGGTAAAACACCAATTGGTTGTAAATGGGTATTTAGAATTAAATACCATGCTGATGGAAGTATAGAAAGATACAAGGCAAGACTTGTTGCCAAAGGCTTTACTCAAAAAGAGGGTGTGGACTACAAAGAAACTTTTGCACCAGTTGCCAAAATGGTGACTGTGAGAACCATTCTTGCCATAGCAGTTCAAAAGCACTGGTTTATAGAGCAATTGGATGTAAACAATGCTTTCCTTCATGGTGACTTACATGAAGAAGTCTACATGAAATTACCACCTGGTTATTCTTCACTTGTTCCATCTAATTCTGTTTGCAAATTAAATAAATCCCTTTATGGCCTCAAGCAAGCAAACAGGCAATGGTTCACCAAATTGACCACATTCCTTCTCCATTTGGGATTTACTCAAAGTTACACTGATACTTCTTTATTCACTCTCACCCAAAATTCAGATTTCACTGCTTTGGTAGTCTATGTTGATGATATTCTACTCATTGGTTCTAACACCAACACCATTTCCAACATCAAACAACAATTAGATAAAACCTTCAGTATCAAAGATTTGGGTCCATTGCATTACTACTTGGGAGTGGAATTTCTCAGAAACAAAGAAGGTTTATACATGACTCAAAGGAAATATGCCTTAGATCTTTTGACAACAGCCAAATTACTTGATGAAAAGGCATCTAATACCCCTCTTGATCCCCACAAACCTCTTACAGATACTGAAGGTGAATTACTAGAGGATCCATCCACTTATAGGACTCGAGTTGGGAAATTAATCTATCTCACCATCACCAGGCCAGATATTTCATTTGCAGCCCAGGCCCTTAGTCAGTTCTCTCATTCTCCCAGAACTTCTCACCTGCATGCTCTTCATAAGGTGTTAAAATATATTAAACTCTCTCCTGGTCAAGGCTTATACTTCCCAGCAACAACTAACAACACACTATCAGCCTACTGTGACACTGGTCCCCTCAATGCTTTCAGTGACAGTGACTGGGCATCTTGTCATACCACAAGAAGATCAGTCACTGGCTACTGTATTTTTCTGGGTTCTTGTCTTATCTCTTGGCAATCTAAGAAGCAAAATGTGGTTTCCAGATCCTCAACAGAAGCAGAGTACAGAGCTCTTGCAGATTGCACTTGTGAAATCACCTGGCTGAAGAGTTTACTTAATGATCTGCAGCTTCCCATCACTACTCCAACTCCCATCCATTGTGACAATTCTTCTGCAATTGCTTTAGCATCAAACCCTGTACAACATGCCAGGACCAAACACATTGAGATAGATTGCCATTTTGTTAGGCATAAAATCAAAGATGGTCAAATCCTTCCCCAGTTCATCACTACACAAGATCAACCTGCAGATGTTCTCACTAAAGGTCTGAGCAAAACTCCACATCATAAATGCATTGCCAAATTTGGCATTTGTGATCCTTTCACACTGCCAATTTGCGGGGAGGGTAAAGGTGCAACCAGTTCTATAAACTTCATCACAGCTCAGCACCTCTGGCATCGAAAGTGGTTCAAGACTTGTAGCTCGATATAGTTTTGTTCTAGTCGTATTTAGCTTCTTTAGTAGTTTAGACTATATTTGTAAATTATGATAGTTCAGGGGTATAAAATGTAAATATTAGTGAAGTCGGTTAAGAGGTAGTTATATATCTGTAAATTGTATTTTCATAAATTAATTCAATGAAATATATCAAAACTCCAAATCCTTTTCTCTCTCAATTTCTGTTTGTTCATATCTTTCAAAGTAAATGTGGACAAATGATATATTTGTTGTAGTGATGGTTTAAATGATAAAAATATGTACGTGGTAAATTTATTCTTACATCAAAGAGTACCCTAATCGATCACTTAAACGTTTCGATAGTTATATGTCCACACGGTTTTGATTAGGGGAGTTAAGCTTGATTCTAATAAAAAACTAGCTATTATCTATCTCTATATCTATAATTAGATTTCAGATTTGTCAATTTCTTCACATTTGTAACACGTACAAGATAGAGCTTATTCAACGTGAAATACAATCTGACACAAAATCACAGTTAGTATAATTTGAAGTGTACTTTGTAAATGACATTTCCGTTGTTGTGACATACTGATCAATTAGTGACTTATTTAAAACGTGGGAACTAATTTGTAATCTTCAAGAAATCATTGATATATGAACAGTTCTACATATGGTTTAATAGCCCATGTGTTTTTCTGTTAAGAAAATTATTAGTATATAGTAATAGTAATTATAATTATGGGTCCTATATGTATAGTAACGTGATACAAAAGATGCATTATGCATATAAGTTGAAGACAAAATTTAGTTTCTAGATACTAGATTCGTGGTTGTGTCCAAACAAATAGTATATTATCAAAGTTTGTGTATCCATAGATATATAGGATCGAATTAATATATTTAAAAATTGATATTAAGATTCATAAAAGATGTCAATGTATTCAAATCTTTATTATGTTACACGCAAATTTCTCTAGATTATTACATCGGGTTAACCTTTATTAAATTGATATTAGGGCTGTCATTATCATTTTCTATTAAATTAAGCTAACATATCTACTTTAAAATCAAATAATCCTTCAGTCAGTTGAGTGACTTTGACCAACATTTTAGGGGTTAGATTTGTTAATTGTTATAATACTGAACTAAATAAGCGGACCATATATTTCGTTTAGATTTAGATTTAGATTCAATCCAGTCATCCAGGTCTCGCAACCAAAGCCCAGTGTTCTTTGGGCTTAAAAATCCAATCTGTTTTTATATGTAGCACATTCATAGTCACTTTCAAAACTAATGTATTTTAAGTTAATAAATTTAATCTCAATAATTCATATATTAAAGTTGATCTAGATCATTATTTTCATCAATAACCACTTTTACATGGTATAATTTCTTAAAAATTTTCCATATTTCTAAAATGTATTGGTCTACAACTAGATACAAGTAGAATAAAAAAAAATAATTTGGGCCAAGATAAAAATAAGAACAAAGAATGATGTTTAATTAAAGTTGTAAACTTTAGGCTACAATGGTGTTCAAATGTATCCAGTCCGAGTTATAAAAGAAATAATGTGTGGATTAGTTATGACATGCACTTTGAAATTTTTGCAACACAAATTTTATCCAATAATTGTTTTTCTATATATATGTATGCAACTATATATGTACCTATATTCTTTATCATGTATGTTAGTAATGACAAAGATGTAGAATGTGGCAAATGCTAAAATAAAGGGTCCATTGCTACAAACATGAAAGTTCAAGTAAGACAACCACAAAGTACCATTTCCCTTCATTGTCTATCCTTTGTCACCATTTATACAAGAATCAAGAACCACTCATAGTACTACTTATTTCCACTATAACTATTAAGAAAAAAAACATATATATTACAGTTAAGTCTGAGTATGAAAGAACAATAATATATGCCCCCACTACCTTGAAAAATATCAAAAAAGACACCACTTTTTGTTCTTTGCTTGAATTTAGTTACATGGGTTGTCATTGTAGTGATATATTATCATTGTCCTTTCTTCAAGGACCACCTCCATTTCTCCTTTGTTCCTTTTCTTTGTAAACCACATTATGTATATTTATATCTATCTATATCTATACATTATCTTTATAAAATATATTGTAAAGTATACACATGGGTATGGCTGATGAATATGCAGAATGAACTAACTTCATGACCAAAAGGGGCCCTGAGAATTAAACTGAATCTCATTGTTTGCATTCAATATATGCCATCTTGTTACAAAGTCTCTGGGCTTTTTATAACAAACAATTTGTTTTTACAACAAATTTTGTAATAACATGCTCATATATATATTATTAATAACTAAAAAGAAATGAGTAATATATCACCTTAGTGAATAATAATTACAATAAGGGTGAATGGATTATATATATCTACTTCCATTTTGTATTATCAAATTGTATACAAATCTATAACTCTGAAAACTTCAAAAGACCAACCCGAAAAAAATACTTATTTGTGCAGAAGGTACCTGAATCGAAACTCATAAGGGAGTACCCGAAGACAACGTGAAAGGGGTACACTTTTATTTCTCTCAAGGCACTTCATTGCCTCTTTTCTAACTTCATTTGGTAATTGAAGGCATACCCAATCCATCAAAGAGTCCATATCTTTTGCAAAATCGAGCATATACCAATCCAATAACTTCGGAATCACTACCATTTTCTTTGTGGTTGAAATCCTGATTGCAGCTTGTAAATAATCTTTTTTCGCGACTTCAAGCTCATTTTCTACTTGTGATCCAGTGTAGATCCTTACCTTCATTTTTTAAGATAATCGGGCATGAGTTAATTTCAACATATGATTTAACTAGGGTGAATTGCTTATAAGAGAATGTATTTAGCTAACCAAGTTCTTTATTAAAGATTAAAAAAAATTGATTTAAAGCAACCTACAATGATCTTTTCGGGCCTAAAATAAGTTGGTTATGCATAACAGATTTAAACTGTCCTTCAAGATTACATTTTTCTGCAACTATTCTACTTGACCAAAGATCACAATCTTTTTTAATAAATGTTTGTTATTCTTGTATTTATTGTACTAAGAATGTGATAAATGAACCTTATCTACAACTTACTGATGGGGAGGACCAGCTTCCACAAGACAGTGCAAAAGTTACTAATGGTTCTGATAACTCCAACCCGAATACACTTCTTGCAGTTATCTCATCATTTTTTACGCCTTTGGCAAATGTCTGATAAAATCGAAAGCATATATAAAATAAGTCCTTTAGGCTAAGAATTGGACCACAAAATGGAGTATCAATTATACTTACATATTTTGAATGGTAAGGGAGTCTCAATATGAAATGTTCGATGCTGATTGCGTTTAAATAGTGACCTCCAACATTTATTGTTGCCTGTGGAGTAAGGAACCAATTATATACGGATCAAATATATGCATATGAGTTTACATTATAAGTGTTATAACATTAGTACATTACCTTTTGCATTAGTTGAACAACCATTTCTGGACTTTCGGGTATTCCATGTTCAAGAAACGCCTGATATATTGCATAATTTAAAACAATTAAGATCAATTTTTTTTTGCCAACACTTAAGCAGTTACTCCGTCTCCGTCTCATTTTAAATGTCATAGTTAGACTTTCCAAGTCCTTTTCTATTAACTTTGACCGTAAATATTTTTGTTTGTAATATATATTAGTTGATCAAAGTTATATGACTTATATCAATGAAAAGTACATTTAAAACTCAATCCATTCATATATTTTATATGAAGTGTTATATAACATAAACAAAACTATTCACGGTCAAAGTTGAAAGAAAATAACTCAGGAAATCAAATTTGGATATTTAAAATGGGACGAAGGGGGTATAGAAGATGCGATACTTACATTCATCATGCATGAGTTATAAATGTTGATCCAAAAAGCAAGCTTTTCTTGATGGGTGAGGCTCGTTAAATTGACAGATGAAAGTTTCCCTAGTAGGAGCCTGGAGAATAAAGATATCAAAAATTATAAATCTGTCTAAATTGCCAAAATAACCAGTGAATTTGAAATTATGTAGCTCTTACTTTAATCTTTGTATCAAAAAAACAGAATTGCTTGTTCTGTTTTTGTTGATGGAGGTTGCTTCAATTGCATATAAATGTTTATACACCCCGATGTCTGTTTTTGTATATTCACAAGAGATTTCATATGGATCTTTAGCTTCTGTTTCTTTGAGAGTTTCTATTGAAGTCATTGATGGTACCATTTCTGTCATACTTTTACTCCTTGTTGAACTCATTCGTATGAAAATGGTCATCAAACATTTCAAAATACTTTCCGAAATCTTATTAGGATCTTCTTCTCCTGATAATGCTGATCCTTTTTCTTGAGTTATATTGGTTCTTCCCTCTATATTTGCAACCTCCATTGTTTTGCCTTCAAACTGTTCAAATTTTTTATTCAAATACATAAATACAATCAATCAAAATTTGCGCAAATTCAAGAAAATGCAAATGTTATTTTTTAGTTTCTACACATGTATGCAAACTACATCATTTAATCATTCAAGTAAAAAGCATATAGTACATTGCCTTTTCTTTGCAATTTGTACTATAACTCAAATCAATTTGAATTAAATTCACCTGTAACTTTTGAGGAGTTAAACGCTTTCCGGATGGTGATCTCCTTGCTAATGTACTCACATTTTGAGATTTCACATTGGGCGATCGAGTCTTGTTCCTTATGGCATTTGGTGACTGATTCTCTATTTCCACCAACATTATCAAAGGAAAAAAAAAATCACATTTTTAGTAACTATTTTCACTAAGGGTAATTATTTTTCGTAATACATTAAAATGAAGGATTACCTAAAAAGATAGGTGAATTTTGGGTAACAGGTGTAGATGGATTAGCCTCAATTTGAGGTGATAACTTGGAAGCCTTATTTTTGCCATCACTTGAATCTTGTGAATCAAGTGCATTTTCAAGATTTCTTTTTGAAGATGAAATATAGACAGCTTCTTGATATAAACCTTGCCTAAAATGAACCACTTGTTCTTCAAGCCTAACCACTTCTTCTTCCAAAACAGCAACTTCTGCTAGAAGCTCCAATGTCTGCCAATATTCATAATTTACAACTTTTAGAATCATGAAAACTACATAACAACCAAAGTGCATTTTGCTTTTTTGCCATATAGTATTTGAGGTAGGTAACCCATCAACCAAGAAATTGTATGTTCTGATCACATTGTGACAATTTCTAAATCGGTCATTAAAATAAATCGATTTCAATATACATTCTAATTTACAATACAAAATTTAACAATACTAAAAATAAAATACTTACGGTAGAAGAGAGATAAGGCGGTAAGCGCGGAAGAGCTCCTAAAGGTCTTGTAAATGCTCTTTCTAAAGCTCTATGAACATTTTCTTCATGTCTAAGCCTCTTCTTTAGCTTCTCAACCTGAAATAAATTTGGTGGGAAAAAAAAAATACCAAAATTAAATTAAATTTTTTCAATAATTGAGAAAAATAATTAAATACCAACTATTACAAAAATATATAAAAAGTCAATGGTGACAGCAAATGTACATCTTGTTGCAATGCCATCTTTCTCTCTCTCACTGAACCTCTTCTGCTTGTGCTTGTGCTTGTTTTCTCATTCTCCATTTGCATTTGCTTATGCATATCAACCTTTTTTTTAAGAAATATAAATAATAAATATAAATATATTAAAGCTATATATGTATAAAGAACATCACAATCAGATGCTACAAGAAAAGAATCATAATGCAATAAAGAAAGAAAGTTACACTCATCATGCACATATTGTGGATAAGATTTAAAGTAAGCACCTTTTTTTTCTTTCAATTATGTGAAAAACATTTCACAGAAACCCATAATTACTTTTAAGAAACTTGATCAAAAACACACTCCAAAATTGAATTTTATGCAAACAAAAAACCCATATTTGATACAAAATCCTAGTTGGAAAATTTTTCAAGAAGAATAATCTAAATTCTTACCATAATTTGGTGCAAATGATGAATAAAAAATGAGTTGAATTAATTACCTTTTGATCTTTGAATGAAGTTGTTCTCATGGACCTTAAATTTGTCTTAATTCTAGTATTCATCTTTATATGCAACTTTACAACAACTTAAAACATTAATGATCACTGCAAAAACATAAAACACAAATCAAATATACCATCAAAAGAAAAAGAAACATTAATTGGAAAAAGACTAAAGAAAAACAGAGGAAACAGACCTTTAAACAAATGGCCCATTCTTGATCATCTTTTTTAATATGACAAATGAATTCCATTCTTTTTACAAGTAGTAATAAATACTGTATAACAAAGAGTGAGATACTAAATGCAAGAAAAAAGGCTGAAAAAGTTCAATCTTCAAGAAGAGAGTGTTGGCCTTGATATGTGGGAATCATATATACATATAAGAAAGTTGATAAGAAAGGATACCCAATTGAAGAAGAAGTGATACAACAAGTATGGAATATTATTATATATTATACATGGGTGAACAAAGAGAGAGAAATAAAGAAAGAAAGATGAATGAAGTTGTAAACAACTGTGTGCTTCTTCATGGTTCAATATAGTTTTATAATTGTTATTTAGTGAATTTTATGTACAAGGAAAGACAGAGTCCTCTGTTTTATTTTTGTCAAAGGGTAGATGTCATTTGATTTGTGTTTGTATATATATTAATATATTTATGATTATGTATAGATATAGATATAGATGATCATGAGAAAGATTTACAATGTGTGACACTGAACTTGTTGTGTATCATCATGGAGTAACGTGTCCCCTTCCTTTTTCAGTGTAAGCATATGGACCTTTTCTACTTGCTTAAAGTGTATATATAAATATATAATGGATATAAAATACTCCGTATGTGATTAAGAGGTTTTTTGTGTCTTGTTAAAAGAGTGGAAATTCATTATTTGAAACTAATCATATGCCCCGCGATGCGCTGTTGTAGCGGCTGTGTTGGTAGTGGTACGTGTCGGTAGCGGCGGCGGTTGCAGTGTCGGCGGCGGCGGCGATTATGGCGACGAGTAGTGTTAAATTGTTGAATTGTTGACTATACCATGACCAAAACATATTATTCTTGGAATGTATGACGAAGTTAAAGTTTAATAAAGGGTTTAGTATCCCGGAGTGTAAGTAACTTTGTAACTTTTTCTATTGTATGTAAGTATCAAAAATTTTGTACAGTATATGTAAGTATCTCGCTAAATTGAACACTTAATGTAAAATTTTTACGTTGACCAATCAAAAACTTCTACGTGGACAGCTCATATGGTTGCCACGTATACATTTTTACATTAAACGTTCAATTTAGCGAGATACTTACATATATTGTTCAAAATTTTTGATGCATACACACAATAGAAAAAGTTGCAAAGTTACTTACACTCCAGGATACTTAACCCTTTAATAAATGAAGTTAAAACATATGGTTGGGAAGTAAAGTACTCCGTAACAATTTATTTAAACTTTAAGGCAATTTAAATTAGCTTTCAAGTTTTACACGAGTTTGGCTTAGTAAGGAGCATCTCTAGTGAATGGCTCATGTCTCTCTTCTAGAAAATGAGATGATTCGAAGACCACAATGACTTTTATTCATGTAGCATAACGTAACATGTATAACACATATTAAGGTTTAGCGATAAAAGTTTGGTGGAAAATGATTATAGTATAAGAACTGTTAATTGTCCCGTGTAATTAACCATAAGAATGGTGGTCTAACGATAAAATGGTGGTTTTCAATAATGAAGATACCTAGAGGTCCAAGTTTAAATCTTAGGAGCAAGGTTACAGAAATTGCTAGGTACTCCTAGATTTGTCGACTATGGAGTTGGGAGTATTCAGGCCTATGTGAGGAGTACTTTGGGCGTCAAAGCGGCCAAGCCGAGGAGTACTCGAAATAATGTCTACTCAGCGCCATACCTTGTAACGAGTATTTGGAGAGTACTCGGCTCGACTCAGAGAGTTTTGCAACAGTGCTTAGGAGTAAAAGAATATGCCTTTTGTGGCTACGCATGTTCACTAGCAACGACTCCTCCCTACTTGCGAAAACGAGTGCTCGACCAGGATTAGTTCATCCACAAAGTAGGCCGGATAATTTCTAGGTCTAACAAAAACAAAAACTAGCATAAAATAGGCATATTATAATAACTTGATCGACTAGTTAGCAAGGTTAGAAAACTCGTTACTCGGGATCTGATCGGCGGAGGGAGTCAAGAGTTTTTGAAAACTCGGATCGGAATCGAGGAGAACCCGGAGTGGATTTTGTATATAGAAAAATAATAAATATTGAAATTATATGTTATAAACTTCAAACTTAAATATAACTGTTTCAAAGCATTAACATTATACATTAAATTTCAAACTTAATTGTATAGAAACATAAACTTAAATCAATTTAGAGTTATATTAAAAACTTTTTATAAAGAGAAACATAAAGTTGACCAAACCCGAGCTTTGACCGAGTCGGCCGAGTCTTGACCGGGTCAACCGAGTTTGACCAAAGTTGACCCGAGTCTTGTATGTTGACCGAGTTTTAGTCCGATCCAGCCGGATTCGACTCGTGGAGGATCCAATTCCGAGTCCGTGTTCATGGTTAAGTCTTGTATGTTGATTGATGATTGATAACTCGACCCAAATTTGACCAAAGTTGATCCGAATCTTGTATATTGGCCGAATTTTAATCATCACATCACTTTTGATATTGTAAGTGACGTAATCAAAAATGAAACAATTGTACATATTGTAAGGTAACATCTTTTGTAAGTTAATTGTAACTTTATTACTAGTATCAAATTTTATAATTATTAATCTAGAGAACAATAGAAGAATCTCTAGTATAATCCGTAATAATCTTACACAACTGATTTATTAGTATACTTTATTTTCAATGTAAATTTTGTTCATAAATGTTGTAGATTATATGAAACGTCTTGTATAAGAATTGTATCTTGTTTAGGGAAAAGAGAAGCTAATTCTACAAAAAGAAATTTTTTTAAACTCAGTTCAAGTATTTAAAGGCAATAATATCAATAGATGAATTGGTATATGGTGGAGCCTGAGACTGAAGGTCTTGGGTTCAAATCCTGGTGTGAGCAAAATGCTCCCAGGAATGGAGACAGGGGTTTTCCCATTATAGGTTTCCTCTGGAATTGGAGTTGGGTATATGAATAGGCATGCCGCTGAGCCCAAATTTGCCGTTCAAAAAAAAAAAAAATAATATCTTTGATATTTATAATATTTATTTAATATAAAAACATTAAATAGCAATCACGATTTATTGGGATCCTTCATCGTTTAGACGTTAACAATGAAATTAAAATGCTAAACTAGTGTTTTTGTTGGATCTTGGGAACATTTTATTGCCTTCTAATTTAGCTCACTTTTTAAAGAGGGATTGCCCTTTGCAAGTACAAGTTGTATGTTTTTTAATATATATTGAGATGATTATGGTTGAGTAAAGTTGTTCCAATATGTTCATTATTTTAAGATAGATACTATATAAACTGATTGAAATTTAATTGTCTTGGTTTCATTCTATAGTCAACCACTAATCAAAGCGATCTTTGATATGAGGATCGAATACTTATCAATCTATCATATATAGTTTGAATTTATGTGAGAGCTTATGCCAAAATAAATCAGGGTTCATGAACTTAGGTGGATTACTAGATGTTGTACGCAGGGGCGGCCTAGATAGAGAATGAAGTGATCAACCGCTCTAGGTCTGGGTCTAATTTTTCAGTAGACAATAGTTTCAGAACTTTTGGTCGGGTGATTAAGACGTTAGGGACATACATATTTTGGTTTTTAGGGCACCGAGTTGAATTTTGTTCGAGACCCTCATTTCATGTTTTTTAATATAAGGTTTATCATCGTTTTTAAAAATCATCAGGCTCGTCATGGGCCTCAGGGTCACCCCTGGTTAATTGGTTATACGAGTTGCTTGTATCGAGTATCTAATACGTAGTTACTCTGTATTGTATTTAGGAGACCAGAAATGAGAGTATTTATTTTACATCCGTTCTTCATGATAGATGTCAAATTATTCAACAAAACCCTTTCTAAATATAGATGTGAAGTTATGAAACTATCACCATCTTCTCTTACAACTAATTATTTCATTATTAACTATCATTTTACCCGCGCAATGCGACGACGGTGGTGGTATCGGCGGTGTGGTCTTGTAAATTGTTTCATTAAAGGTATTATAGGTATTTTAAGTGGAGATGTTTAAATTAATAAATAAAAGAGAAAGAATTAATTAATTCATTAAGGGTAGAATGGTAATTTCGCATGGGGACATTTTTATGAGAGAAAGTGTTGAAAAGTGTTAGGAGAGAGAGTAATAATTTTTATAAAGTAGTAGAGATATGTATATGTACTTTTATTCACCTTTACAACAGACAAATTTGAACTGGAATATATTGTCTAAATCTATATGAGGTGCTTGTAGCAACATTATATTTATTGCATTCTTTTATGGGGAGTGATATATCTACAACAGATTTTGGCCATCTACAACAAATGTACATAATATATTACATAGTGTACAACTGTATAAAACATGCATTGTTGTAGATGTCCAAATAATGTTGTAGATATATCACTTCCCTCTTTTAAGTAATATGAAGAAGAAAGTGCAATATATGATGAATGATCAGAGGCAGAGCGCAAAAGCTGCCCAATTTACTTAATCACATGCATGCCAACTAAGGAGCTTCAATTCACACACTAAAACAAATAAATGAGCCAAGATTATAAAGATTAAAGGGTTTAGTATCCCGGAGTGTAAGTAACTTTGCAACTTTTTCTATTGTATGTAAGTATCAAAAAATTTGTACATTTTATGTAAGTATCTCGCTAAATTGAACACTTAATGTAAAATTTTTACGTTGACCAATCAAAAACTTCTACGTGGACAGCTCATATGGTTGCCACGTATACATTTTTACATTGATCGTTCAATTTAGCAAAATACTTACATAAAATGTACAAAAATTTTGATACTTACATACAATAGAAAAAGTTACAAAGTTACTTACATTCCGGGATACTTAACTCAAGATTAAACAATAAACCATACTAAATTTATACTCGTATCTTTCAAGACTTGGGGCCGTGTGGGTAAATATAAATTACTTTGGTTAAATTTTTATACTTAATTCCAAAAAGTGAAAGTGGAGATATAATTTTACACAATGAATCAGGAGTTGAAGGTCAAAAATGAAAGATACTCAGTGTGAATCTGTTTAATATAGAATCCCTAAGGTTTAAAATAAAAATATCTAATTTGATATTATTTTGATATGGATTAAGATTCTCTAAAGTTGTTTTCAACTTTATTGGTAAAGTTAAGTCATCTTGACCATTGGATTAAAATTAAAAGTTAAGATTCAGAAATGATATTTGAATCTTAACCTTTGATTTTAATTTCAAAAGTCAAAATCACTAACTTTACTAGTAAACTTTGTCACTACTTTAGAGGATCTCAAGCTTTTGGTATATATATATAAGAAGACGTATGTTTGTCAACAAGTTTTTGTTTCAGTAGTTTAAACGGGATTGAAGGTTTTGTCTCCTTAAATATTTCGGGTTCAACCCAGACATTGGTGTTTGAAAATTGTATGTTTACCACGACATCAATTAAGATTTATTAAAAGGGTATCTGCGTAATGCGGTGGTGACGACAGTCTGGTGATGACGGCCAGTGCCGTCTTCGAGAATATAAAAAGTTTTCGAGACCTGGCTCAAGTATAAAAGGTAGGCCTCTACAAAAGCGAGTCAATATAAAATAATATTCCGATGGTAAGAGTTTTCGACAATAAATCGGATAACTAAAACCCTAGTTTGACACTTTATAAACTCTTGTTCAAGTCAAAAAAAAAAAAAAAAAAAAAAAAAAAAAAAAAAAAAAAAAAAAAAAAAAAAAAAAAAAAAAAAAAAAAAAAAAAAAAAAAAAAAAAAAAAAAAAAAAAAAAAAAAAAAAAAAAAAAAAAAAAAAAAAAAAAAAAAAAAAAAAAAAAAAAAAAAAAAAAAAAAAAAAAAAAAAAAAAAAAAAAAAAAAAAAAAAAAAAAAAAAAAAAAAAAAAAAAAAAAAAAAAAAAAAAAAAAAAAAAAAAAAAAAAAAAAAAAAAAAAAAAAAAAAAAAAAAAAAAAAAAAAAAAAAAAAAAAAAAAAAAAAAAAAAAAAAAAAAAAAAAAAAAAAAAAAAAAAAAAAAAAAAAAAAAAAAAAAAAAAAAAAAAAAAAAAAAAAAAAAAAAAAAAAAAAAAAAAAAAAAAAAAAAAAAAAAAAAAAAAAAAAAAAAAAAAAAAAAAAAAAAAAAAAAAAAAAAAAAAAAAAAAAAAAAAAAAAAAAAAAAAAAAAAAAAAAAAAAAAAAAAAAAAAAAAAAAAAAAAAAAAAAAAAAAAAAAAAAAAAAAAAAAAAAAAAAAAAAAAAAAAAAAAAAAAAAAAAAAAAAAAAAAAAAAAAAAAAAAAAAAAAAAAAAAAAAAAAAAAAAAAAAAAAAAAAAAAAAAAAAAAAAAAAAAAAAAAAAAAAAAAAAAAAAAAAAAAAAAAAAAAAAAAAAAAAAAAAAAAAAAAAAAAAAAAAAAAAAAAAAAAAAAAAAAAAAAAAAAAAAAAAAAAAAAAAAAAAAAAAAAAAAAAAAAAAAAAAAAAAAAAAAAAAAAAAAAAAAAAAAAAAAAAAAAAAAAAAAAAAAAAAAAAAAAAAAAAAAAAAAAAAAAAAAAAAAAAAAAAAAAAAAAAAAAAAAAAAAAAAAAAAAAAAAAAAAAAAAAAAAAAAAAAAAAAAAAAAAAAAAAAAAAAAAAAAAAAAAAAAAAAAAAAAAAAAAAAAAAAAAAAAAAAAAAAAAAAAAAAAAAAAAAAAAAAAAAAAAAAAAAAAAAAAAAAAAAAAAAAAAAAAAAAAAAAAAAAAAAAAAAAAAAAAAAAAAAAAAAAAAAAAAAAAAAAAAAAAAAAAAAAAAAAAAAAAAAAAAAAAAAAAAAAAAAAAAAAAAAAAAAAAAAAAAAAAAAAAAAAAAAAAAAAAAAAAAAAAAAAAAAAAAAAAAAAAAAAAAAAAAAAAAAAAAAAAAAAAAAAAAAAAAAAAAAAAAAAAAAAAAAAAAAAAAAAAAAAAAAAAAAAAAAAAAAAAAAAAAAAAAAAAAAAAAAAAAAAAAAAAAAAAAAAAAAAAAAAAAAAAAAAAAAAAAAAAAAAAAAAAAAAAAAAAAAAAAAAAAAAAAAAAAAAAAAAAAAAAAAAAAAAAAAAAAAAAAAAAAAAAAAAAAAAAAAAAAAAAAAAAAAAAAAAAAAAAAAAAAAAAAAAAAAAAAAAAAAAAAAAAAAAAAAAAAAAAAAAAAAAAAAAAAAAAAAAAAAAAAAAAAAAAAAAAAAAAAAAAAAAAAAAAAAAAAAAAAAAAAAAACAAAAATATTTTGTATACGAGTATATCTATGAGTCTATGAAAAGAAGTGTTTTCGGTTTGTGTTTCATTCAAGTTTGAACCCAAAGACCCAACACTACCCGAAGCAGCAGCCACTTGGGATCTATCAGTCGCACCACCAGGAGCCTCCTGGTGGCTGACCGGAATCTGAACAGTAGCAGCGGCAGCCGTGGGTGGTGGGAAAGAAAATATGGGGCGGCTAGGGTTTTCTGGATTTTTAGGGTTTTTGTTCGATCCCCAGCCCCCAGCAGCCCCCAGATCGTTTCTCCAGTCAGAATCAATCAAAGTAATCCCGTCACCATCGATATTCGCTGCCATGGCCTCCCCCTGGTGGCCGGCAGCCACCCAAGCGGCGGCGAGCGGCAGTTGTGTGGTGATTTTAGGGTTTTCCACCGTTTTTGAAGGAAATAGCGTAGCAAACATAGATTTTTAGATTTATACAAAATAATTTTTTAGATTTATACAAAATAATTTTTTAGATTTATACAAAATAATTTTTTAGATTTATACAAAATAATTTTTTAGATTTATACAAAATAATTTTTTAGATTTATACAAAATAATTTTTTTAGATTTGTATAAAAATAATTTTTAGATTTATACAAAATAATTTTTTTAGATTTATATAAAAATAATTTTTTAGATTTATACAAAATAATTTTTTTAGATTTATACAAAATAATTTTTTAGATTTATACAAAATAATTTTTTAGATTTATACAAAATAATTTTTTAGATTTATACAAAATAATTTTTTAGATTTATACAAAATAATTTTTTAGATTTATACAAAATAATTTTTTAGATTTATACAAAATAATTTTTTAGATTTATACAAAATAATTTTTTAGATTTATACAAAATAATTTTTTAGATTTATATAAAATAATTTTTTAGATTTATACAAAATAATTTTTTTAGATTTATAAAAATAATTTTTTAGATTTATACAAAATAATTTTTTTTAGATTTATACAAAATATTTTTTTAGATTTATAAAAATAATTTTTTAGATTTATACAAAATAATTTTTTAGATTTATACAAAATAATTTTTTTAGATTTATATAAAAATAAATTTTTAGATTTATACAAAATAATTTTTTTAGATTTATATAAAATAATTTTTTAGATTTATACAAAATAATTTTTTTAGATTTATATAAAAATAATTTTTTAGATTTATACAAAATAATTTTTTAGATTTATACAAAATAATTTTTTAGATTTATACAAAAAATTTTTTAGATTTATACAAAATAATTTTTTAGATTTATACAAAATAATTTTTTAGATTTATACAAAATAATTTTTTAGATTTATACAAAATAATTTTTTAGATTTATACAAAATAATTTTTTAGATTTATACAAAATAATTTTTTAGATTTATACAAAATAATTTTTTAGATTTATACAAAATAATTTTTTAGATTTATACAAAATAATTTTTTAGATTTATACAAAATAATTTTTTTAGATTTATACAAAATAATTTTTTAGATTTATACAAAATAATTTTTTTAGATTTATATAAAAATAATTTTTTAGATTTATACAAAATAATATTTTTTAGATTTATACAAAAAATTTTTTAGATTTATACAAAAAATTTTTTAGATTTATACAAAATAATTTTTTAGATTTATACAAAAAATTTTTTAGATTTATACAAAATAATTTTTTAGATTTATACAAAATAATTTTTTAGATTTATAAAAATAATTTTTTAGATTTATACAAAATAATTTTTTTAGATTTATACAAAATAATTTTTTAGATTTATACAAAATAATTTTTTTAGATTTATACAAAATAATTTTTTAGATTTATACAAAATAATTTTTTAGATTTATACAAAATAATTTTTTAGATTTATACAAAATAATTTTTTAGATTTATACAAAATAATTTTTTAGATTTATACAAAATAATTTTTTAGATTTATACAAAATAATTTTTTAGATTTATACAAAATAATTTTTTAGATTTATACAAAATAATTTTTTTAGATTTATATAAAATAATTTTTTAGATTTATACAAAATAATTTTTTTAGATTTATATAAAAATAATTTTTTAGATTTATACAAAATAATTTTTTTTAGATTTATACAATTTTTTTTTTTTTTTGCAGAAATGGTCCTATGAGCAATAAATGGACGAAACTACCCCCCATGTGACAAGCACATGGGGGCATTAACGGCTGAATTCTAACGGCACGTTAGTTTTGGACCAAAATTGCAACAGGTGTGATATGACAGGGATGAGTTTCGCGACTTTTTACACTTTTGTATCAAACTTGCAAAATGTGTGATAACACAGGGACCAAAAATGCAATTCGTTCTATATTTTATAAATTGTGACCATGAGTCTACGGTCTACATGTGACCGTAGTCTGGACGTTTCAATAACACTAGGTAGAGGACTAGAGGATGTACATGTTAGGCTCAAAAGTCTAAAAATTATGTGTCCAAAACACTTGTAAGCCTATAAGTCCAAAACAGTGTATAAAAATTGTGGGCCCTTTATGAGGGTGGGCCTGGCTCTTTTGCACCCTTTGAGCCTCCTCATAACCGGCCCTGATGACGGCAATTGGTGGTAATGGCAGTGATTATTGTGACAAAAAGTAAAAGGTTAAAAGTTTTAAAAAGTAAAGAGAATGAAACTTTCGTGGCAAAAGTTAGAAAAGCGAAAGTTTTAAAAAGTAAAAGTTTAAAAGTTTCTGTGATAAAAAGTAAAGAGAATGAAACTTTCGTGGCAAAAGTTAGAAAAGCGAAAGTTTTAAAAAGTAAAAGTTTAAAAGTTTCTGTGATAAAAAGTAAAGAGAATGAAACTTTCGTGGCAAAAGTTAGAAAAGCGAAAGTTTTAAAAAGTAAAAGTTTAAAAGTTTCTGTGATAAAAAGTAAAGAGAATGAAACTTTCGTGGCAAAAGTTAGAAAAGCGAAAGTTTTAAAAAGTAAAAGTTTAAAAGTTTCTGTGATAAAAAGTAAAGAGAATGAAACTTTCGTGGCAAAAGTTAGAAAAGCGAAAGTTTTAAAAAGTAAAAGTTTAAAAGTTTCTGTGATAAAAAGTAAAGAGAATGAAAATTTCGTGGCAAAAGTTGGAACAACTAAAGTTCAAAAAGTAAAAGAAATTAAAGTTATGTGACAAAAAGTAAAAGTTTAAAAGTTTCTGTGATAAAAAGTAAAGAGAATGAAACTTTCGTGGCAAAAGTTAGAAAAGCGAAAGTTTTAAAAAGTAAAAGTTTAAAAGTTTCTGTGATAAAAAGTAAAGAGAATGAAACTTTCGTGGCAAAAGTTAGAAAAGCGAAAGTTTTAAAAAGTAAAAGTTTAAAAGTTTCTGTGATAAAAAGTAAAGAGAATGAAACTTTCGTGGCAAAAGTTAGAAAAGCGAAAGTTTTAAAAAGTAAAAGTTTAAAAGTTTCTGTGATAAAAAGTAAAGAGAATGAAACTTTCGTGGCAAAAGTTAGAAAAGCGAAAGTTTTAAAAAGTAAAAGTTTAAAAGTTTCTGTGATAAAAAGTAAAGAGAATGAAACTTTCGTGGCAAAAGTTAGAAAAGCGAAAGTTTTAAAAAGTAAAAGTTTAAAAGTTTCTGTGATAAAAAGTAAAGAGAATGAAACTTTCGTGGCAAAAGTTAGAAAAGCGAAAGTTTTAAAAAGTAAAAGTTTAAAAGTTTCTGTGATAAAAAGTAAAGAGAATGAAACTTTCGTGGCAAAAGTTAGAAAAGCGAAAGTTTTAAAAAGTAAAAGTTTAAAAGTTTCTGTGATAAAAAGTAAAGAGAATGAAACTTTCGTGGCAAAAGTTAGAAAAGCGAAAGTTTTAAAAAGTAAAAGTTTAAAAGTTTCTGTGATAAAAAGTAAAGAGAATGAAACTTTCGTGGCAAAAGTTAGAAAAGCGAAAGTTTTAAAAAGTAAAAGTTTAAAAGTTTCTGTGATAAAAAGTAAAGAGAATGAAACTTTCGTGGCAAAAGTTAGAAAAGCGAAAGTTTTAAAAAGTAAAAGTTTAAAAGTTTCTGTGATAAAAAGTAAAGAGAATGAAACTTTCGTGGCAAAAGTTAGAAAAGCGAAAGTTTTAAAAAGTAAAAGTTTAAAAGTTTCTGTGATAAAAAGTAAAGAGAATGAAACTTTCGTGGCAAAAGTTAGAAAAGCGAAAGTTTTAAAAAGTAAAAGTTTAAAAGTTTCTGTGATAAAAAGTAAAGAGAATGAAAATTTCGTGGCAAAAGTTGGAACAACTAAAGTTTAAAAAGTAAAAAAGAAACTTTCGTGGCAAAAGTTAGAAAAGGAAAGTTTTAAAAAGTAAAAGTTTAAAAGTTTCTGTGATAAAAAGTAAAGGGAATGAAACTTTCGTGGCAAAAGTTAGAAAAACGAAAGTTTAAAAAGTAAAAAAGAAACTTTCGTGGCAAAAGTTAGAAAAGCGAAAGTTTTAAAAAGTAAAAGTTTAAAAGTTTCTGTGATAAAAAGTAAAGAGAATGAAACTTTCGTGGCAAAAGTTAGAAAAACGAAAGTTTAAAAACTAAATAAAACAAAACTTTCGTGCCAAAAGTAAAAGAAATTAAAGTTATGTGATAAAAAGTAAAAAGAATGAAACTTTCGTGGCAAAAGTTAGAAAAGAAAGTTTTAAAAAGTAAAAGTTTAAAAGTTTCTGTGATAAAAAGTAAAGAGAATGAAAGTTTCGTGGCAAAAGTTAGAAAAACGAAAGTTTAAAAACTAAATAAAACAAAACTTTCGTGCCAAAAGTAAAAGAAATTAAATTTATGTGACAAAAAGTAAAAGTTTAAAAGTTTCTGTGATAAAAAGTAAAGAGAATGAAACTTTCGTGGCAAAAGTTAGAAAAACGAAAGTTTAAAAACTAAATAAAACAAAACTTTCGTGCCAAAAGTAAAAGAAATTAAAGTTATGTGACAAAAAGTAAAAGGTTAAAAGTTTCTGTGATAAAAAGTAAAGAGAATGAAACTTTCGTGGCAAAAGTTAGAAAAACGAAAGTTTTAAAACTAAATAAAACAAAACTTTCGTGCCAAAAGTAAAAGAAATTAAAGTTATGTGACAAAAAGTAAAAGTTTAAAAGTTTCTGTGATAAAAAGTAAAGAGAATGAAAATTTCGTGGCAAAAGTTGGAACAACTAAAGTTTAAAAACTAAATAAAACAAAACTTTCGTGCCAAAAGTAAAAGAAATTAAAGTTATGTGACAAAAAGTAAAAGGTTAAAAGTTTCTGTGATAAAAAGTAAAGAGAATGAAACTTTCGTGGCAAAAGTTAGAAAAGCGAAAGTTTTAAAAAGTAAAAGAAATTAAAGTTATGTGACAAAAAGTAAAAGGTTAAAAGTTTCTGTGATAAAAAGTAAAGAGAATGAAACTTTCGTGGCAAAAGTTAGAAAAACGAAAGTTTAAAAAAGTTTAAAAACTAAATAAAACAAAACTTTCGTGCCAAAAGTAAAAGAAATTAAATTTATGTGACAAAAAGTAAAAGAAATTAAATTTATGTGACAAAAAGTAAAAGGTTAAAAGTTTCTGTGATAAAAAGTAAAGAGAATGAAACTTTCGTGGCAAAAGTTAGAAAAGCGAAAGTTTTAAAAAGTAAAAGTTTAAAAGTTTCTGTGATAAAAAGTAAAGAGAATGAAACTTTCGTGGCAAAAGTTAGAAAAACGAAAGTTTAAAAACTAAATAAAACAAAACTTTCGTGCCAAAAGTAAAAGAAATTAAAGTTATGTGACAAAAAGTAAAAGGTTAAAAGTTTCTGTGATAAAAAGTAAAGAGAATGAAACTTTCGTGGCAAAAGTTAGAAAAACGAAAGTTTTAAAACTAAATAAAACAAAACTTTCGTGTCAAAAGTAAAAGAAATTAAAGTTATGTGACAAAAAGTAAAAGAGGTTAAAATTATGTGACAAAAAGTAAAAGGTTAAAAGTTTCTGTGTTAAAAATAGAAGATATAAAAATTTGGTGGTGAAAATGAAAAACAATTGAAGTTCCTTGTTGCTAAGGGAACTTCAATTGTTATATATATAATTTAGGGCGTAAATTAATTTATTAAGGACAATTGAGTAAAATTATATATCTCTTTTGAAAAGAAGGTTCATTAAAGGTTTCGTATGTCCCTTTTTTTCTAATTATTTTCCAAAAGTGAGGGTTGGAGAATAGTGATAGTAGTTATTACTTATTAATATACTCTTTATAACCTGGGTACGCTAGACACTAGTATTTTGTTTGGTTCAGGTCCTGTTGTTTTGTTTATGTTCTCTTTATATCGTGTATTTTGAGTTTTTGACCCCAGTAGTATGACAATCGAGTACAAAAAACTCTCAATGCTATTAGCTATGTCCGTCACTTTCTAATTAGTGCCACGTAATTCTAAACTATTTTCACTCATTGATTTATTGGTCTAATGGTCTAGGTAGAACGCTTAATTTACCTCTTGGGAGGTCAAAGATATAAATTCGAACATTAATATATGCTTAATTTTTATTTTTTTTAACTTAAGAAAAACTAAACTATTAATAAATAATATTTGAAGTAAAAAAATATTATCTATGTTAAGTATGAGTTGTAATCAAACAAAGAAAAAAACTAAAAACTAACATGAAGGGTAGGCAGTTTGTAGAACTGTAGAAGTGCTCATTGTTTACGGTCGTTTTGGCTGGTCATACGTTGAAAACGGAACCTCGTAGCTTAAGTTATGCCTATTTTAATGAAGTCGAGAATCTTAATAACTAAAGTTAACTTCTGATTACATTCTCAATTAAAACTATAACTTCAATAACACTTCATCTGTTAAGTTTTTTGCTCTGTTAAAGAGTGAGGTAGTCAGGTCGACATTATGATGGGCGGTCTTATAGGTAGTGCATTTTTGACACGAACCAATTATGCAAATTCATGGACCACCCGCGACCACATGACCATAACTTTATAAAAAATGTAATAAAAATCTATCCATATTTTTATAAACAATAGAGTATTAGTTTTGCATTTCCAAAGTGATACAAATCATACAATAACCTTTTCAAAAACAGAAAATAAATATATAAATCCGAAAAAAAAAATAGAAAATAGAAACAGAGTCAGATTTATTGTATCCTTATTGGATCTTTGATTTTGATAAGAATCTAGATACTCGTAATACTTATGTTTATTATTTTTACTTGGATCTTTAAGTATTATTTAAAAAAAATTAATGAAACATTTACCTTTCTTGCTATTTAAACTTAAAATGTTTTAGCATTTTTTATAAGATAATGAAACGTAATTTTCTTTTGAAAGGTAGAATCAATGGCGAACATCGGGAGGTCTAGTTTATGTTATCTTAACCAGGTTTATGCTAGAGAGTCCTCTCGCCGAATAAACACCTAATTTAAACTCTCGATGAGAAACCCCTATCACCTAGAAATCTGGAGAAGAAAACTCACACAGGCCCACAATAGGTGAAAATTAAATACCCGTGGTCATCCCCAAATATGCCCAGGATAGGACTTGAACCTTGACCTCTTGTGAGGAAAGAAGTCACCTTGCCACTAGACAGTGACGGATCCAAATTTTTTTTTAAGAAGGGCATTATGAGTAGAGACGTGATGGTGTTTTTTATTTGAGAAAAATGAAAAAGATTTTTAATAAGAAAAATAACACTGGTTTTAAGATTATAAAAAGTTGTACAAGTAATTACCTCAAACTAAAAACACAATAACACGCAGAGAACCCGGTCAAGTGTAGTATAGTAAGTGATAAGTACACGATCGTTCGCAGGGACACTTGCACTACCTAGTCTAATAATGTGTGTAATTCTAGCGGTTGTGGGTTGTCACGATTTCCTATTTAAACTACTAAAAACAATTAAAAGTAAATAGAAGGCCGCAACCGCTTGGTCTAGCGAGAAGCCTCTTTTAGTCTAGAAACTAAAAATGAAAAGCAGAAACAGTAATTTAAAACAAATACTTGTCTGGCATCTCCGATCACATGTAATATGACAATTATTATCCTATCTATTTGTAACATCCGCGAATTTGACTCGTTTGACTTTATATGTAATTTGACTAACATTTTTATTTAATGATATGATTGGGTTCATTTTGTGATTAAATGGCTAGATAATGTGCTTGGCGGGTCGATTGACCAACTTATTATGTGACTCGGTACGTGACAAACCCTTACTTTAACTAGTTAAGTGTGCGGGTCAACCCATGGGTCAACCACAACCCATGACCCACAACCTGACCCAACCTTATCCCAACCTCCCACCCAATCCCTTCCATCCATTCAATTCACTCTTGCATCTCTCTCTCTAGTAAATGCACACACACACACAAGCACATCTCTCTCTCTCATTAAACTCTTACATCAATTAATGTTCTTGGGTTGAATTAGTGTAAGAATCATCATCACCATCATCATATCTTCATTCTCTCAAAAATTTGTAGTTTCAAGAACTATTCATTTGGGTCAATTTCGGGTTTGAACTTGGTAAGTGACTTTCGGTAAGCTAAATCCATCTTATAATCACCATTTTATACATACAATGTTGTTTCTAGTCAAACATAAGTTCAATTGAGTCAAAAATCAGGTCAAAGGTTGGAAATGCGTCAATTAGGGTTCTTGGATAAACAATTAGGTCAAAACTAATTAAAGTCAAAGATTGGGAGTGGGTTTTGTTAAAATAGGTGGAATTAAGCTTAATTAGTTGCACAAGGTCTCAAAGTCGGGTCAAGAACCCAAACGGGTCGAATTAGGGTTTTCTTGATATGAATTTAGGGTTTCATGGTTGAAATGGGTCAAATGGATTTGAATGATGAAATGAAGTCTTTGAAATGGATTTGTGACATTGAATTGTGTTTATTTAAGTGTAATCAGGTCCAAAAATAATGTCAAAACATTCTAAACGTCTAAAAAGGGCTAGTTTAGGGTTTGGTGGTGGTTTGGATCATTTTTGGACCACTTTCTGTTGCTGCTGTTCGTCTGGAACTTGAGCCACCGTCTGGGACGGTCCTAGCCAGCGTAAGGGACGTTGGGCAGTTAGCTTTGGGACGTCTGATACGCTGGGTTCGAGCGTGTGCTACGGTAGCACCGTCTCGGACGCTGGGGTTGCCGTCTTGGACGGTGATCTCTAAATGAAATTCGACCTTTATGCCAAAATTGTCTGACCTACGGTGGAAAAGAAGAGCCAGACGCTGAGATTGCAAGTTCCAGACCATCGTCTCATACGGTGGGCCAAGTTGAGCCACCGTTTTGCACGCTCTTGGTGACCGTTTGGGACGGTGCTGCATATTTTCATTTTTCTGAATTTTCTAGCCTTTGCTTAATTATTCTAGGATCCTAGTAAGCTTTTGTTTGGGTCCTTCCACGACTATTTTGAAGCCCTTTTCGAGTCACACGGCTGGGTTGAAACCAAGGGTTCATGTAATGGCTTTATGCAAACAAAGAAAGAAATAAGAGGTTGTATTTTAATAAATGAATATGAACGTAATGAGAAGTCGCGGTCACGAGACGATTCGTGAAGGACCTAAATTCGTTATAAATTATTACTTGACCTATCTAACGATGAAATTGAGTCTCGGGAACCCTTTTGAGCTGTGAAACACTATTAAGTTTTATAACGAAAAATAATATGTAATTAATACATTGTACGTAATGATAGGTTGTGGACACGTGGCGGGCGTTGAACGTTTGTAATATCATCTAAACTCAATATTAACTTCTTTTGCCGATCAAGGTGAGTTCCGTAGCTCCCTACTCGTTTGAGATTCGGGCTGGAAAGTGTACTTTTATGTGATTACTTGATTGATTGTTTGATTGAATGATTGATGGATTGATTGACACGTTTGATTGATTTTGCACTCGATTGTGATATATATTGTTATAATTAGGATAGTAGTGCATACATGGAGGTCGATTATGCCTTCAAAGGGTTTTAGATGTGGTGGGAAGGCTGCGGGTGACCCTATATATAAGCATCTAGGACTCATTGAAAGTAGAATCCTCCTAAGTGTATGTACGTATTGTTTTGGTTGGTTTGATGATTGATGGACTTTTGATTGAGGCTAACACGCATACGTATTGATATGGACACATGTGAGACGGACATGGACCTCCAAGTGTATAGATGTATACACTTGATGATTATGATTATCGTTGCATTTGTGAGACGGACATGGACCCCGGGTATATAGACATATATACACCGATGATTTTGAGATGCCACATTGTTCATTGGGATGACATGTGAGTATCGTTGCATTGATGACTTGATGGTCACTCTTATGATATGCATTATGACCTTGTCATGCATACGACACATAGTTTGATATTGACATCACTTGTGTTCATTTATTACACGCATTTACTTTACATTGTGTAATCTTGATGTGATTGATATTGTGACGCATAAAGGCTACTTGTAAGTTATGTTTTGCCTTTACTTATACATATTGTGATTAATGATGATGGTTCCTCGAGAACCATTACTACGAACTCACCAACCTCGTGTTGACTTGTTTAGTACACTTTTCAGGTAACCAGGTTAATCCAGGACGTGAAGTATAATTGATTGCTTGCTTTTGAACCCGGGCATTGGACTTATATGGACCGAGGATCCATTTGCCTACTTTTTCATTATGCTTAGGATCGATAGCCATCTCTTGATGATTATTTTGTAAACTTTGATGGTTACTTGCTCCTTATGCATTTTGTACTTGAATTATCTTATTTATGGATTCACCGGATCCTTTATTTGCATTTAGTACATGTTCTACATTAATTTCACCTTGTGCTATATAATTTCCGTAATATTTCGAGCCCCAGCTCGGGGTGTTACAGAATGGTGGCCCATGCGTGGCCGTAGACTCTTCATATAGCATGCATGGTTAGGAATTTTGTGTGCAACGTGAATTATGTGAACCCTAAATGGTGTACATTGTGAGTTCGTAGTTAAGGCCAACTATGTGAAGATTTGAGTACAATGTGATGAACGTGTGATGAGTACAATGTGGTTAACGTGTACATTGATTTGAACTTGATTGTGGTTGAGATGGATTGTTGTTATTGATTGGTGATAGTTTGATGAATTAGGGCAAAATGAAGTTATGGCATTAACATGATATAACATTATGGCAACCTTAAAAGAGCCTGATCAACTATTTTATGGTCACCCGGTATTATAACAAGTTAATGACATCACGGATTGCACATGCTTGGTTTAGGGTATAATAAGGAACCGATATGCTTAATGGGAGTTGATCGGGTGGAGGGAAAGCCTATGGTATCACCTGTATACAAACCCGGTCAAAAACTAGAGAGCATATCGGATTCGGATTATACTTTAAACAACTTGTTTTAGTTACTTGGATTGTGTGATGTGTTGAACATAAGTACTTAAATTATTGATAAACGATTGTAGTGAACTTGGCATGATGGCATGATAATGAACAATCCCTTTAGGATATTAGCACATTGCCTTAGCATTATGATATGAACTATGTATGTTGTATTGATATGAGAGCATTGACTACTTGTGTGACTAACACGTGAGCATTTTGAGACTAACCATCGGGTCAACGTGTTACTTGTTTTATAGAAATGGTGAGACCAAGGAGATCCGAAACAAAGTATAGGGCTAACTCTCAAGAGCCTCAACCGGAAGCTCAACCGGAAGCTCAAAGGGGTAGAGGTAGAGGCCGTGGTGGTAGGGGCCGAGGTAGGGGTCGTGGTGAGGCTCCCGGGCCAAACTTGGCGGAGGTGATCGCTCAAACGGTCACCAATATCATGCCAACTATAGTTGCCCAAGTCACGGCAACTCTTGAAGGGAACAATGGGGCACCACGCAATGAGCCTCAAAATGTTGAAGTTCCGCAAAATGTGAATAATGAGGGTGCTCAACCTCATGTTGTAGTGGGAGATAAGGAGGAACCGGTGGGAGTTGATAACTATATTCCCATGTTTAATCAACATGGAGTTTACTGCCAAGGGTGTCAATTTAAAGACTTCAAGAATTGTGGGGCACCGGAGTTTGATGGTAAGGGTGGTCCCGTGGAGTGTATAAGATGGTTCGAAAGGATTGAAGCGGTGATTGAAAGGAGCCATTGCACGTATGATGACCAAATTTCTTATGCATCCGGTATGTTTAAAGATGATGCTTTAAGTTGGTGGAAACAAGAGATAACCTTGGGTCGGACCTATAACTTGTCATGGGCCAGTTTCAAGAACAAGGTGAAGGAAAAGTTTTGCCCTCCTTATGAACTCCAAAATTTGACCATCGAATTTGTCCATCTTAAAATGGACGGGGCCGATTACAAGGGCTATATTAGACGATTTCAAGATTTGTCTACCCTTGTTCCTCATCTAGTGAATCCCGAGCCCCGGGCCATTGATAAATTTGTTTTGGGCTTGACTCCACAAGTCCGCTCTCTTGTCAACTCGGTCATGCCTACTTCTATGACCGATGCTATCAACCGATGCCGGTAGTGTTACCGAGGATCTTTTGAGAAGTGGGGTGTTGAGCAAGTCATCAAAAAGAAAAGAAGTGCCAGAATCAAGTGGAGTAAAGAAGATGGGGAGGTTTGATCCCAAGAATGCTAATAGGGGTAGGGTGATGGCGGCGGTGGAGCCGGTGAAGAAGGCTTATTTGGGACCCCATCCTTTATGTGGAAGATGCAACAAGCACCACCCCACCAATGTTCAATGTGGGGCATGTTTCAATTGTAACCGAATTGGACACATGTCCAAGGATTGTAGGGCACCGAGGGCGGCCCCACAAAATGTAGCCCCTCTTCAAGCTATTCCTCCTCGTGCCAATCAACAAAAGGGCACATGCTTTGAATGTGGTAGTCCTTATCACTACCGCCATAATTGTCCTCAATGGGTTGGACAACAAGTTCAAGTAGCCGTCCATCCCAACCAACTTCAAATTGCCGGGCCTAACCAAAACCGGGGACAACAAGGCCATCAAGTTCAACCCCGTGGCCGAGCCTTTGCGGTCAATGCCAATGAAGCCCGTAATGATACCAATGTGGTTGCAGGTACATTCCTTCTTAATGGTCATTATGCAACGGTTCTATTTGATTCCGGAGCCGATTTTAGCCTTATTTCCTCTAGCTTTGTTCCCTTGATTGATGTGAATCCGTGTGCTCTAAACTATGTGCTTGATATAGAAATGGTAAATGGTGCTCTAACAAAACTTAGTCAAATACTTCGTGATTGTATTTTGACTCTAAACGACGTCGAGTTCTTTATCGACCTTATGCCTTTAGATATTGGGAGCTTTGATATTATTTTGGGTATGGATTGGTTGACGGTGGTAAATGCGACTATTGATTGCGGTGAAAGAGTTGTTAAGATACCATTGTCAAATGGTAAAATTCTTAGAGTTCAAGGCGAAACCTCCGATTCTTCCAATTCTAAAGTCTTTAGTGCTACCGTCACAAAGGTAGAATTGAAGACCGTTCCTATTGTTTGTGAATTTCCCGATGTTTTCCCGGATGACTTACCGGGATTACCTCCATCTCGTCAACTTGACTTCCGTATTAATCTAATTTCCGAAGCCGCACCCGTGGCTAAAGCTCCTTATAGACTTGCTCTAACCGAAATGCAAGAATTAGAAACTCAACTTAAAGAACTCCAAGAAAAAGGTTTCATTCGTCCTAGCCAATCTCCTTGGGGTGCTCCTATTCTCTTTGTCAAGAAGAAAGATGGGTCCTTTAGAATGTGTATTGACTACCGGGAGTTGAATAAACTCACGGTGAAGAACTGATATCCTCTTCCTAGAATCGATGACCTTTTTGATCAACTTCAAGGTGCTAAGCACTTTTCCAAAATCGATCTTCGCTCGGGTTATCATCAACTCCGAGTACATGAAGATGATATTCCAAAAACGGCTTTCCGTACAAGGTATGGACACTTTGAATTCACCGTTATGCCTTTCTGTTTGACTAATGCGCCGGCGGTGTTCATGGATTTGATGAACCGGGTGTGTCGACCTTTCTTGGACAAGTTTGTCATTGTCTTCATTGATGACATACTTGTTTATTCTAAAACAAAAGAAGCGCATGCCGAACACTTGCGTGAAGTACTTGAATTATTGAGAAAGGAGAAGTTGTATGCTAAATTCTCCAAGTGTGAGTTTTGGTTGGAGAAGGTCCACTTTCTTGGTCACATGGTGAGCAAAGATGGTATTCACGTGGACCCAAGCAAAATTGAAGCGGTCAAGGATTGGAGAAGACCCAAAACGCCATCCGAGATCCGTCAATTCCTTGGATTGGAGTATTATAGAAGATTCATTGAAAATTTCTCCCGTATTGCACAACCTCTTACTCTCTTGACTCAAAAAGAAAGAAAATTCGAATGGGGCGAAAGACAAGAAAATGCCTTCCAAACTCTTAAAGATATGTTGTGTAATGCACCAATCTTGACACTCCCGGATGGAGTTGAAGACTTTGTAGTATATTGTGATGCTTCGGGAAAAGGTTTGGGTTGTGTTCTTATGCAAAGGGGCAAAGTCATTGCTTATGCCTCTCGTCAATTGAAAGTGCATGAGAAGAACTACCCGACTCATGATTTGGAATTGGGAGCGGTTGTGTTTGCTTTGAAGTGTTGGAGACATTATCTCTATGGCACAAAATGTGTGATTTACACCGATCACAAAAGTCTCCAACACATCTTTAACCAAAGTGAATTGAACATAAGGCAAAGAAGATGGCTTGAACTCTTTAGTGACTATGATTGTGATATCCGTTATCATCCGGGCAAGGCCAATGTTGTGGCCGATGCCTTGAGTCGAAAAGAGAGGGTTAAGCCAAGGCGGGCTAGAGTTATGAGTCTCACGGTAGGGCCAAGTATTCGTGACCGAATCATCGAAGCCCAATTCAACCCTACCGGAGAACTTTGGTAATGAAAACTTGGATGGCATGGAGCAACAATTTGATAGAAAAAGTGACAACGGGCTATATTTAGTTGAAAGGCTTTGGGTTCCCATTTTCGGTAATCTAAGAACATTTCTCATGAATGAAGCCCATCGATCGCCTTATTCGGTTCATCCCGGATCGGATAAGATGTATTTTGATTTGAGAGATTTTTATTGGTGGCCGGGCATGAAGCGTGATGTGGCTAAATATGTGAGTGAGTGCCTTACTTGCTTACAAGTAAAAGTCGATCACAAGAAGCCACCCGGATTGTTGGTGCAACCGGTGACACCCGAGTGGAAATGGGAACATATAGCAATGGACTTCATTACGAAGTTACCGAAGACAAAAAGTGGTCGTGATACGATTTGGGTAATAGTGGATCGGTTAACGAAGTCGGCTCATTTCTTGGCCATTCGTGAAACCGATAAATTTGACACCATGGCTCGTTTGTACATTAAAGAAGTGGTGTCTAAACATGGAGTTCCGGTTTCTATCATCTCCGATAGAGATACCCGGTATAACTCAAATTTTTGGAGAGCCTTTCAACGTGCAATGGGTACACAACTTAACATGTGCACGACGTTTCATCCTCAAACGGATGGACAAAGTGAAAGAACAATACAAACGCTTGAAGACATGTTGAGGGCTTGTGCTATTGATTTTGGTGGTAGTTGGGAAGATCATTTGCCATTGGTAGAATTGTTGAAATTATGAGAATATTCCAATATATTTATACGGCCTCATATCTATGAACCTTAAGGGTCGCACGCGAAGAATGGGGAGGGCTTAGTTGAACTTCATATTAATAACAAATATCCTATGTAAAAGATAATAACTAGAAGTTTCTAAAAATAGTTTTTGGAAAGTTTCCAAAAATAGATTTGGAAATGACGAGCGGGTCAGAAACGCGAGTCGGGTCGAAAGCGGGATCGGACATCAAGCACCATGAGTCGAACCATGGGTCGACAATGGGGACCCACTAGGTCGGCCACGCACGAGAAAAGAAAAAGGGAAAAAGGGTTGTTTCCTTGTCCCACATTGATTGGGATAAGGAAACCTAAATAGAATCCAAAAACCCTTTTTCCAATCAATTCTCTCTTCTCCTCTTTGAAGCATGGGTCGAAATTCTCTACCCTTTTGGTATAGAATTTTGAGCTAGCTTTTCTAGTTATTTTTATATTTGGTGGTATTTAGCTATAACGGTGAAGTTATAGCTAGCACTTAGCTAAGTGCCGAAGATCCATTCGTGTGTACGAGTCTTTAGAGGAGTTCCTACACTTGGGATCTAGTACGTGACAGAGTTCTCGTCTCCGGGTTTCTACAAAGAGGTTAGGTTTCTTTCTTTGTTATATTTATTTATTTATTTATTAGTTGGTTATATTGCATGCATGATAGATCGTAATTAGGGAATTAATTAGTTAATTGTTTTATTAACTTATTCCGCATATATAATTAGTTAGGTTAATTAATTATTGCATAAGTGAATTAAACTAGATTAATTTACTTGCTTAATTAATTAATCGTAACTAATTAAGGATGTTCATGTTTTATTAAAAGGTTTTTTAATTAAACGGTTTTGGATAAATTAGTACTTGGAATTCGACCTCCCCTTCACAAGGGAAGTCGAATTCGACTTTCTAATATAATTAGGGTTTCGAATTCAATAACCCTTCACATGGAAGTTGAGTTCGACTAGGATTAATTAAATTGAATTTTAATTATTTACACTATAAACCCTAAGTTTTGAATAAACTAATTTGAAATCCTTTCAAATTGTGAACATCCATTTTAGATACAAAGAGTTGTATAGTTAATAAAATCCCAACAGTGGTATCAGAGCGCAGGCTCATGCATGGTATAATCACTAATAGATATACAATTCATTAGGTTTTTCGAATTGTATATAATTGGTTGAATTAACCCGTATGTGCGTACCGGGTCGGTTCACCCATGTGACTATTATAGAATTTTTGTATTTATTGTATGCCTATGTACATGCACTCATAGCCATGACCGTAGTCACTAAAGAGATGATATAGGATATTACTATGCGTAAACCCTCTGTTTAGTCCATACGTTTTATTAGTAGTGATCGTAATTGATTGTTTCTCAAGTTTAATTTTCAAATGAGATTGAAATGGTATATGTTTTATTTTGGAGAAAATGAAATTTGGATTTTGAGAAGATAAAACCAATTTTTGAGAAAATTAAATTAATTTTGTAAATGTCTTTTAAATTAAATTAATGAGTATTTTCAATTCTTGAAATCAAAATTGAGTTGCATACTCAAAAAGAAAATCTTGAGAAACAGAAGTCATTTCGAGCTTATTTATATTGATACTAGTTGTCGAAGTAAGTGGGAGCTCGATAACGGATCACGAAAGTAATAGACGTAGTAACTTGCTTTAGTTGGAACTACATGTAGTATTATGGACTAGTTTATGCATGCAGATATATATGTATTAATATGGTTTAAATGATGCATGATATTTTAAACCCTATAGATTAAAGAACATATATAAATTAGTTTTAATGAGAAACTTGTTTTTAGAATTAAAACTAAAATGAGTTTTATAAAATTGAGATTTTGAGAAACTCGAAATAAAGTTTTACGAAAAGAATCAAAATTAGGAAAGAGTTTTTAATTTCATGCATTATTGTTTGTGTTGCTCTTTTATGCCTTAGACGTCACAAACATATTTCGTAGAACTTAATAGGTTAAAGTTGTTAACTTGAGTAGGTGCAAGTAATTTGTTTTGAATGCATGCGAACCAAATTGTCATCAGGCTAATTTATTAGTCTAAACTATTCTACCCTTATAAAGAAATCCCTGCTATCCTATAAGAAGCACCCGACCGTCTACGCTCCCTGTTGCTCTGGACCGTTGCCTAAGCCATAGATAGACACGGGGTGGTCCTTCATGTCTGCCTATCCCAGTTACCAGACATGGACAGCCACACGCCAGCTTATAGGCGGATTTTGCTAGGTCGCCCTGGACCGTTGCCTAGGTACTAGTCGGAAAGGATGAGACTAAACATGCCATTGGACCAAGGAGTGATCGAAGTCTCATTAAGAGTTGTATTGTACGATCGGTTGCAAACCAGCCTTATTGATAAACGAACATGTGGTCGCCCGACCGTTGCCGGATACACGTGACGTGGACTCAATTTGGTTCTTTAAGCTTTAACCAAATAGAAGATTTTGTTTTAAAATCTTGGGTAGCTATACTAGTTAAAGATAAATATCAATTGCTAAAATGAGAACCTAGTTTAAGTAGTAAACTCCGCTAGTTGTTAAATGTTATTTGAATTATCTTACTAATATCTTTGCTAGATAATGAGAAGCTAAATGAGAGTGACTTCGATATCTATTCGAGATTTATTCTTGAGGTATGAGAAGAAGTTGCATTTTCTTGACATTGTCTCCAATAACAAGTACACTATTGTTATCTTGTATTCTCTAGTAATACAATGAGCAAAGTGAGATTGTTTGTCTTGTGATTGCAATATACCTTTTGATGATCAAAAGGAGTCGAGCATTCGAAAGCTCACTTCATGGTTATAAAGTTTGTAGCATGTTCGAGAAACAAGCTCACTAGAAAGCCATGTTAATGTTGCATGCGATAAGACAATCTATGTAACCTTATGAAGCGAGTACATGGATAGATCACAACGACTTATGTCACCTATATAGAGTTTGGGACGAATTTAAATTCACCGACCAAACCCTACAAACATATTCAATGTGCCAAGGTGAAATAAGAGTGTGTTAAGTTGCATCAAGATTTGAAGGCAACTAATGGAGCTATGCTTGGCAAAGCTTTAGTTGTGATGAGTATGGAGAAGTCAAGAAACCTGATAGAAGGTACAAGAGGTAGAGTGAAGAACAAGTTTGTTTTGTTTTCACGATGACATTTCTTAATCCAAGAAAGGGAACAAGAAGAGTTCTTAAGAGATACTACCTATAACCATTGTGGTTTAGATAGGTCATTTGGAAGTGAAGCAATTTTGACTATCTTACTAGCAAGATTATGTCGAATAAAAGCTTTGCTAAATAAAGTATCTATTTTGATTATATGTTTTCCTAAGATAGATGACACTAGTTGTCAACCTAAGATTTATTGAGTTGTTCAATATCGGAAAACAAGTAGGAAATGCAAGACGCGAGATTCTAGAATCACAACCTTGAAGAGCATGTCGGATTTTACCTAAGTGATTGAATCTTGATCTAGTCTTGTCATTTGAACGAGAATTGTTCTTGGTCTTTGGAATGCCGTATATACAAAATTTTGAATATGTATTCGAAATTTTCTAAAAGTATTACACTTAGTTGTTTTGCTTATATATGACGTCATAAGTTCCTACTCATTGATAATCAAAAGTTTATTTTGGATCATACGTGTGAAAATAGAAATGCCTCACATTTCGTTTGTCTTCACCATTGAAACATACAAGGTATGGTTCAAGATGATCTAAAGTAACTTCATCCCTTTTTGGTTAAACCTTATTCCAAGTAGTGAAGGTTATATGTTATGGCATTAATGAGAATTATCTTGTTTTATGTCTAACAAGTAATGATTCGTGAATTAGTCAAGAGTTAGTCTTGATTGATAAATATCTTCATGGTTTCCACGATAAGTGAAACTTATCAAAATCAAGGGTTGCTAGAATTCTTAGATTCAGTGGGAGCGGTGTAGATCTTGAAAGGTTTCAAGAGATACGAGTCACAACCTTCTTGAGATGATTAGCCATTACGCGTGGTAGGCCTTAGAGTGTGAGCTCAGAGGCACAACAGATTTAGGTTAAACCGAATATCTACATGTTGGATTAGTAGGTGTTAATCGAAAGATCCATATAAGTGATGATTGAAAGCTTGTAAAGTTGCAAAGCATTCGGAGTCAGTGAGATTGATTTCTGAATCCAAATTAAAGCTTGTCTTGAAGTAACAAGATACTAATTGCCCTAAGCTCATAAGTTAGCTATGAGTTTTAAGCAATAAAAGGTCACCATAAGCGAGGACGATAAATGGTGCAACCTAAAGGTTATTCTAAACCTTTATATAGTATCTTGAGAACTTCAAATCATCAACAATCCGAATGTGCTCTTTAGAAGCATAATGGATTAACGCGTCTTTATTCGTTAATATAAACACAATTGACGTATTGTGTATAGACTTGGAATTTAATCTATGAATATTAGCTTAAGTAAGATTACATGATCGTGTCTAGAATTGTCTCTAGATAAGTGTTCACTTTAGATGAACCTCATGACATGAAGTTTCTCGGTCATGTCATAAATCATGTGTATAATTCAAATAAGTTGGTTAGCTTGTCTAAACCATTTTCGAGATCCAAGAGTCTTGGATTGTCGATAAGCGGAAAGGAATAAATTCCTTATAGACGAAAGAGATATATGAACTTTTCGTAATATCTCAACAGTGGTCCATTATTGGATTTGTAGAATATATCGCCCCCTTTAGAGGCATATGGAAACGTCTTGTGGGATATATGATATTTTATCATATCATATTTATGAGATGCTTGTGACACGCTTGAGAGAGAGATCGCGTGGATATTCTAAAAGGTTCAATACAAGTGATGGATTAAGCAAGACCCCTAAGGGAAAGGCATATCCTTGGTTAATGTGAATTGACTAAGAGTTAAGGGTTAGATTTGCTGATTAATCACGTTGTGATAAAGTTTTAGTATTTGATATTGGAACCTATCGGAAGTGTTGAAGAGAATAATAGCATTCTCATTCTTACGCTCCAAGTTCTATATTTGCATGCTTAAAACCAATCCATGAGTCATGAAAATGATTCTAAAATGTTGCCCATTACCGCTCATTGATTACGGGAGTAATAATGAATAAAGGTAATTGTGAGAGATGATATATTATTTGCGTTGCGTAAATAATGTGTATAGAGGTACAATCATTTCACAAGTATTCAAGAGAGAGAGTTGAATATTGGGATTAGACCCATTCCTCAAGTAATCATGTGGATCATGTTGACAACGCAAGAATCTTGAGAAGTGGTAGTGTCTAGTTGTCCTTCGACTTGAGACGTGATGTGTGAAAATCTAGTTTTAAAATTTATAAACAAGAAATACCGATTAACCGATTACTACACACTCTCGGGTAGTGTACCCGTTCGTTTGCAATATAGTTTAAAGGTAAGTCCAGGTCGAATCCACAGGGAATGTATAAGAAATAGCGAGTTTTAAGTAGTTCAAAGAGCTTTTAGGTTTTATGACCCTCGTCAGTTGATTTGAAAATTAAATTAAAACTAAAATGAAAACTAAATAAACTTGAAAAGATTTATCGAGAACAATAATATTAAAAGGTCATCTACTTTGACTCCATGATACATCAAATTCAGGTTGCACTTTAATTGAAAGACCAATTCAAATATGACGACTTATAATCGAGAACCAAACAAAGACTCACTCCGTACCCGTCAAGTTCGTTACTTTATTTAACCCCCTTAATCAACTAGATCCATTACTTAAGACCGGTACCCCGAGACGCCTCTTATAACTTCACTAATTAACTATTTGTTTTGATTATTAAGATAACAATTATGCCAATTGGTTGTACCCAACCATTAACCCGTTAATCCTCATTATCAAATGATTCCCTTTTACCGTACCCGTCATAAAAGCAATTACTTATACCTAAGCAATCAAAATATCTCTTACCCAACCCTAGTTACCACTGAGATTAAGCAAGATCTATCCGAAATCAGAAGATAAATGACAAAGAATTAATAAGCTAAGATCACGACATAACGTTAAATCAAATCGTCTTGAATAATATAAATCATGCAACCATCATTCAATAATATCACTTCATCTCAGTAGATGATGAAGTATTTAGCTACTCATAGTCAAAAACAGAACACAAAGAGTAATTGAAAAGAGAAACATAGTGTACCAATGTGTTTGATCTAACTAGAAAGCAAAGAAAACGTAATCGAAAGTCTTTGATCTCACGAACAACTCCGTAGCCTTTGAGGACGTAAAAGCTACTGCAAAACCCTCTAAAATAACCCTAATTTCATAAACAAGTGATCAGATCTTTTGGTAGGGTTTTGGTCTTCTATTTATAGGGTTTAGGAAAGTTCCAAATCTGTCGACTTAACTTATGCGCCGCATGGCAATTCCATGCGCCGCATGGAATGTGTTTTTAGAAATTTGGGTGCCCGCTATGCGCCGCATGAAGATCTCATGCGCCGCATGGAATGTGTTTTCAGAAATTTGGGTGCCCGCTATGCGCCGCATGAAGATCTCATGCGCCGCATGAAATGAAGTCAGAAGCTACTGCCTCGAAATCTCTTAATTTGTGCGCCGCATACAACTCATGCGCCGCATGAAATCTCATGCGCCGCATGGATTGATGTCTAGAGCTACTGCCTCAAATTCACACTTTTTATGCGCCGCATGTAGCTTCCATGCGCCGCATATGTCTTCAGAAATCACTAAACTTGTATTTTCCATCTCGTCTTCACACGAACTCATCCTCGAACCTTCTATATGCATCCAGAAGTCGTCTAAAAGCCATTTCTAACCATTTTGCACTCCTGGAACCTAAAATCACACAAACACTATGAAAGTATCGAATATTCATGCATTTAACTCATAATTAACTCTAAAAACGGCTTATTAACGATGTGGAAATATGTATAATTATGTACACATCAAATTCCGCCACACTTGAGCTTTGCTTGTCCTCAAGCAAATTCAAGACAAATCATAAAAAATCTGGACAATGAAACGGTATTTATACTTTTCAACCATTTTGCACTCCTGGAACCTAAATCACACAAACACTATGAAAGTATCGAATATTCATGCATTTAACTCATAATTAACTCTAAAAACGGCTTATTAACGATGTGGAAATATGTATAATTATGAACACATCAAATTCCCCCACACTTGAGCTTTGCTTGTCCTCAAGCAAATTCAAGACAAATCATTAAAAATCTGGACAATGAAACGGTATTTCTACTTTTCAAACCATTTAAAGCATAGTCATGCAAAACGTTTAAGAGAAATGCTTTAAACAAAATCAGAAAGCTATAACTTACGCGGTAAAGATACTTAGACAATCAGATCTAAAAGCCAGCCTTATACTCGTGTTAATACCTCTAAAACCGTTCTATAATCCCAAGTGTCTTACAGCTCAGTCTTACTCTTTTATGCAATAAGTTAAGCACTTAATAAAGGTTTGTATAGCAATTAGTTCCACTAGCTACTAGCAAGGCACGTTATCTTATTATTGGTTGTACTTGTGAATCACTACATAGACATACTCTTACCCTACCGTCATGCTTCCTAACTAGACACCAAAGCAGTTATATGATATTATCATCTTTAATAGTTGAGACAGCGGTGACAGGTCGGTGGTTCCCCACGCGCAAAGCGACATAACCCAACTAACGGTTAGAGTTTATACCTTACATCAAGACAGCGGTGACAGGTCGGTGGTTCCCCACTCGCAGAGCGACATAACTTGATGTGTATAATTTTACTCGTTTAATAGCTCATAGAACTCATTTATTAATCTACTGATCGTCTTTCTTTAAGATTTTTACATTATTTCATGCATTGACTTAATCAGAGATCCCAGACGACTCATATACTTACCTAGTATACTAGCTATTCAACAATCAATAGTGCAAGATTTAAGGATAAACCATACGTCTAATATAGATCTTACACAAGCACTTAAAGCATTAAGGTTCAATTATATACCATTACCAACAGACTAGATAGTTCTAATTGCTAAGTGTATATTTAAGTCCGGTTAAAATGTGCTATAGGAAAGTATATCGCATGCCATTTAAGCTTAAGCTATAATCCACTTGGTCAAATGAACAGCCACAAATCTATGGTTAAACTTAAAGCTCTAACTAACAATTCATCTTACCGAAGTTAATATTGCTTATTTATCCTCATCTTTTGTCTATAACAAAGCTTATTTCTCAAAAATGAAAATTTTGCATGAATGAATTAGTAGAAAACTTGCACTTTTGGTTTTACCTAAGTAGCAATGCTTGCTACTGAATTATTTATCCAAATAAACATCAAAGTGAAACGAAATTGTTTAAACGCCAACAGAGGCGCATTACAGACCAACTAAAATGAAACATAAGATAATCAAGTTCAGAAAATGGGATAACACTACCAAACTGATGACTCTATGCCCACGGTGCCGGCATCGCCATCACAATCTCCAAATCATCAAGAAGCATCAACAAACTCTAAAAATGCTACTCATCCAACGGAAAGATCGAAGGGCTACCACCGCCTTCATGAGTATCATGAGCTTCAGAAAAAGCATCACCACCAGGAATAATATTAGGCATACCCGTGGTTGCCCTACCTCCAGCCTCATCACCCTGTGGCGTGTAGTAACTAAAATAGTTACCGCTGTATCTCGGTGCACCGGTGTACATCCCGTATCCTGTACTCTGAGTGGTGTCGTCATAAGCTGCAGGCTGGTATCTGTACTGCTCCTGACTATAATCCTGCCGAGGAAAGAAAAAGTTAAAGGAAGGCTCGCTAGGTGGTATCACTGGTGGTGGATCATATGCGGGAATCTCTGGACGATCTCTCTGTGGCATGTGATCATACTCACGCTCTATCTGTCTCTGCCACATTGGAGCAAAATGCTCCTGCGTCTCCAAGGTCCTGTGAACTACACTAGTCATAAATCTCTGCTGGTCCAAGATCATGTCAGTGGTCCCCTGCAAACCAAATATGGCCTGCTGCATAGAAGAAAGATCAAGGGGATCAGAAGAAGAAGAAGCTCCACCGGTATACCTAGCCTCACTAGTACCATCATCTCTCTGCCGCCTCCTATTAGGTCTCTGCCCCTCAGCCAATGTACCAACAAACACATCCCTATTATCAACAACTACCACTAGTCCTGAGCGTCTCAAATCATCCAACCCAAAAGGAATAGTCGGGACTCTATTAACTCCTCTGTTGCACCTAGCATTCTGCAACTCTAACCTCAAGTAAATCTGGGAGATGTACTGCCCGCAGAAGAGACTCTGATCCCTGTGGGTCGCCATGTACCTAGCCAAAACAAATGGAGCACAAGCATATCTGTAAGGTGCTCCCTCATGAAACAATCTAATGAGCCAAACATCCAATGGTGAGACCTTATCCGTGTGGTCACCCCTAACTAAGAAACAATGGGTGATCATCTTATGCAATACCCTCAACAACGGATCAGCAATCTCAACATGCTTACTACTAGACATCTGAAAATCTCCACTGCCTCCAATCTCGTGCCAGAATTCTTCCAAACTCTTGTCATCATCAAAACCAAAACGCTTCTTATCCAACACTCCATTACATAAAAAGTCATAAGTATCAATATCCTCCAACTCCTCTCTACTAACCATCCCTGTCAAATAAGCGAACTCTGGCACAGAACAGTGCCTCTGAACACCTCCAGCTCTAAAATGAATCAATTTCTTTTCGTTGAACTCACTTGCCCGTAAACTAGTGTCAACCCTTAAAGTACTTAAAAATTCAAGACACCATTCTCTAACCGGTAATTGCGAACAACCAAAGATATTTTCCCACATTCTAAAAGTCTTAACTTGCCCATTTTCATTCCTAAATTTGCATATCAACATCCTTTGAATATCCTCAGCAATGCCTATACTAGCAAAATCTCGCCAACTTACAATTTTCGGTTGCATCACATTATCATACCTCATTTCTTGCAACTTGTTCAAATACGTCGTCCTTTCACGACCTGTAACACCTGGAAACTTAAGCCAATCATGGGCTTCAACAGGCATACTCTGAGCACCAGCATCTAACGGCAAATCCTTATACCTAAAGGTGTCACTTGGTTCCGGGTCCGTGAAGTCATACCCTCGAGGAATGCCCGGCACAAACTCGTTAGCACTTGAGGATGCTACTGCCTTTCCTCTCTGCAAAAACACATTAAACATTCATTATAACCTACTGAAATATCAAACATACCTAAAAACAAACTTCAACTCGAGCTAAAAATTGAAAACGTTTCACACAGAACAGTCTATGCGACGCACAGATTAACCATGCGGCGCATAGATCAACTTTTCAGAAAATCCAAAATTTCAAGTAGCCCGATATGCGGCGCATGGCTAATCCATGCGGCGCACAAATCCAGTTTCCAGAAAACTTTTTGTTTCAAAACATATTTAAATCACTTCCCACCAAAATTTGAACATATGTCAACATCATAATCACAGTTCCAGGTCAAACTAAGTCAATTTCAAACTTGCAATCAAATTCGAGTTCAAATCATACAAGTGATCATGTTAAACACAAATTAAGCTCGAATTAAACAAACCCAAACCAACAATTCTTCAATTCAATCATCACAACAAAATCCCCAATTCACTTTCTTAATCATGAACCTTAATTTCAAATTCGGAATTAAAAAATGCAATTAATCCTAATTGAAACAAGATATCATCAATTAAAGCACAAATAAACCATCCCCAATCATAAACAATCAAAAGCCCCAAATCAATTTCGATTTCCTCATGAACCTGATGGGTTTGTTGTTTGAGTGTTTAAATTTATAAAAATGTTGTACAAGTTATTATCTCAAAAACACACACACACCTTAACGGACAGGGGACTCGATCAGATGTAGTACAGTTTACTGATAAGAACAGGATCGTTCGCATGGACGCGTTGCTTTACCTAATCTAGTAATATGTGTAATTCTAGCGGTTGTGAGGTTGTCACGATTTCCTATTATACTAATGCAAATAAAAGTAAATAAAAGCCGCAACCGCTTATTCAGCGAGAGGCTTAGTCTGAAAATAGTTTGAAAAAACAAATAACAGTAATTAAATTAAAATACTTGTTTGGCATCTCCGATCTCATGGTACGACCAAATACTATTATACCTACTTGCTAGACTGTTGGAAACTCAATCACGGCTCAGATTCTCGTTAGATTCACTTTGTCTAATTACTAGTGTTGTTGCTAGACTCACACTAACCTATAAACAAATTCTCGTTAGATTCACTTTGTCTAATTACTAGTGTTGTTGCTAGACTCACACTAACCTATAAACAAATTCTCGTTAGATTCATTGTTTAAGCATTATTGACCTAAAGTTTGTGTTACTAATTCATCTTTTAGTTACCCGACTCTTAAGCCATGACCAGATAGTAATTATCTCCGGTGACCACAGTGCTCGTTTCTAAGTCAAAGGATCGCGTGCGACATTGTTAAGCATCATGTTCAATTTGTCCTAATTACTACGGTTCTGGATCCCTCGGTTACAAGTGAATCACCTTTTACAGCTATTTATAGACCGAATAGTGTTTTCCATCCTAGCATATTAGTTCTAGTGTATGATCATAGACAACCATCAGAATTAAACTAATATATTCAGATATAGATCCAATAATAATATGAAGAACTAGTAAAACATGGATCTACGATAAACAGTAAAACACACTCCAACAGATTCTAACAAATAAAGTAAAACAATAAACATCTACATGATCACATTGATCCAAACAAGTATTCAGCCTACTAGTCGGACATTATTAAAGGAATAACAAAGTCTGAAAAGATGAAAGACATTGTTTACCAAAAGAAAGTAAAATAGAAAAGTAGATCTAGACCGAGGATGAAGATCGAAAGGTGTTAGAAGCTCCAAAACCTTCTGGAAATTTGCAACTACGACCTAGGGTTTGATCTAGGCGGCTAGGGCTGCTGAATCGGCTCTCTCTTTGGGTTTTGAGGGTTAGTTCGACTTAAATAGTGATTTAAGTCGGTTGCTGATCTGGGCCGCCCAGCGGCGCTGGGACTGGGCCAGCGGCGCTGGGTGTGAGGGAGCGGCGCTATTGACTTGCCAGCGGCGCTGGTAGCTCCTGCTGCAGTTCGTACTTCTTCGTTCGGCTCCCGAATCACCTCCTTGTTTCTTGTAACTTCATATGCTTCCTTCTTGATGTCATTTACCCTCTCTCGCATCTTTCCATGAACCTGCGTAAACATACGACTCCATTAAGTACCGATAGTTCCGGAATATTAACTCATTTAGACATTGAAATGAAGCCTTTCGATAGGGGTTTTTATCACAAAATGGACGCTCATCATATACCCCCACACTTAAGTCTTTGCTTGTCTTCAAGCAAATAGTGCAAGAAAAATAAAACAATGATGAGTGGACAACTTAAGTGTTAAAGTATTCTACTTTATTAAAAACATTTGAAAGATTAGTCATGCAAAATGATTTGAGAAAGCTTTAGACAAAATCAGTAAGCTATAGCTAGAGGCAAGATAATTGGTCAATCAAAACTAAAAGCTAATTTTTTATTCGTGTTAATACCTCTAAAATAGTTCTATACTTCCACATGTCTTACAGCTCAATCTTACTACCTTCTGCTGACTAGTTAAGCACTTAATTAAGGTTTGTATAGCAATCAGAACTACTAGCTACTAGCAAGGCATTTATATTCATTCGTTTGTGTACTTGTGAGTCACTACTTAGATATACTCCTACACTACAGTCATGCTTGCTAGCTAAACACTAAAGCAGTTATACGATATTATCATCTTTAATAGTTGAGACAGCGGTGACAGGTCGGTGGTTCCCCACTCGCAGAGCGACATAACTCAACTAAAGGTTTACATCAAGACAACGGTGACAGGTCGGTGGTTCCCCACGCGCAAAGCGACATAACTTGATGCGTTTGGATTTTACTCGTTAATAGTTCTTTGAACTCTTTTTAATCTACTGATTGTCTTTCTTAAGATTTACTACATTATTCATGCAATAGACATTTATCAGAGACCCCAGATGACTCATACTCCTACTCCGCATGCAACTAGTTCACATTAAATAGTGTAAGAATTAAGGCGAACCATACATCTAAACTAGTTCCTACACAAGCACGTATAGCATTAAGTCCAATTAATACACCTATGCTAATGACTAGAAAGCTCTAATTGCTAGGCATATTAAAGTCCGGTTAAATGTGCTATGGCAAACATAATCGCATACAGTTTCAGTCTAAGCTCTAATCCAGTTGGAAGCATGAACAGCCACAAATCTATAGTTAAGCTAACAATTCTAACAACCCTTCATCTACCAAGGCTAATATTGCTTAGTTATCGTCATCTTTTATCTACTTGCAAAGCTTATGTTCTCAAAATAGTTTTCAGACACAAGAAAAACTTAAAATTTGCATGAAATAAGTAGTAGAAAACTTGTGAAAAATCAAACAATTAGACCAAGGGTTTTTTCCTATTCCATCCCCCCACACTTAAATTGTACAACGTCCTCGTTGTACTAGACATAGAAACAAAGGGAAATGGAAAAACACGTAAAAGTAAAAGTAAAAGGATTAACGAAACTTCTCGGGTCTTAAATTGCATGATAGTTGTTGAAGATGGCATTTGCGGAGCGACTTGAATGATGTTGTATCTTCAAAGACTTGAGTCGTCTCCATTTGATGGAGATCCATTGATGCTTCTCCACCTTCTTTTCTTTTTGGTATTTTCTGATTTTTTGATTTTTTTGGATTTTTTGGTTTTTCTGATTTTTTTTTGATTTTTCGCGATCTGGTGTGCAGAATGGAGCTTGGGAGCGGCGCTGGGATGCCCAGATGCATTCCCAGCGGCGCTTTTGACTCCTGTACGTGTTCCGATGTCTGATTTCTTCAACGATTTGATGCTCGAACTCCCCCACACTTAGCTTTTGGCCAAGTGCATGGTTTCCTTCAGACTACAAAGCAATATACTCCTGCACACTTCAATCAAAATATCAAAATGGAAAATACAAAGCTAAAACATGAAAATAAAAATAAAAATAAAAAAAAAACGAAATACGATTGCAATAAGTTACTTGTTTCCTTGATCCTTTGAAAGCTTGCATCTGTGAATCTCAAAACATACTCATAATATAGATCACAAATGATAAAGTTTAAAACAATCACTTAATTGCAATTAGTCACATATTCCTAAAAATGAAAATAAAAATACGGCTTGGGTTGCCTCCCAAGAAGCGCTAAGTTTAACGAGTCTTCAGCCGGACTCGGCCTAGGAACTAGGGTGAGGAAGAATACGGGGTAGGCCGGGGGCCGGTACCCGTCGGAGATCTAATGTAAAGGTCGGATTTATCCCAAAGGTGTGATTCTATCCTTCTTTTCTTAAATTCCCATGCATAGCTCCTAGTTTTGCATTTAGTTCCGAATGGGTTGGTCTTACTAATGTCTTCCTTAGTCAAAACTACTTGGTTGTATCCCATGGTCAAGGTTATTTTCTTTGCTTTCACATTAACAGATGAACCTACCGAAAGCAGAAACGGTTGACCTAAAATCACGTGATCTCTTGTAATCGAATCGTCCTCAACTACAAAGAAATCAGTGGGGATATCCAATTCCTCTATCCTAATCACTAGGTCTCTTATGACGCCTTTGGTTAAAACCTTTACTCCTCCTACTAACCTAATTTCTAAATCTTCCCATCTTAACCCTATCTCTATATTTCTTTAAATTATTCTTGTAAATTCCTATGGGCAAGATATTAGATGTGGCTCTAAGGTCTACGTAGGTATTGTAACAACCCTCAATTTCCGACTAGGAGAATTTACTTAGACTTATCTAGGTATCTATCCCTAGAGGTTTATTAAGAGAATTGGCCTTCTAGATATTTAAGGCATAGTGATAATTGCCCTCTAGTTCAATGAAATACCATAGATGACTAGCTATCTTAGATTTGCCATAAACCATAACTATAATCATTCAAGACAATATCAAGCTATAAAGTAGTTCTAATTGAACTTGATGAAACGACAATAAACCAAAAACTTCATTTCAAGAAGCCAAGCTATATAAATAATAATGTAAGACTCACAACTTGTGACGAAGTCAATAAATCTTACAAAATTGTCCAACAGCTTAATCACCAAGCCAATTAAAGTAAATATGGACCTGAAAATAAAATGACTATCTCATAATATATTTATAAACCAATATGCACATAAAAGTGTTTGAATGATAATAATAAGTATATATATGTCTAATATAAATACAAAATGTACATACATTGAGCTAAGTGACAAAACTAAAATACAAATGTGTACACATATACATATATATACACGATACATATATATATACGCATATAAACATATATATTTTGTCTAGAAAACCAATTAACTTATAAATTTAAACACACTTATAATTTATACAAATAATACATACACATATACACTTACATAACACCTTTAAAATTCAAAATCCCCTCCCATTTTACCCTAAATAAACCGGCCCCCATTCCCAAAACCCAACACCCAATAGTTGATCAACTAGTTTGTATTCTCCAAGACACGTTACACCTAAACCCTTAATCTTCTTCACATTATTCATTACTCCTTTTTCCAAACACACACACACTCTTACACTCTAAGAAAAACAACTTTCTCTTCCTCTTTTCCACTCATATTCACGGCTTAAACAACAAAGAAAAAGGCAAGACAAAATCAAATCCAAACAATAACAATAATAAGGGTTTATGCTGGAATAAGTAAGGGTTGATTCAAGCAAGGATTAAGGGTGGTGTTAAGCTTGGAATAAGGGTTATTAGAAGCCTAGAAGGCCACGAAAATTCTGCCCAAAAACATCTTCAAATCCGAGTTCATCAAGGGTATAACTCATCATCTCTTTGTTTAATCTATCTTGTTTTTGTATATATTAAAAGATCTTTATCAAAAATCACGTTTTTCTTTGATTTTCTTCTTGATTTAAACTCAATGAGGGTAAGGTTGATAGATCCTTATCTCACATGTTCATGCATGTAAAGATCTAGAGAAAGGATTCAAGGATTCAACACAAACAAGACCCAAGAGTTAGTAGTTGTAAGATTTGTTGCTAAATGGGTTTAAGGATTTGATTAAATCTGATCTTTAATGAATATTATGAGATTATAATCTGTGATTTTTCAATAAAAAGGAGTTTTCAAAAAGGATATAAAAGTTTATAGCTTGTTTGTATGTGTAATGGTTAGATCTAAACATGCATGCTTAGATTTGCACTAGTTTTGATTGATTTTGATTTTGGAAGTTGAGATGGATTATTGATGATTTTGAATCTGCTATAATCAGTATATTTGATGTTAAAATCATACAAAAATAACCAACAAATATGTTAGTGGTAATTTAGAGTGCAAAGTAAGCAAACCAAGCCATTGGTTGGTTGTTTGGACCAAAATACAATCTGACAGAATCACAGTTTTCACTTTGGGCGGATAAACTGAGCATGTGACGACCGATTCAGGGAAAGTTGTCAAAATAAAAGTTGTAGATAAACGAGTTAAATTTAACCACCAACTGGAACCTGATGGGTTTGTTGTTTGAGTGTTTAAATTTATAAAAATGTTGTACAAGTTATTATCTCAAAAACACACACACACCTTAACGGACAGGGGACCCGATCAGATGTAGTACAGTTTAGTGATAAGAACAAGATCGTTCGCAGGGATGCGTTGCTTTACCTAATCTAGTAATATGTGTAATTCTAGCGGTTGTGGGGTTGTCACGATTTCCTATTATACTAATGCAAATAAAAGTAAATAAAAGCCGCAACCGCTTATTCAGCGAGAGGCTTAGTCTGAAAATAGTTTGAAAAGGAAAATAACAGTAATTAAATTAAAATACTTGTTTGGCATCTCCGATCTCATGATACGACCAAATACTATTCTACCTACTTGCTATACTGTTGGAAACTTAATCACGGCTCAGATTCTCGTTAGATTCACTTAGCCTAATTACTAGTGCTGTCACTTAGACTCAGACTAACCTATAAACAAATTCTTGTTAGATTCATTGTTTAAGTATTATTGACCTAAAGTTTGTGTTAATAATTCATCTTTTAGTTACCCGGCTCTTAAGCCATGACCAGATAATTATCTCTGGTGACCACAGTGCTCGTTTCCAAGTCAAAGGATCGCGTCTGACATTGTTAAGCATCATGTTCAATTTGTCCTAATTACTACGGTTCTGGATCCCTCGGTTACAAGTGAATCACCTTTTACAGCTAGTTATAGACCGACTAGTGTTTTCCATCCTAACATATTAGTTCTAGTGTATGATCATAGACAACCATCAGAAATAAACTAATATATTCAGATATAGAACCAATAATAATATGAAGAACTAGTAAAACATGGATCTACGATAAACAGTAAAACACACTCCAACAGATTCTAACAAATAAAGTAAAACAATAAACGTCTACATGATCACATTGATCCAAACAAGTATTCAGCCAACTAGCCGGACATTATTAAAGGAATAACAAAGTCTGAAAAGATGAAAGACATTGTTTACCAAAAGAAAGTAAAATAGAAAAGTAGATCTAGACCGAGGATGAAGATCGGAAGGTGTTAGAAGCTCCAAAACCTTTTGGAAATCTGCAACTACGACCTAGGGTTTGATCTGGGCGGCTAGGGCTGCTGAATCGGCTCTCTCTTTGGGTTTTGAGGGTTAGTTCGACTTAAATAGTGATTTAAGTCGGTTGCTGATCTGGGCCGCCCAGCGGCGCTGGCTGGGCTTGCCAGCGGCGCTGGGACTGGGCCAGCGGCGCTGGGACTGGGCCATGGTGCTGGATGTGAGGGAGCGGCGCTATTGACTTGCCAGCGGCGCTGGCTTGGCTGCCAGCGGCGCTGGTAGCTCCTGCTGCAGTTCGTACTTCTTCGTTCGGCTCCCGAATCACTTCCTTGTGTCTTGTAACTTCATAGGCTTCATTCTTGAGTCACTTGATGTCATTTACCCTCTCTCGCATCTTCCGTGAACCTACGTAAACATACAACTCCATTAAGTACCGATAGTTCCGGAATATTAACTCATTTAGACATTGAAATAAAGCCTTTCAATAGGGGTTTTTATCACAAAATGGACGCTCATCAGGACCCTAGATCCGAAGATTTCAAATTAAAGCCAAATTACTTGTTAAATTCGAATGTAATCACCATTAAGCACAAAACCCATATCATAGAATTAAGTAATTTCGTTTTAATTGAAACTTAATTGAATAATTTTGAAAATTTCGAACCTACACTCAACAACAATGCAAGAACAATCAAACCAAAGAATAGGAAGAATACATACCCTTGATGGCCTAACCATGATGAATGCACGAGAAAAACTAGAAGAAAATTCGAAAATTAAGGGTGTGGGTCGGTTTTGAGGGACTTGAAGTGTGTGTTTTTATGTTTTGAAAGACTTTGAATGATAAAAACTAAAGAAAGAACAATAAGAGAGGGAGAAAAGCAGATTTTCGTGGCCCCCACCTATCCAAACAAAATCCCAATCCATTTAAAACCTGGTCAACAAAAGTCAATGCTGAAAACCCTTCGATATGCGGCGCATAAGGTTCTCATGCGGCGCATAGAACCATTTTCCAGAAAGTAAAGAATTTTTAAGGCCCCGATATGCGGCGCATAGTTTTCAATTTTTCGAAAACAGTAGCTTCCCAGACACTATATGCGGCGCATATCTCACTTCCCCCACACTTAAAACTTACCTTGGCTCCTTTTGACTTACCGTAACGCGTGTGGGTGCCTCCAGACCTGCATTACTTAACAAAAAGCTATAAAAACGAAAAATAACAGTAACAAAACATAGAAAAAAAAACAGAAATGACACACCGGTTGCCTCCCGAGAAGCGCTTAATTTATTAACGAGTCGTTAGCTAGACTCGTTCCCCAAAGGTCACCATGGTGGGCTCTTAAACGCCCCCACACTTAAAGTGTCCGGGCGGTTTACGCGAATAAGGTGAATAAAATGTGTATCTAATTTTAATCATCACCCAAACCATTTCTTTCACCTTAACAAAGTTCACTTTTAAGATGTCAAAATCCTTTGTTTTCTTTTCAAAATTCATTTTAAAAATCCACCCTTTCATCCTTACATAGAATATCTCTAAAATTTTGTTATGGCACGGAATTTTCAAGTATTTCATGTCAAGGCCATTCCATTCAAAAGGGTCGGGAGCTAAAGGTTTCGAGGCTAGTTTAGAGAATAAAAAACCATGCATGAAATTATTACTAGCCCTAAGATTACCTAACCTAATGCAATTAAAATTATAATTCAAATCACAATAGGTAAGAGTAAGAAAACTCTAGAGATAACCCGACTTGGGTTGCAAAACATCTTTCCCTATATCCTTGCTCTCAGCTATCGTGAGGGTCGTTTGCCCTTTATCCGGCTCTTTCCTTCGTGCCATGATCCTCTTGAAAAATTTCAGCGGCCTTGGCACTTTCAAACTATCACTTGGCTCCATAAATTCATCCATAAATTCCTCCATTCTCATGTCACCAAGATCGGACTGCGAATGAGACAATTCGAGTTCCTTTGTATCCTGCAAAAGAGAGTCAGTAGTACTTGAAACATGATAAGAAACAGAAACTACCTCACTTGAAAATGACATAATATCTTTTACATAAACAACGTCATCCAAATCCTCGATGCTCATGGAAGATAGCCCGTGCATATCAGAATCAAACTCCACATCCTGCAAAACAGAGTTAGTGAGATATGAAACATCATCAACAATATCTCTTTCCTCTTCTGAACTTGTAGCATTAACTTCCAAATCTGCTACATCTTCTTCATTTTCATCCTTAATGGGTGACAACTCGTGCGGTTCAGAATCTGACATTTGATGACTTTCCCATGTTTCACTCTCTTCCGAATCCTCATAATCTCGCCATATTGCCTTACTTTTGGGCAAAGTCACCCATTCCTCCGGTTGGGCGTGTTCTTCCATGTAGTCAAATATTTCATCCGGATTCATTGAGAGGAATTCGTCACCTAAAATTCCCTTGTTTCGTCTTCCAACCCACGACAATATATCGAAACAAGTTGACGAATGGTAAGCCCGTACATTCCAAATTTTTCAACCATTCGTCTTATCCTTAACCAGGCTTCCTCATATGTTTCATCAGAAAACTGCTTAAAGCTCCGAAGCTCGTCAGGATATTCTTCCTCGGATACATAGTATCGACATGCCATTGGTGATTCTAATCCTGCAAAACCCGTGAAAAGCACCACTGGATAACAAAGGAAACTATATTAATAAAAACTAAATTAAACTAAATAAAAAAAATTAGGGATAATGGCATACGAATGTAACCACCTATGACAAAATGGTTATGTAATGTAGTAACCTACTCAGGTGGCTATGTAATGTATGCACCTATGTTTTTTTGGCTATACTATGTAAGGACCTTTTTATTTGGGTCAATCAATGTAAGGACCTATGTATTTTTTTGGCTATACTATGTAAGGTCCGTACATATTTTACATAGTATAGCCAAAAAAACATAGGTGCATACATTACATAGCCACCCGAGTAGATCACTACATTACATAACCATTTTGTCATAGGTGGTTACATTCGTATGCCATTATCCCAAAAAATTATCACTAAATCACGCTAACCTAATAAAGACAAGTAATTTCCTCGTATATAAATACAAGAAAGGATCGAACTACAAAATCTCAAACTAAAACTCCTAAAAACAGTCCCCGGCAGCGGCGCCAAAAACTTTGATGTACGAAAATCTAGTTTTAAAATTTATAAACAAGAAATACCGATTAACTGATTACTACACACTATCAGGCAGTGTACCCGTTCGTTTGTAATATAGTATAAAGGTAAGTCCAGGTCGAATCCACAGGGAATGTATAAGAAATAGCGAGTTTTAAGTAGTTCAAAGAGCTTTTAGGTTTTATGACCCTCGTCAGTTGATTTGAAAATTAAATTAAAACTAAAATGAAAACTAAATAAACTTGAAAAGATTTATCGAGAACAATAATATTAGAAGGTCATCTACTTCGACTCCATGATACATCAAATTCAGGTTGCACCTTAATTGAAAGACCAATTCAAATATGATGACTTATAATCGAGAACCAAACAAAGACTCACTCCGTACCCGTCAAGTTCGTTACTTTATTTAACCCCCTTAATCAACTAGATCCATTACTTAAGACCGGTACCCCGAGACGCCTCTTATAACTTCACTAATTAACTAATTGTTTTGATTATTAAGATAACAATTATGCCAATTGGTTGTACCCAACCATTAACCCGTTAATCCTCATTATCAAATGATTCCCTTTTATCGTACCCGTCATAAAAGCAATTACATATTTGGGGGCATTGTCGTGTTGCTAGACGAATGTTCAGTGTCAGTATACTTGACGTATGTTGGGATGATTCTCATATTGGAAATATCCTCAAGTGGGAGTGTTGAAACTATGAGAATATTCCAATATATTTATACGGCCTCATATCTATGAACCTTTAGGGTCGCACGCGAAGAATGGGGAGGGCTTAGTTGAACTTCATATTAATAACAAATATCCTATGTAAAAGATAATAACTAGAAGTTTCTAAAAATAGTTTTTGGAAAGTTTCCAAAAATAGATTTGGAAATGACGAGCGGGTCGAAACGCGAGTCGGGTCGAAAGCGGGATCGGACATCAAGCACCATGAGTCGACCCATGGGTCGACAAAGTTGACCCATGGGGTCCCACTAGGTCGGCCACGCACGAGAAAAGAAAAAAGAAAAAAAAAAAAAAAAAAAAAAAAAAAAAAAAAAAAAAAAAAAAAAAAAAAAAAAAAAAAAAAAAAAAAAAAAAAAAAAAAAAAAAAAAAAAAAAAAAAAAAAAAAAAAAAAAAAAAAAAAAAAAAAAAAAAAAAAAAAAAAAAAAAAAAAAAAAAAAAAAAAAAAAAAAAAAAAAAAAAAAAAAAAAAAAAAAAAAAAAAAAAAAAAAAAAAAAAAAAAAAAAAAAAAAAAAAAAAAAAAAAAAAAAAAAAAAAAAAAAAAAAAAAAAAAAAAAAAAAAAAAAAAAAAAAAAAAAAAAAAAAAAAAAAAAAAAAAAAAAAAAAAAAAAAAAAAAAAAAAAAAAAAAAAAAAAAAAAAAAAAAAAAAAAAAAAAAAAAAAAAAAAAAAAAAAAAAAAAAAAAAAAAAAAAAAAAAAAAAAAAAAAAAAAAAAAAAAAAAAAAAAAAAAAAAAAAAAAAAAAAAAAAAAAAAAAAAAAAAAAAAAAAAAAAAAAAAAAAAAAAAAAAAAAAAAAAAAAAAAAAAAAAAAAAAAAAAAAAAAAAAAAAAAAAAAAAAAAAAAAAAAAAAAAAAAAAAAAAAAAAAAAAAAAAAAAAAAAAAAAAAAAAAAAAAAAAAAAAAAAAAAAAAAAAAAAAAAAAAAAAAAAAAAAAAAAAAAAAAAAAAAAAAAGGGAAGTTGAATTCGACTTTCTAATATAATTAGGGTTTCGAATTCAATAACCCTTCACAAGGGAAGTTGGTTCGACTAGGATTAATTAAATTGAACTTTAATTATATACACTATAAACCCTAAGTTTTGAATAAACTAATTAGAAATCCTTTCAAATTGTGAACATCCATTTTAGATACAAAGAGTTGTATAGTTAATAAAATCCCAACAAGAATTCTCTTACAACAATAGTTATCATGCTAGCATCCAAATGGCACCCTTTAGAGCATTGTATGGTAGAGTATGTCGTTCTCCCCTAGCTTGGGCGGAGATTGTTGAAAGCCAACTTATCGGGCCGGAAATTGTAGTTGAAACAACAAAAGTGATCTCTCAAATCAAGGAGAGGTTACAACTAGCCCGTGAACGACAAAAGAAGGCGGGTCGATTGACCAACTTATTATGTGACTCGGTACGTGACAAACCCTTACTTTAACTAGTTAAGTGTGCGGGTCAACCCATGGGTCAACCACAACCCATGACCCACAACCTGACCCAACCTTATCCCAACCTCCCACCCAATCCCTTCCATCCATTCAATTCACTCTTGCATCTCTCTCTCTAGTAAATGCACACACACACACAAGCACATCTCTTTCTCTCATTAAACTCTTACATCAATTAATGTTCTTGGGTTGAATTAGTGTAAGAATCATCATCACCATCATCATATCTTCATTCTCTCAAAAATTTGTAGTTTCAAGAACTATTCATTTGGGTCAATTTCGGGTTTGAACTTGGTAAGTGACTTTCGGTAAGCTAAATCCATCTTATAATCACCATTTTATACATACAATGTTGTTTCTAGTCAAACATAAGTTCAATTGAGTCAAAAATCAAAGGTTGGAAATGCGTCAATTAGGGTTCTTGGATAAACAATTAGGTCAAAACTAATTAAAGTCAAAGATTGGGAGTGGGTTTTGTTAAAATAGGTGGAATTAAGCTTAAATTAGTTGCACAAGGTCTCAAAGTCGGGTCAAGAACCCAAACGGGTCGAATTAGGGTTTTCTTGATATGAATTTAGGGTTTCATGGTTGAAATGGGTCAAATGGATTTGAATGATGAAATGAAGTCTTTGAAATGGATTTGTGACATTGAATTGTGTTTATTTAAGTGTAATCAGGTCCAAAAAAAATGTCAAAACATTCTAAACGTCTAAAAAGGGCTAGTTTAGGTTGGTGGTGGTTTGGATCGTTTTTGGACCACTTTCTGTTGCTGCTGTTCGTCTGGAACTTGAGCCACCGTCTGGGACGGTCCTAGCCAGCGTAAGGGACGTTGGGCAGTTAGCTTTGGGACGTCTGATACGCTGGGTTCGAGCGTGTGCTACGGTAGCACCGTCTCGGACGCTGGGGTTGCCGTCTTGGACGGTGATCTCTAAATGAAATTCGACCTTTACGCCAAAATTGTCTGACCTACGGTGGAAAAGAAGAGCCAGACGCTGAGATTGCAAGTTCCAGACCATCGTCTCATACGGTGGGCCAAGTTGAGCCACCGTTTTGCACGCTCTTGGTGACCGTTTGGGACGGTGCTGCATATTTTCATTTTTCTGAATTTTCTAGCCTTTGCTTAATTATTCTAGGATCCTAGTAAGCTTTTGTTTGGGTCCTTCCACGACTATTTTGAAGCCCTTTTCGAGTCACACGGCTGGGTTGAAACCAAGGGTTCATGTAATGGCTTTATGCAAACAAAGAAAGAAATAAGAGGTTGTATTTTAATAAATGAATATGAACGTAATGAGAAGTCGCGGTCACGAGACGATTCGTGAAGGACCTAAATTCGTTATAAATTATTACTTGACCTATCTAACGATGAAATTGAGTCTCGGGAACCCTTTTGAGCTGTGAAACACTATTAAGTTTTATAACGAAAAATAATATGTAATTAATACATTGTACGTAATGATAGGTTGTGGACACGTGGCGGGCGTTGAACGTTTGTAATATCATCTAAACTCAATATTAACTTCTTTTGCCAATCAAGGTGAGTTCCGTAGCTCCCTACTCGTTTGAGATTCGGGCTGGAAAGTGTACTTTTATGTGATTACTTGATTGATTGTTTGATTGAATGATTGATGGATTGATTGACACGTTTGATTGATTTTGCACTCGATTGTGATATATATTGTTATAATTAGGATAGTAGTGCATACTTGGAGGTCGATTATGTGAGGTCCCAAATACGATGGTTAAACCCAGAAGTGTAAAATACAACAAGTCTAATAATCACTAGAATGGACTAGTATTACTTAAATATAAATGCAAGTATATAAATAAAGTAATACATGACTTAAAGCAATAAACAAGTAAAGTGGAACATAATGTATTTTTCAAGGTGTATTTTATTTATGATGTTAAATAAAATACAAGGTTGTGCGGAATCAAGATAATACAAATAAGTATGTATCCTAACAACCTATGAATTACAAATGATCTATATTTGTCAAATAACTCTTTTGGATCGAGATACTTAAAGTTGTGAAGTATCCCTGTTTAAGATTCAAGAGTATTTAGACAAATTCACTCTAATGCTAAATGTATGCTTTAAAGTAATTTTCTCAAAGAAATGACTTTGTATTTATAGGCAACAAAATTCACTAGAATTTTGTGCTGTACAAATATGGTTGCATGCATTTAATGAACCGACAAGAACATTAAATGCATTGGTTAAGGTACAAGGATAAAGTCACATCAATATGACTTTATTCTTTTAACCAACCACCTTTACACACGTATAAACTTTGGTAAAGAACAAGTGGAGTGTTCTTTGGAAAGTGTGTAAAGGCAAAAGTCAATTCCTCGATATCAGTGTTCAGACTTGTAAGGTCTAGAACACTGACAATCCTCCAGTGTACAGATCTAGTAAGACTTCCAGTGGACTCTGCCATTTGTCAGTCTTCTTTATTCTGACTTCAGTCTTTGACTTTAGTGAGAACGTCTTCAGTAGAGTAGATCTGGACTGGGGTGAAGTCCAGTGAGCTAATCTGGAGAATACTCCAGATTTCCTATACAAGTGTTTGCTCACTGGTCTTCCATTATTTCTGAACAAATCTTTAGAGGGACTTCAGATTCCAAGTCTGGAGTAGGTCCAGTAATATACCATTTCTGGACAGATCTTCAGTAAGGCTCCAGTAGTCGAGTCTGGAGAGAGTCCAGTAAATCTGGACCTAACAAATTCCCCCTATTTGTTTAGAAATAATGCAAGTGTTTTCAAGCTTATATCTATACAACTTTGTATGCTTGAAAAACACAAGTTTTGACTTAGTCTAAAAAATCTAAGTTACTGGAAAACACTTTATAGATCATGAGTGTTTTCAGTTTCATCTTTTAAGTTCTAACTTAGACTAAATCTGATCATTTACTTTTATGAATCAAAAATTGCAACTAATATTACATACATCAACTGATAAATAGTTACAATTTTCATCAAACAATAAATTACAATAAGTAAATGATATAAGAGTCAGGCCCTTCTCTTCGATGTCTGTCCTGGAGCATCTTCAGAAGCCTTTCTCTTTGGTGATGGAGAAGATGGCACTGATTCTGGCGATTTCATGCCTATTGCAACTTCCATCTGTTGCTTTCTTCTCCATACCTTCTCAACCCTCTTCAAAATGCTTTAACGTCAGTCGACAAATCTGTCTTCCCCCTGAACGTTAAGGCAATCTCCTTCAGTTCAGTCCATCCAAACGCCTGGACTGAAGTACTCTTTCTTTCATCAGTAAAGTTACCTTCCCTGGTCAACTTTATTTCAAACTTTGACATACCTTCATGATTATCAGCAAGCTTAATCTCTGCACCAGTGATCCTTCTAGCATCAGCCCTGAAATTCAACATTTCATTATACTTGTCTTTCCATTTGGCTGTCTGGATCATTGCTTCAGTTTCCTTTGACACTCTCTGTTGTTCTACAGCAGACTGGAGTTGTTGACGATTGATTTTCAGAGAAGTGTCCAGGGGAATGAATGTGCTCACATCTGCATCTTTAATTGCTTTGAGCTGTTTGGCAGTAAGCTTAGGTAAGCCAGTCAATTTCTTTCTGTACTCTAACTCCAGAGTACCAGCATTTTTCCTTATCTTCTTCTGGAGGTTCACCAGTTCCTCCTTCCTCTGCCTGATAAGTTCTGGTACACTAACACCATAAATTATTGAATCATAAATCTGTTATTCTTCAGCGTAAAAGGAGCGTACATGAACATCATTCAATGCATTCAGACATTGATGAACTCTGGGGTCTTCCTTCATCTTTTTGTAGACATCAATGTTTATGCCCAACCTGCCAGCATTATAAGAATCCAGAGTCCCCATAGTTGCCATCTCCCTTTGATGGGCCAGCAGTTCATCTTTTTGATTTCTCTTGAAGATTTCAATCATTATGCATTGTTGTTCCAGCTTCTTAGAGGTTTCATCATCAGCAGTAGGAAACTCTGATGATTCTTCAACAGTTTGCTCTTCTTCACCAGATACCATTTGTTCTTTTCCTTTAACAGACTTCAGAGTAGTTGGTATATCTGGGAAAGATTCAAACTGGGGCTCACTGGCTTCAGTACCAGCAGCTTCTTCAGTCAGCATAGTGGCTTTAGTGCCAAATGCTCTCTGTGCTAATCGTGCACTGGCATCAGTACCAGTCACTTGTTTTTGTTGCACAATGCTTTCAGTAGCAAAGGCCCTTTCAACAGCACTGGTAACAACTTCCTTCTTTCTAATCAACCCTTCTTGGACACCAGACGACTTTTCCCCCTTGGAATGATCACCAGTTCTGGACTTGAGATCATTCCATAATTGTTCTAGCATGTGTCTGTCCAGTGCACCAAAAGTTCTTCCAGTTACTGGAGTTGTATCATTCACATTCTTTCTGAGTGCCTGCACTTCCTTTTTAACATTTTCAACTTCTTGGGGCAAGTGCTTTGGCAATTCTTTTTCTATCAACTTCTCCACTTGGGGTAACAGCCCATCTTGAATAGTTCGAAGAACAGATCAAAAATTTCTTCAGATATTTCTTTCAACATACTAAGTCTGAACTTCTTTGTACATTCATCACTAATCGTGCTAACAACAGCAGCCTGATCAAGTGTGGGCCTGCTTTCCAATGAACTAACCCTAGTAACCAACTTCTGAACCTTATCCTTCAGACCTGTCAGTGGTTGAACAAGTTCACCTTTCACTGCAGTCTGAACAGCATTCATCAGCCCTGTCTCCAATCCCTGGACTACCACTTTGATGTTTTCAGTGTTGTTATTAGTGGCCAGTACCAGCTCATCCAGCTTCTCAAAAACAAGCTTTTCATTCCCAGCAAATATATTCATTTCAGATGCTAGATTGTTCGATAATAAAGATTTAAAATCGGAAACAACCTGGGATGATGACTGGAGTGATCTCTCCAGGTCCGCCACCTTACTTAAAAGGCCTTGGACCTCGGCTGAAGACGAAGTGGAGAGACCACTGGGAGGTTCAAGATTTGAAGTCATTCTGTTCATTAAGGGTACTTGTGCCCAGACCTCTTCAGTTGCAATTTCATCAGTAACAACTGTTGGGTCCAGCACACGTTGTTCAGATACGTTGACTGGAGTTTCAAGTGGTGAGGTTGAGATTGTGAAGTTTGAATGGTTGGAGGAGTGAAGTATTGAGTATTTTCTGGAATTGAAGGTGGTGGTGGTGGTGGCATGTTTGAGTCTGGTGGGGGTGGTGGCATTTCTGATTCTGTGGCGGCATATTTGTTTCTGGTGGAGGTGGTGGCATTTCTGGTAGACTTTCAACTTGTACAACATCCTCACCTAGAAAGTTCATATTGACATCAAAATTCTGATCTTCTGACATGGGAGAATCAGCCTCATCCAAAACATTTCACCAACAGTTGTATCACCAGCCTGAGCACCAACCAGTTCACCAGCCTGTTCACTTGCTTCAACATTCAAATCGATTTGAGCCTCTTGCTCACCAGATACTTGTTCATTAGCCTGAACAATTTGTTCTGCCTGCTCAACAACCTGCTCAACAATCTGAGCCACATTTTCTTCTTGCACGACAGTCTGTACAACATTTTTTGTCTGCTCAATAACTTGTATATTTTCAACATTCCTCTTCAAAAATAGGAGACCCATCAATGTTCATTACATCACCAGGATGTCTTTCTGGATTCACCTGAACTCCATCTCTCATCAGACGCCTGTTTGATCTAGGTCGTCTGGAAGGTTGAACATTTTCTGGTCCTTGACCTTCAGGAGCCACTTGTCTGATGGGTTGTACAGCTTCTATAATCTGAACATCTTGGTCACCAGAGGGTCCTTCACCAACTTGACCTCTACCTGGAGCCACTTCTACTTCTTCCCTTTGAAAAGAGAGCATGGACTGAGGAATATCTACCTCATTCAGTGGAGATCTTAGGTTGGTCAGATCCCTCATATACTCACTCACAGAAAAGTGAGTAGTTTCAAAATCGTACTGGTCTCCAAGAGCTCTTTTAAACATCAGTGAAAGAAAGCGTATATATGGAACAAAAGCTTTTCTACCTTTCACCTTAAGACGCTCTACCAGATCATCAAATAGGATCTGAGCGAAATCCACTCTGAGTCCAAACCAGAGGCAGTAGGCAAATCTGGAGATGAGTTTGATTTATCTGGTCCAACCCTCCAGAACTGCCTCCCAAACATTCAACAATGTGCGTGAAGAAGAATCTCCTGTCTGTCAGCCTGCTCATGTAGACTGTTCCCTTTCTGGATAGCTGGCCATGCTCATCCATAATTTCTGTGTGCCCCATCAATCTGCATACTTCCCTGAAATTTATACCAGAGGGAAGTTCGATGGGTAACTCATTCTGTTCAAAATAATTCAACTGTAGAACAGACCTGAGTAAACTAACAGTGAAACCCAAGGATCTGGTACCTTGCTTCAGAGAATAAGTAATTGATGAAGTTGCATCATCATATTGTGCAGTGTACCAGAATTCACATAGATAATCGTGGTACATCCTCCCTGGATTTAAGGTCAAAGCACCATATAATGGACATGAGAGAAAAAATGTATTTAATCTCCCAATAACGGATTGGGCATTATGAACACTGGAAAGTGAAAGTCTGGCCATCCAGTTATTCATATTTATCCTTATGGCCTTAGCCTCAAGAGTAATATGGGGTGCCTTTTCAACATTGGCAACCGGAGCATATTCTGCAGCAAGCAGATTTTTAGGAGATTTAGATTGTCTTGGTGCCATTTGAATATTAATAGATGAAGATGAAATTGAATATTTAGGGTTTTGATAAAGATTTGATGAAGAATTGAATGGAAATGGAGTAAATATGAGAGATGATTATGATTGGAAATTGAATGAAGAAATTAAATGAAGGAATTTGAAAGGATTTGGGAGTAAATATGTTCGAAGTAAATGCAAATGAAATTGAAAGTGGGTATATATAGGAGAGAGAATGTGGAACTCAAATGGTTAAGTTGAAATTATCAAATAAAATTTTGATCGGGTTCTGAGATCCGCATTAATTACATCACATCACACATAAATGTGTGACGGATTACAGCCCACAAACAGTATCAAGTTGCACTTTTTGTCTTCCCAAGGTAAAAATACCATCATTTCTTTGAAAAATTTACATGCCACGTAGATAATAAATATCAAGATAAATATCTTTAAAAAGTTTGCTTACGTGGCACGCACAATGACCAAGTATTTAAAAAATATTATGACTCATTTCAGTGCATCTGGAGGTTGACTGGACACTCCAGTATCACTGGTGGATTAGTCCAGTGAAACATGTACTGATGGTACACTGGAGGGACACTCCAGTAAAGTACCAGTGAAAACCATTTGAAAGAGACTGGTGACCTCAAACATGCACGTCAACTAATACAGACAAATGAGAGGGACACATTTACAAGGAGACAAAAGTCACCTCAAACACGCACTTCAACCTGTCTAATTACCAGTGAGAGGGACACATTTACAAAGTACCAGTAATATTTTCTGAAGAATTTGTCCAGTGAGAAAATAAATTAATAAATTCCCCCTGAAAAATAAAACATTTTTAAGAACAAAAATATCTTTCAAGTCTTCCCCCTGGAATGTTGATCCAGAAATCTATTAATGCAAAGATAGTACACAATGGCGTTCGATATCTGAGCAGTCATAAATTTATAAATCTTTAAATCAAAGATCCTCAGTAGTACACAATGGCGTTCAATACCAAGGTTCCAGATTTAAGGGTTTAACATTCCCAACTCACCAACAAGATATTCAAAAGTTTTGACATCCAGAGGTTTAGTGAAAATGTCAGCGAGTTGTTTGTCAGTGGGAATAAAATGGAGTTCAATATTGTTTTTCATAATATGATCACGGATAAAATGATACCTGAGATCAATGTGCTTCGTTTTGGAGTGCATGACTGGATTGTTCGAGATAGCAATGGCACTGGTATTAACACAAAAGATTGGGGTCTTTGAGTACTTAATACCATAATCAAGCAACTGGTTCTTCATCCAGAGTATCTGAGCACAACAACTGGCTGCAGACACGTATTTAGCTTCAGCAGTGGACAATGAAACTGAAGTTTGCTTCTTACTGGTCCAGCTGACCAGTTTGCCACCAAGGAAATGACATCCACCAGTAGTGGATTTCCTGTCTATCTTACAACCTGCATGATCTGAATCTAAATAACCCATTAGATCCATGCCTGAGCCTTTGGGATACCAAAAACCCAAACTGGGGACACCCTTAAGGTACTTCAGTATGCGCTTTACAGCAAGCATATGAGATTCCTTTGGATTAGACTGATATCTGGCACATAAACATGTTGAAAACATAATATCTGGTCTACTGGCAGTTAAATACATCAGTGAACCAACCATGCCCCTGTAGACAGTGGTGTTTACTGGTTTACCATCTGGATCTGAGTCCAGTGTCAGTGGTGCAGAAATTGGAGTGGGTTTAGATGGTGAAGAGTTCATATCATATTTCTTTAAAAGATCTCTAACATATTTTTCCTGATTAATAAAAATGCCATCTTTGTTTTGTTTAATCTGGAGTCCAAGAAAATACGTTAATTCACCCATCAAACTCATTTCATATTCAGTTGACATTATTTTAGAAAATTTCTTGCACATATTTTCATCAGTAGACCCAAAAATAATATCATCAACATAAATTTGTACCATTAACAGATTACCTTTTTCATGAAGAATAAATAAGGTATTGTCAATTGCACCTCTTTTGAAACCATTTTTCAATAAATGTTTAGTCAGAGTGTCATACCAGGCACGTGGGGCTTGTCTGAGGCCATAAAGCGCTTTGTCCAGACGATATACCCAATGTGGATGCTTTTCATCAACGAAACCTGGTGGTCGTCTGACATAAACTTCTTCTTCAAGCTTTCCATTCAAGAAAGCACTCTTTACATCCATTTGGTAGACCTTGAACTGATGATAAGCAGCGAATGCTAAGAATATTCTGATCGCTTCAAGTCTAGCCACTGGAGCAAATGATTCATCAAAATTGACATCTGACTGGCAGTAGCCTTGTGCTACCAGTCTGGCCTTGTTTCTGATTACGTGGCCATCTTCATCTACCTTGTTCTTGAAGACCCATCTTGTTCCAATTGGTTCTTTCTTTCCAAATGGGAAAGGAACCAGATACCAGACCTTGTTCCTTTCAAACTGGTGAAGCTCTTCTTGCATAGCAGTCACCCAGCTTGGATCTTCCATAGCCTCGTCAATCTTCTTTGGTTCCATCAATGATAGAAAACTAACATATAAGCATTGATTACTGGAGGCTCTTCTGGTCTGAACTCCTCTACTGGAGTCACCTATGATCTGATCAATAGGATGAGCTTTTGTCCATCTGGAGTACTGACCAGGATTGTTACTGACAACAATATCAGTGCAAGAATTCAGTTGAGTCTCCTCTAGAGTTGCTTCAGGAGGAGGATCTTGCCAGACTACTTCAGCATCTTCATCTGAGTCATTTAAATCACGATTTGCATCATGAAATTCTTCATTTGAAGGCATTTCTTGAAGTACTGGTTCAGTTTGGAATTCTTCATAATAAGACATTTCTGGTATATTCTTAACTGACACTGATACTGGGGGAGTAGTACGAACATCTGATCCAATATTAATTTCAGAGGGTAGTTTGAAAATAATAGAAGGATAGAATGAGTACCACTGGAGCGTTTCTTTTTCTGAACAGGTTCCAGATCAGGATGACTGGAAACTGTGTCTTCTGAATCTTCTTTATTGTAGTTGATAGGATCAGATTCACAGAAGACAATTGGAGTTACTGGGGGAGTGTCAAGGGCTGGCTTCTTGTTGATTGCAGCATTTGATTCATCAAATGTGACATGAATTGACTCATGGACCTTCTCCAGTCTCTTGTTGTAGACTCTGAAGGCCTTGCGAATGGCTGAATAGCCTAAGAAATACCCTTCATCAGCTTTGGCATCAAATTTGCCTAACTGACTGGAGTCGTTCAGGATGTAAACTGGACATCCAAAAACGTGAAAATAACCAATATTTGGTTTTCTATTTCTTAAGACTTCGTAGGCTGTCTTTTTGTGTCGCTTCACATACACTGACCGGTTCTGGGTGTGGCAAGCAGTAGCAATTGCTTCAGCCCAGAAACTGGTAGACAGACCAGATTCAGCAAGCATACTCCTGGCAGCTTCTATCAGCGTTCGATTCTTCCTTTCCACCACTCCATTCTGTTCTGGAGAGCGGGCTGATGAGAAATTCTGGGAGATGCCAGTGTCAGTACAGAATGACTCCAGAGTTGCATTCTGGAATTCTGTTCCATTGTCACTTCTTAACTGACACACCTTTCGATTGTACTTGAGCTCAATTTGCTTGATAAGACTGATGATTTCAGCAGCAGCTTCACTTTTAGACCTGAGAAAGATAACCCAACAATATCTGGAAAATTCATCTACTATTACCAGGGTGTATCTTTTACCAGCACGAGTCTGAACATTCACTGGACCAAAGAGGTCCATATGAAGCATATGAAGAGGTTCAGATATGCTGAAATTCTGTCTGGTCTTGAAACTGGTACGTTTCTGCTTACCCATCTCACATCCTGGACATGGCCTTTCCTTTTTGAAGGAAACTGAAGGTATCCCATCTGCAAGTTGTTTTCTGGACAACTTATTAATATTCTTGAAATTTAAATGGGATAACCTTTTGTGCCATAACCAGTTTGTGTCTTCATCAGCTTGAGTATAGAAACACTGCTCTGAAGGAGAGCTTTCCATATCCATCACGTACACATTCCCTTTTCTGGGAGCAATCAACACTACCTTCCAGTCCTTGTTGAATACGATACCCTGAGCAATATTGAATAAAACTTGATAGCCATCATCACACAGTTGGCTTACACTGATCAGGTTATATTTCAAACCATTCACAAATGCAACTCGTCTGAACTTGACTTGTCCATTGTTAAGAACACCGTATCCCTCAGTCTTTCCACAACCATCATTTCCAAAAGTAATGGAGGGTCCATCAGAAATGGTGAACTCCTCCAGCAGGGTTTTACATCCGGTCATCGTCCTGCCAGCAGCACTGTCAAGATACCAGATATATTTCTTTCGATCACCCTGCACATCCACCAGATATTATCAGTTAGATTTGGGAACCCATCGATTGATGGGTTCACTGGACCCTCCCTTATAGGTCCCTGGGGCAATCTGGTTTAGTTCACTTTCTTCAACAGTGGTCTTAGTTGAAAAGACCACTGGGGTTGATAGTTTTGAAACCTTTTTATTTTTCTCAACTGGAGAAATAGATTTATCTTGTGAGTCCCTTAAGTTCGATGGTTAAACCAGGAAAGTGCAAAATACAACAAGTCTAATAAGCACTAGAATGGACTAGTATTACTTTAATATAAATGCAAGTATATAAATAAAGTAATACAAGACTTAAAGCAATAAACAAATAAAGTGGAACATTATGTATTTTTCATGGGTATTTTATTTATGATGTTAAATAAAACACAAGGTTGTTGCGGAATCAAGATAATACAATTAAGTATGTATCCTAACAACCTATGAGTTACAAATGATCTATATTTGTCAAATAACTCTTTAGGATCGAGATACTTAAAGTTGTGAAGTATCCCAGTTTAAGATCGAGAGTATTTGGACAAATTCACTTCAATGCAAAATGAATGCTTAAAAGTATTTATGTCAAGGAAATGACTTTGTATTTATAGGCAACAAAATTCACCAGTGAATTTTGTGCCGTACAAATATGGTTGCATACATTTAATGATCCGACAAGAACATTAAATGTATTGGATAAGGAATAAGGATAAAGTCACATCAAATGCAAGTGTATCCTTTTATCCAACCACCTTTACACACGTATACTTTGGTAAAGAACAAGTGGATTGTTCTTTGGAAAGTGTGTAAAGGGAAAAGTCAATCCTTGATATCAGTGTTCAGACTTGTAGGATCTAGAACACTGACAATCCTCCAGTGTACAGATCTGGTAAGACTTTCCAGTGGACTCCGCCATTTGTCAGTCTTCTTTCTTCAGACTTCAGTCTTTGACTTCAGTCAGAATGTCTTCAGTAGAGTTGATCTGGACTGGGGTGAAGTCCAGTGAGCTCATCTGGAGAATACTCCAGATTTCCTATACAAGTATTTGCTCACTGGTCTTCCATTATTTCTGGACAAATCTTCAGAGGGACTCCAGATTCCAAGTCTGGAGTAGGTCCAGTAGAACACGATTCTGGTCAGATCTTCAGTGAGGCTCCAGTAGTCGCGTCTGGAGCGAGTCCAGTAAATCTGGACTAAATCTGGACCTAACAAATTCCCCCTATTTGTTTAGAAATAATGCAAGTGTTTTCAAGCTTGAATCTATACATTTTGTAAGCTTGAAAAACACAAGTTTCGATTTGTCTAAAAAATCTAAGTTACTGGAAAACACTTTATAGATCATGAGTGTTTTCAGTTTCATCAATTAAGTTCTAACTTAGACTAAATCTGATCATTTACTTATAAAAATAAAAAATTGCAACTATTATTACATTCATCAACTGATAAATAGTATACAATTTTCATAAGACAATAATTTACAATAAGTAAACAATAAGAGTCAGGCCCTTCTTTTCGATGTCCTTCCTGGAGCATCTTCAGTAGCCTTTCTCTTTGGTGATGGAGAAGATGGTATTGATTCTGACGTTCTTATGCCCATTGCAACTTCCATTTGTTGCTTTCTTCTCCATACCTTCTCAATCCTTTTAAGAAATGCTTTAACATCAGTCGACACATTTGTCTTCCCCCTGAACGTTAAAGCGATTTCCTTCAGTTCACTCCATCCAAATGCTTGGACTGAAGTACTTCTCCTTTCGTCAGTAAAGTTACCCTCCCTGGTCAACTTTACTTCAAACTTTGACATGCCTTCATGATCTTCAGCCAACTTGATTTCAGCACCAGTGATCCTTCTAGCATCAGCCCTGAAGTTCAACATTTCATTGTATTTTTCTTTCAGCTTGGCTTGCTGGATCAAAGCTTCAGTATCCTTGGACACTCTCCTTTGCTCTACAGCAGATTGGAGTTCTTGACGATTTATTTTTCGAGAAGTGTCCAGGGGAATGAAAGTACTTACATCAGCATCTTTGATTGCTTTGATCTGTCTGGCAGTCAACTTTGGTAAACCAGTAAGTCTCTTTCTGTACTCTATCTCCAGAGCACCAGCATTCTTTCTTATCTTTTTCTGGAGACTTACCAGTTCATCCTTTCTTTGTCTGATGAGTTCTGGTACACTCACGCCATAAATAATTGAATCATATACCTGTTCTTCTTCAGCGTAGAATGAGCGTACATGAACATCATCTAATGCATTTAGGCATTGATGAACTCTGGGGTCATCTTTCATCTTTTTATAAACTTCAATGTTAATGCCTAACCTTCCAGCATTGTAAGAGTCCAGAGTCCCCATTGTTGCCATCTCCCTTTGATGGGCCAGCAGTCCCCATTCTTGTTCTAACTTCCTTGATGTTTCATCATCAGCATCTTCAGTATGCTCTTCCTCTTCACCAGATACCACTTTTTCTTTTCCTTTAACAGCCTTCAGTGTAGTTGGAATATCTGGGAAGGTCTCAAACTGGGGCTCACTGGCTTCAGTACCAGTAGCTTCTTCAGTTAGGAGCCCGGCTTCAGTGCCATATGCTCTTTGTCTTTCAGTAAGCCCGGCTTCAGTGCCATATGCTCTTTGTCTTTCAGTAAGCCCGGCTTCAGTGCCATATGCTCTTTGTCTTTCAGTAAGCCCGGCTTCAGTGCCATATGCTCTTTGTCTTTCAGTAAGCCCGGCTTCAGTGCCATATGCTCTTTGTCTTTCAGTTTGGTCACCAGACGACCTTTCCCCCTTGGAACGATCTCCAGTTTTTGACTTGAGATCATTCCACAATTGTTCAAGCATGAGTCTGTCTAGTGGACCAAAAGTTATACCTTCTACTGGAGTTGTTTCAGACACAACTTTCTTGAGTGCCTGCACTTCCTTCTGAACATTTTCAACAGCTTTAGGCAAGTGTTTTGGCAACTTCTCATCCAGTAACTTTTCTACTTGGGGTAACACCCCATCATAAATGCTACGAAGAACAGTACCAGAAACTTCTTCACATAATTCTTTCAACATATTGTTTCTGAACTTCCTTGTACATTCATCACTTATAGTGCTAACAACTGCACCCTGTTCCAGTGTGGGTCTACTCTCCAGAGAACTGACCCTGAAGACCAAATTCTGAACATCTTCTTTCAGACCTGCCAGTTCGCCAGTGACTGCAGTCTGAACAGAATTAACCAACCTTGACTCTAAGCCCTGGACTGCCACCTTGATCTTTTCAGTGTTGTTGTTTGTGGCCAGTACCAGTTCATCAAGCTTCTCATAAACCAGCTTCTCATTTCCAGCAAAGACATTCATCTCAGATGCCAGGTTATTTGATAATAAAGATTTGAAGTCTGAAATAACCTGAGATGAAGTCTGGAGTGATCTCTCCAGGTCCGCCACCTTACTTAAAAGGCCTTGGACCTCGGCAGAAGAAGAAGTGGAGAGACCAATGGAGGTTCAAGAGTTGAGGGTAATCTGGTCATTAGAGGAACTTGTGCCCAGTCCTCTTCAGTTGCAGCTTCAGACGTTGCAACTGGTGACTCCGGCGCACGAGGTGGAGGTTGAGATTGTGAAGGTTGAGTGGTTGCTGGAGTGAAGTATTGGGTGTTTTCTGGAATTGAAGGTGGTGGTGGTGGTGGCATGTTTGGTTCTGGTGGTGGCATTTCTGGTGTAGGTGTTGGCATTTCTGGTAGATTTTCTTCTTCTTGTACATCTTCACCCAGAAAATTCAAGTTAACATCAAAGCCTTCAGACATTGGGGAGTCAACATCATCCCATTCTTGAGCAATCCCAACTGTCTGTTCACCAGACTGTTCACCAGTCTCTACATTTACCTGTTCACCAGCCTCTACATTTAAATCCAGTGGAGCCTCTTGCTCACCAGAAGCATGTTCATCAGTCTGAACATCTTCAACAACTTCCTCAACAACCTGTTCTACAATCTGGGCAATATTTTCAGCTTGTTCATCAGTTTCCTGCCCAACAACCTCTTCAGATTCAAAAATTGGTGACCCATCCAGATTCATAACATCACCAGGATGTCTTGCTGGATTCACCTGGAGTCCAGCTCTCATCAGACGCCTATTAGTTCTAGGTCGTCTGGAAGGTTCAACAACTTCTTGACCTTGACCTTCTGGAGCAACTTGTCTTATGGCTGTACAGCCTCTATTATCTGTACATCATCACCAGATGGTCCTTCAACTGGAGCCATTTCAACTTCTTCCCTTTGCAAGGAAAGCATGGACTGAGGAATATCTACCTCATCCAGTGGAGACCTGAGATTGACCAAATCTCTCATATACTCACTCACAGAAAAGTGAGTAGTATCCATATCATACTGGTCTCCAAGAGCATTTTTAAACATTAGGGAAAGGAAACGAATATAAGGAACGAACGGTTTTCTTCCTTTCATCCTAAGTCGCTCAACCAAGTCATCAAAAAGAATCTGGGCAAAGTCCACCCTAAGCCCAAACCACAAGCAGTAGGCAATCTGGAGGTGGGTTTGATTGATCTGGTCTAACCCTCCAGAACTGCCTCCTAGATACTCAACAATATGTGTGAAGAAATATCTCCATGAGTCTGACAGCTTGCTCATGTAGATAGTCCCCTTTCTGGATAGCTGGCCATGCTCATCCAATATATCTGTATGCCCCATCAGCCTGCATACTTCCCTTGTATTGATACCAGTGGGAAGCTCAATAGGCAG